>JAKOOJ010000091.1:60001-230001 GCA_022577455.1 Arizona elegans
TAGATAGAGATAGATAGATAGATACAGTACATAGATAGATAGATACAGTAGATAGATACAGTAGATAGATAGATACAGTAGATAGATAGATAGATAGATAGATAGAGTAGATAGATAGATAGATACAGTAGATAGATAGATAGATAGATAGAGTAGATAGATAGATAGATACAGTAGATAGATAGATACAGTAGATAGATAGATAGATAGATAGATAGATAGATAGATACAGTAGATAGATAGATAGATAGAGTAGATAGATAGATAGATACAGTAGATAGATAGATAGATAGATAGATAGATACAGTAGATAGATAGATAGATAGATAGATAGATAGATACAGTAGATAGATAGATAGATAGATAGATAGATAGATAGATAGATAGATAGATAGATGATAGGTAGGTAGGTAAGTAGGTAGATAGATAAAGAAAATGGACAGAACCGTTGACAAAACAAAACTCTTATTAACACTATGGATACTTATGTGTTATTTTTACTAATGCCATAGCAACTTGATCTGGCAGAAGGAAACAGTGTTTTCTCCTATTCGTGCGGTCTGCCCTTGGGCTAAATCTGTCCCCCCCCGACACCTCCACATCATAATAAAGTTGAGAAGAGGCCACGAAGCCTGTTGGTCAGGTATAAAAAGAGGCCAGATTTATGTTGCATCAACCTTACCTCTCAGAAAGCAAAAACAAACAAACAGAAAAGCAAAACCTTCCAGACTGTTTTCATAAAGCCAATACAAACAATGGAATATCCACAATAAGTAAACGCAACAGTAGCCAAGCACTAAACATGTTCTTTAAAACCCTGCTTAAAGGGTAAACGGTGTTAGAGATGACGGCAAGGAAACAGAAATATTTCTGCATGGTGGGAAAGAAAGAAAGAAAGAAAGAAAGAAAGAAAGAAAGAAAGAAAGAAAGAAAGAAAGAAAGAAAGAAAGAAAGAAAGAAAGAAAGAAAGAAAGAAAGAAAGAAAGAAAGAAAGGAAGGAAGGAAGAAAGAGGGAGGGTAGGTGGGTGGGTGGCTGAGTGGAAGGAAAGAAGGAAAAGAGAGAGAGAAAGACAAAAGGAAGAGAGAAGGAAGAAAGAAGGATGAAGGGACGGAGAGGGAGGAAGGGGAAGGAAGGAAGGAAGGAAGAGAAAGAAGAAAAGAAGGAAGGGGAGGGAGGGAGTGGAAGGAAAGAAGGAAATGAGAAAGACAAAGACAAAAGAAAGAGAGACAGAAGAAAGAAGGAAGGAAGGAAGAAGGGAAGGAGAGGGAGGAAGGGGAAGGAAGGAAGAGGGAAAGGGAAGGGTGGGAGTGGAAGGAAAGAAGGAAAAGAGAGAGAAAGACAAAAGAAAGAGAGAGAAGGAAGGAAGGAAGGAAGAAGGGAAGGAGAGGGAGGAAGGGGAAGGAAGGAAGGAAGAAAGAAAGAGAAAGAAGGAAGGAAGGGTGAGGGAGGGAGGGGAAGGGAGGAAGGGGAAGGAAAGAAGGAAAAGACAAAGACAAAGACAAAAGAAAGAGAGACAAGAAAGAAGGAAGGAAAGAAGAAGGGAAGGAGAGGGAGGAAGGGGAAGGAAGGAAGAGGGAAAGGGAAGGGTGGGAGTGGAAGGAAAGAAGAAAAAGAGAGAGAAAGACAAAAGAAAGAGAGAGAAGGAAGGAAGGAAGAAGGGAAAGAGAGGGAGGAAGGGGAAGGAAGGAAGGAAGAAAGAAAGAGAAAGAAGGAAGGAATGGTGAGGGAGGGAGGGGAAGGGAGGAAGGGGAAGGAAAGAAGGAAAAGAGAAAGACAAGAAAAAGAGAGAAGGAAGAAGGAAGGAAGAAGGGAAGGAGAGGGAGGAAGGGGAAGAAAGAAAGAAAGAAAAAGAAAGAGAAAGGAAGGAAGGAAGAGAAAGAAAGAAAGAAAGAAAGAAAGAAAGAAAGAAAGAAAGAAAGAAAGAAAGAAAGAAAGAAAGAGAAAGACCTAGACCCCTAAACAAAAGATGCAAAGGTGTGTTGTGTTATGACTGCAAGATTTGGGAAGCCGCCGAAGCTGAAATAAACAAGTTTGCACCGATGGGAGAGGAATTGGCTTTGTTTTCTTGCCAATATCCTTGTTTCTGATGGAAAGTGAAAGGTGTAATTTGATAGCACCGCCTCCCCCCGCCAGGTCTCCATTTCATAAGAAACCGTCTGAAATTCGGGCTCTTGTTTTGTTTTGCTTTTTTCTTCTTGCCATCTGGTTCACAGGCTCTGGATCAATAGGGCTTCACTGGAGGCCCTAACTCTTCATTTTGCTGATTTCCAGCAAGTCCCTGGAGCAAGGAGGAAAAACAAGAATGGGAGGGGAGGGAGGGAGGGAGGGAGGAGGAAGAGGAAGAGGTCTCCTGCACACATGCTGTGGAACGGCAGATTGTATCTCCTGCCAGAGTTGCAGAGGGCACACCTGATCAGCCGAGTAGACAAAACCTAGTCCGGTGACGTGCGATAGAGCAGCGGTCTCCAATCTTGGCCACTTGAAGCCTTGTGGACTTCAACTCCCAGCCAGTTGGCTGAGGAACTCTAGGAGTTGAACTCCACAAGTCTTCAAGTAGCCAAGGTTGGAGACCCCTGAGCTAGAGACTATCCCAGGGTTCAGCAACCTGCGGCTCCGGAGCCACATGTGGCTCTTTGGGCCCTCTGCTGTGGCTCCCTGTCAGGTGATCCCACCACTGGCTGGTGCCGCCCCTCACCCTCCCCTCCCAGTCACTCCTCGCCTGGCCTGAAAAGGTAAGGGTGACGGTGGGGGATGGAGAAGCTACCAGGGTAGAGACAGGGAGATACAGAGAGAAGGGGAGAGAGAGAGACATAGAGAGATACAGAGATACAGAGAGAGAGGGAGAGGGGGGAAAGAGAGAGGGAGGGAAGGAGGGAGAGAGAGAGAGAGATGTCAGAAGGATTTTGTGGTTCCCAGTGTTTTTTAACAACTGGTTCTCTGCCCTAATGAACGCTGGGTAGGCGTAGCTAGATGGGGTCATGTGACTGGTGGAAGTGAGTGACATTGAGTTGGCCACGCCCACCCAGGTTTTGTGGCTCCCGGTGTTTTCTTTTCTGTGGGAAATGGGACCAAAAGGCTCTTTGAGTATATAAGGTTGTAGAACCCTGGACTATCCCCAAAGTTTCCAAATCACCACGTTTCAGTTCTCTGATTTCTTTTCCTAGGGAGAACAATTTCATCAAGGACTTTCCCCAACTGGCTGATGCGTTGATGGTCATTCCTCTACCAGTTGAGGAACAATGTCGTGGTGTGCTATCAGAACCTCTTCCCAACCTCCAACTGCTAACTGGTAGGAGTTTGACTTTTCTATGGTGGTCCCATAATTGTCCTCCTCCTCTTCTTCTTTCTCTTCCTCCTCCTCTTCTCCCCAACCTCCTCCTTTCTAGCACTGATAACGTTCCCTAGTTGGGTCATGAAACATCTGCCAAGAAAACTACCAAGCTCAGAGATCACCAAGGACCCCACAGTTGTCCTCTTCCTCCTTCCTCCCTCTCCTCCTCCTCCTCCTCCCTCTCTCCCCCAACCCTACTCCTTTCTAAGACTGATGATGTTCCCTAACTGGGTAATGAAACATCTGCTAGGAAACCACCAAGCTCAGGGAGCATCAAGAACCCAACAGTCCTCCATCTCCTTTTCCTTCTCCTTCTCCTTCTCCTTCTCCTTCTCCTTCTCCCCCTTCCCCTCCACCCTCCTCCTCTCCCCAAACACTACTCCTTTCTCACACTGACGATGTTCATGAAACATCTGCAAGGAATCCACCAAGCTCAGGGAGCACCAAGGACCCCACTGTTCAATCCTGAGCTACAGATGTTTTCTTCTATTGACAGGGGACATTCGATACGATGAAGCCATGGGATACCCTATGGTTCAACACTGGAGGGTCCGAAGTAACCTGTACAGAGTGAAGCTCAGCACGATCGCCCTCTCGTCAGGTAAGCAGAACCAATTTGTAAGATTTTTTTCCCCAAAAAAATGGC
The DNA here is from genome assembly GCA_022577455.1 of Arizona elegans. Taxonomy (NCBI): domain Eukaryota; kingdom Metazoa; phylum Chordata; class Lepidosauria; order Squamata; family Colubridae; genus Arizona; species Arizona elegans. The sequence goes on from JAKOOJ010000091.1 coordinate 63,980, forward strand.
CACAGCTCCTGGCAGACCCTAGAAGGTGTCATCCAAGGCTCTGCAGATCTTTAATGGCTGGAATCTGTGCTGTTCTGTACCATTTTACTGATAAAATGTATATTTCCAGCATCCATTGCATCTCTCTCTCTCTCTCTCTCTCTCTCTCTCTCTTCCCTCCTCCTCCTCTTCTTCCTCCTCCTCCTCCTCCCCCTCCTCTTCTTCTTCTTCCTCTCTCCCTCCCTCTCTCTCTCTCCCTCTTCTTTCTCTCCTCCCCTTCTACTACTACTTCTTCTTTTTTTTTTCTTCTTCTCTTCTTCTTCCCCTCTCCCTCTCCCTCTTCTTTTTCTCCTCCTCCTCCTCCTTCTTCTCCTCCCTCCCTCTCTCTCACTGTCTCTCTCTTTCTTTCTGCTTCATCTTTCTAGGATTTGCAAATGTCCTCAAGATTCTGAACAAGGACAGCAGCCGTGAGGAGCTGCTATATTTCATTCAGCAGTATGGCTCCCATTACATAGCAGAGGGCTTATACGGCTCTGAATTCAGCTGCACCATTCACTTCCCAAGCAAGAAAATACAACAGCAGCTCTGGTTGCAATATCAGAAAGGTAAGCAGCTTGAGCTGGCAATTTCTTAATTTTTTCCTATATTTCTGTATTCATTTTGAACTGGACAAATCCGGTTGGAAGACCCGGAAGGACTGTGCATTCCAATTTTGCAACATTCCTATGGTCCTGTTTAGGTCAGGAAGTTCCTTTCTCGCACAATTGTCAAGAATCATGACTTTTTCTTCCTGCAAAAGGGAGGGAGGGAGGGAGGAAGGGAAAGAAGGAAGGAAGAAGGAGGAGGGAAGGGGAGGGAGAGAAGAAAGGAAGGAAAGGAAGGAAGGGAGGGAGGGAGGGAGGGAGGGAAAGGGGAAGGGAAAGGAAGAATAGGAAGGAAGGAGGGTGGGAGGGAGGGAGGGAGGGAGGAGAAAAGAGAAAGGAAGATATGGAAATTATTCTGAGAAGGAAGGAAGGGAGGGAGGGAGGGAAGGGAAGGGAAGGGGAAGGAGGGGAAGGAAGAATAGGAAGGAAGGAGGGTGGGAGGGAGGGAGGGAGGAGAAAAGAGAAAGGAAGATATGGAAATTATTCTGAGAAGGAAGGAAGGAAGGGAAGGAAGGAAGGAAGGAAGGAAGGAAGGAAGGAAGGAAGGAAGGAAGGAAGGAAGGAAGGAAGGAAGGAAGGAAGGCATTGTGTTGCTTTCCAAACTGCCTAATTTCCTATTATTGTCTCACAATGGTGCCACTGGATCCTGAATATTTTGAATTGTTTGAATTGCCTGCTTAGTTGTGAAGTCACATCCCCAGGTCCTAGTTAATTAAGATTTATTCGCCATTACTTTCATTGTTGAGCTGGCTTCACGACCTTCTGCATTCTTCTTGGCCTCCTTTAATTCAAGGCCCTCTCAAGTGAAGAGACGTAGATGTCTTGCCCCTTTTTTCGACCCACCTCTCTTGCCTTTCTCACAAGTGTCCATCCGCAGACCTCATTTTCACCCACAGGCCCCTTGGTGCTGTCTCCCTTTCTCTGCCTGCTGTGCTGCGATCCTTGTCATCTGTTTTCCAGCCCCTTCAAAATTGCCTAGGGTGATTTGGGCAGGTTTTTTTTTTTTTTTTTTTTTTTTAAATTATAAATGTGGCGTAATTGAGCCACAATAGTTCTGTTTTTATCGCTTGCAACAATGATGGTCTTTAAAGAAGTGCATTAATTCAGCCGCAGATGCATTGTGCTATGTGATAAATAACCCGGAGCATCGTTAAAGTGGGCAGTAAACTTTGGGGGTTTGAAGCGATGCCGTTATGATAAAATCCTGGAAGTTCTCAAGTTTGGCTGTTGCCGGTTGAGAGAGAGAGAGAAAGGGAGGGAAGGAGGAGATAGGAATGAGAAGAAAGTATTCTTCCCACTCCTGGGGGAAGGATACTGCAAAATCCCCATTCCCTCCCCACTCCTGGGGGAAAGATACTGCAAAATCCCCATTCCCTCCCCACTCCTGGGGGAAGGATACTGCAGAATCCCCATTCCCACCCCACTCTGGGGCCAGCCAGAGGTGGCATTTGCTGGCTCTCTGAACTACTAAAACTTTCCACTACCGGTTTTCCAGAACCTGTCAGAACTTGCTGGATTTCACCCCTGGTCCAGACGCTTGGCCATGGACTCCTATTTATGACGTTCCCTTTTGCAACCTTCTGGCAAGCGAAGTCTAATGGAGAAACCAGATTCACTTAAGAACCAACATGGGAAGGCCTGGGGAAAAAAAACATCGGAAAAATTGGAGTGGGGGAAACAGGTTTTTTTCCCCAATTTTTCCCATGTTTGTCCAGACCTTCCCATTCTAACTTTAACACCTGCAGTGATCCATGTAAACGATGTAAAAAAGATGTGGAGACTCTAGAAAGAGTGCAGAGAAGAGCAACAAAGAGGATTAGGGGACGGGAGGCTAAAACCAGGGGGTGAAATCCAGCAGGTTCTGGAGAACCGGTAGGAGAAATTTGGAGTAGTTCGGAGAACCGGCAAATACCACCTCTGGCTGATCCAAGTGTGGAGTGGGAATGGAGATTTTGCAGTATCCTTCCCCCAGGAGTGGAGAGGGAATGGGGATTTTGCAGTATCCTTCCCTTGGAGTGGGAAGGGAATGGGGATTTTGCAGTATTCTTCCCCTGCCACGCCCACCAAGCCATACCCACCAAGCCACACCACGCCCACCAAGCCACGGCCACAGAACTAGTAGTAAAAAAATTTGAATTTCACCACTGGCTAAAACATATAAAGAACGGTTGCTGGAATTGGGTATGTCTAGTTTAATGAAAAGAAGGACTAGGGGAGACAGGATAGCAGCCTTCCAATATCTCAGGGGCTGCCCCAAAGAAGAGGGAGTCAAGCTATTCTCCAAAGCACCTGAGGGCAGGACAAGAAGCAATGGGTGGAAACTCATCAAGGAGAGAAGCAATTTAGAAATAAGGGGAAATTTCCTGACAGTGAGAACAATTAACCAGTGGAACAACTTGCCTCCAGAAGTTGTAAATGCTCCAACACTTGAAGTTTTTAAGAAGATGTTGGACAACCGTTTGTCTGAAGTGGTGTAGGGCTTCCTGCCTAAGCAGGGGGTTGGACTAGAAGACCTCCAAAGTCCCTTCCAACTCCTGTCATTCTATTCTGTTCCAACTTTAACACCTACAGGTGGTGTCAAGAAAAGTAATAAAAGGTGGCAAAGCTCAACAAGATAAACTCCTTTAGCAACAGACATCCTGGCCTCCGTTGTGGTTGGTTCGTAAACCGAGGACCAACTGTGCCACATCTCCTCTCTTTTCTCCAAGCCGCCCAAACAAAGGATGGGAGTTCAGAAGTCCCAGGAAGATATTTTTAAGGGACGATTCTCCCACCTTGCAGAATTTGCGTTGTGCATCGCGCACGGATTCAGGAAGGGACTTCTTGCTTGCAGTCCACAAAACAACAACAACAACAACAACAACAAGAAAACAACTGCGGCCTGTTTCCACATTTTGGGAACGTTTGTCGTTGTTGTTTTCTCCCTAGCTTGCACACTCACTCACTCAGGTGTTGCAATTTTTATTTGGTTTTTGTTCCTTCTGGCAGCAAATATATTCCTCGCACACACACTCTCTCTCTCTCTCGCTCTGCTTGTTGGGGTCTTAAAGGAAAGATGAATGGCCGGTCTCTCCAGCGACGAAGCGAAGTGGGGGGGAATGCTGAAGGTGGGCTGGCACACACCACCACCACAAAACCCCGTCCTGGCGATTAATCATCTTTGCTGCATAAATTTCCAGGAATAAATATCAAACCGTGGAGGCAAGGTTTGAGGTTGGGAAAAGGAAGTAGCCGGCTTTGAATCATGCATCGCATTGGCTCACTTCTTGGCGTGGCAGTTCGGCCTCTTGCGTGGAGTTTGACAGGAGTCCACTGGAGGCTTTGTCATTGAAAACAAAGGACCCGGCTACACACACACATACACACACACAAACACAAATTCCTTTGTGCATTGAGTACAGCTACAGGATGATATTGACATTAATCCCAAGTGCTCCAAAGGCTGTCTCTTAATATAATAGAAGGCCTTCCTTCCTTCCCCTCTCTACTTTTCTTCCTCTCCCCTCCTGTCCCTCCCTCCTTCAGAATCCTTCCTTCCCCTCCCTCCTTCCCTTCCTTCATTCTTCCTCCTTTCCCGTCCTGTCCCTCCTTCCCTCCCTCAGAATCCTTCCTCCTTCCCCTCCATACCTCAGAATCCTTCCTCCTTCCCCTCCATCCCTCGTTCCCTCCCTTCATTCCTTCATCCTTTCCCTCCCTCCCTCAGAATTCTTCCTTCCTGCCCCTTCCTCCTTCCCTTCAACCTTTCCTCTCCAGTCCCTCCCTCCCTCCTTCAGAACCCTTCCTTCCCTTCCCTCTCCTCTCCCCTCCCTCCTTCCCTCCCTCAGAATCCTTCCTTCCTGCCCCTCCCTCCTTCTTTCCCTCCTTTCCCCTCCTGTCCCTCCCTCAGAACCCTTCCTTCCCCTCCCTCTCTCCCCTTCCTCCCTCCTTCAGAATCCTTCCTCGCCCCTCCCTTTTGTTCCTCGCCCCTCCTGTCCCTCCCTCCTTCAGAATCCTTCCCTCCTTCCTCCTTTCCCCCTCAGAATCCCTCCTTCCCGTCCCTCCCTCTCCTCTCCTGTCCCTCCCTTTCTCCCTCAGAATTCTTCCTTCCCTTCCCTTCTTCCTTTCCTCCCTCCTTCCTTCCTTCCCTCCCTTGCTTCCATCAGAAGCAAACTAAGGAAGGTGACTGAAGTCGAATAATTCAATATTTCTTTACGTTGCGTTCAAATTCTGTCAGGCAACAGCTTTTTCTTTAAAACTTAAAAATAAAAAGCACACCGACGACGTGCACGCAGGAACCCAAGGCATCGGCAGACACAATTTTGGGCAGGTGACAAATTGTAACCATATGGTTAATAATTCACAGAAGGTGTTACTGTCGGAGCAAAACAGGGATGTTAAGTGCTGTCAGTTTGCTAGGAGCTGAAACCTGGAAGGCTTCAAAAACGAGGAAGGCGATGATGTTCAGAGAAGGCATACGGCGGGGAAAGAGGGGAAAAAAAATCTCAATTCTCAACGTGTTTGGTGTGAGCTTGCTTTGTTGTGTCACGTTGGAAATCATTTTGGGGCATCGGGATGCCCACGCTGGCTCTGAGTATCTGCTTAGCTAGCTGGCTGGCATCCAGAGGAGAGAACAAACTTCTTAAAGAGCCCTGTTGGCGCAGTGGTTAGAGAATGAGAGAGCAACCTAGACCATAAGGCTGTGATTCAGGATCTGAAAGATAAATCACGGCCTATTCATCTTTTCCATTACACAGCATTCCCCGAGCAGGCCCACCTAAAGACGGGTCCCTCAGATCCAAACAAACATCACATAGTCTAAGTAAGATTTGGTTCTAGTAAGAGCCGTGGTGGCGCAGTGGTTAGAAATGCAGTCTTGCAGGCTAACTCTGCCTACTGCCTGCAGTTCGATCCTGACCGGCTCAAGGTCGACTCGACTTACCAGCCTTCCGAGGTCGGCAACATGAGGATTGTTGGGGGCAATGTGCTGACTCTGTCAACCACTTTAGAGAGGGCTATAAAAGCACTGTGAAGCGGTATATAAATCGAAGTGCTTTTGCTATTCCTTCCTACCTTCTTGCCTCCCTGCGCAGTGGTTAGGCTGCAGTACTGCAGGCTGACTCTGCCCTCTGCCAGCAGTTCGATCCTGACCATCTCAAGGTTGACTTGGCCTTCCATCTTTCCGAGGTGGGTCAAATGAGGACCCAGATTGTTGAGGGCAAGAGGCTGACTCTGTAAACTGCTTAGAGAGGGCTTTAAAAGCACTGTGAAGTGGTATATTGCTTCCTTCCTTCCTTCTCTCTCCCTCTTTTCTCCTTCCTTTTCTTCCTTCTCTCCTTTTCTCCCTCCCTCCCTCCTTCCTTCCTTCCCATGGTGGTGCAGTGGTTAGAATGCAGTATTGGAGGCTAATTTTGCCTGCTTCCCAGGAGTTTGATCCTTTAGAGCAAGTCCCTTTCTCCTTTCTTTTCTTTTCTTTCTTTCTTTTTTTTTTTGCTTTGCAGAAGGGGTTAAGTGGATGATTTTTTTTTTTTTAAAAAAAGGCTCCCTGTGCAATAGGTATATACACACAGTATATACACAACTGTATTGCACACAGTTTGCAAAGTGAGCAGGAGACAGATGGCGGAGTCGTTGCTCCAACCGCAATGTGACAATTTGGCTGGCACACCGGCAGCTGAGCACTCCATCAGCCGAAGGGAGTGGATTGTAAATCTTCTTTTTTTTGGCTTTCCAAAAAAAAAAAAAAAAAAAAAAAAAGGAATTCAGAATGGTGCACGGGACAAGTACTTATAGGTGCTAGATGGCTTTTTTTTTTTCCAGCCGAACCGGAATTATCTGCAACCAGGGATGCTAATTAGCAGGTTCTAACACAGGTTCTGAAGAACCGGTAGCGGAAATTTTGAGTAGTTTGGAGAACCGGCAAATACCACCTCTGGCTGGCCCCAGAGTGGGGAGGGAATGAGATTTTGCAGTATCCTTCTCCTGGAGTGAGGAGGGAATGGAGATTTTGCAGTATTGTTCCCTTGGAGTCGGATGGGAATGAGGATTTTTTATTATTTTATTTTATTTTTATTATTCATATTTCTATGCCGCCCACTCTCCGAGGACTCTGGACGGCTTACACCAAAGACAGTATACTAAATAGCATATTGTCCCCTAACATAAAATATACAAAAGTATGAAGGCTATTGCTTAACGCATTGTAAGCCGCCCTGAGTCTCCGGAGAAGGGTGGCATATAAATCAAAAAAATAAATTAAATAAATAAATTAAATAAATAAATAAACAACAATCTGGGTCCTCATTTTACCTACCTCGGAAGGACGGAAGGCTGAGTCAACCTTGAGCCGCTGAGATTTGATCCGCTGATCTGCTGAACTAGCAGTCAGCTGAAGTAGCTGCAGTACTGCACCCTAACCACTGCGCCACCTCGGCTCCTTCCCCTGGGGTGGGAATGGAGATTTTGCAGTATCGTTCCCTTGGAGCTGGGAGGGAATGGAGATTTTGCAGTATCCTTCCCCTGGAGTGGGGAGGGAATGGAGATTTTGCAGTATCGTTCCCCTGGAGTGGGGTGAGAATGGAGATTTTGCAGTATCCTTCCCCTGGAGTGGGGAGGGAATGGAGATTTTGCAGTATCCTTCCCCTGCCATGCCCACCAAGCCACGCCCACAGAACCGGTAGTAAAAAAATTTTGAATTCCACCATTGCCTGCAACCATCAGCCAATATTTCTCTTTTTTTTTTGGGGGGGGGTGGATGGAGGTAGGAGGGAAAGCATAGTAAACAGACCTCAATGTATTATTTACGAAACGAGCAGGCTGGAACAGAGCGGCAGTTGGAGGAAAGCATTCCCACTCGAGTTAATTATCTCCAATTTCCATCGTCTCTAGATATGGAAGTTGCCTTTTGTAGGTAGCCTTGGCAAACAAGATGCCCCTTCTGGAACATAGGTAGTCCATGGCTTACCAGAGTTCAGATTACAGATTAACACAGTTGGAAGGGAGCTTGGAGGTCATCTAGTCCAACCCCCTGCCCAAGCAGGAGACCCTACACCATTTCTGACAGATGGCAGTCCGGTCTCTTCTTGAAAACCTCCAGTGATGAAGCTCCCACAACTTCTGAAGGCAACTTCCGTTCCACTGGTTGATTGTTTCTGGTCAGAAAATTTCTCCTTATTTCTAGGTTGAATCAATCAATTAAAATAGAGCTAGAAGGGACCTTGGAGGTCATCTAGTCCAACCCTCCTCCCCGCCCAAGCAGGAAACCCTACCCCATTTCTGACAAATGATATTCCAGTCTCTTCTTGAAGGCTTCCAGGGATGAAGCTCCCACAACTTCTGAAGGCAACTTCTGTTCCATGGGTGGATTGTTCTCACTGTCAGAAAATTCCTCATTTCCAGGTTGAATCTCTCTCCTTGATCACTTTCCATCCATTATCCCTTGACTGGCTTTCGGGTGCCTTGGAAAATAGCTTATAATAATTAATAGCTTGAAAATAAATAATTCATTTAGTGACAGTGCAAAACAGCACTGGGGGAAAAAAATGATATATGGCCATTTTTCACACTTAGGACCGATGCAGCATCCCCATGGCCACGTGGTTACATTCAGACGCTTGGCAACTGTCTCATATTTATGACGGTTGCAGTGTCCTGGGGTCATATTTGCAAGAGTCAATGGGGAAGCCAGATTCGCTTAACCACGTTACTAATTTAACAACGGTAGCTATTCCCTTAATAAACACAGCAAGAAAAGTCTTCAAATGGGGCGAAACTCACTTAGCGATGTAAACTTTGGGAGGGATTGTGGGTCATAAGCCGAGGACTACCTGTGTGCACGGGTGTATGCCCAGTGATGCAAGATACAATCGTTTTTTGTTTTTGTTTTTTCTTAACCTACATCGCATCTTCCAAGTGAAGAGTAGTAAATCTGGACTGCAGGGATCTCAAAGAGTCTCCACCTGTAATGGCTCGTAAGATCTCTTTTTGCCTTTCCTAGAAAACATAGAAGTGACTGTCAGGGGTTTTAAATACCCAGAGGTGTCCCCTCTGCACAGAACAGAGCAGAATAACAGAGTTGGAAGGGACCTTGGAGGTCTTCTAGTCCAACCCCCCCTGCTCAAGCAGGAAACTCTATACCTGTAATGGTGAACCTGTGGCACGCGGAGTCATATATGTGGGCACACGAGCATTGCCCTAGCACAGCTCCAGCCTGCATGTGTGATACTGACTTTTGGGGCCTTTCGGGCGCACTGGAAGTCGGGAAACGGGTCGTTTCTGGCCTCCAGGGGAGTGGGGAAGGCTGTTTTCGCCCTCCCCAGGCTCCTAGAAAGCCTCTGGAGCCTGGGGAGGGCAAAAAAATGGGCCTATCAGGTCCACCGTGCCCAAAGCGGGGTCATACGCGGGGGGGGTCATGCGTGCATGCACGGCGGGTGGGGTGCATTGAATTATGGGTGTGGGTACGTGTGCGCTCGACCCGCCCCCCATGCTCCCCTCCGCTTTTGGCATGTGATGGCAAAAATATTAGCCATCGCTGCCCTATACTATTCCAAGCAGGGGCCAATCATCTCCTGGCCTTACTCCTGAGTCGTCCCTTTTGCTTTAGCTGCTCTTGCCTTCTGGCAGCTCTGCGCATGCTTGCACTAGGAACAGGCTCCTCCTGTTCCTCTGCCTCTCTGCTGTCAGCCTCTGGAGGCTCTGGAGTCAGCACATCACTCCCCGATGGCCCTGGCCCCATCTCTGCCTCCGACGCAGAGCCCTCGTCCGGGCCTTCCCCAGACTCCAGGACTGGCTCATGTTCCTCCCCAGCCTCGTCACTCTCCGACTCCGCTGCCAGCTCTGCAAGCTGCTGACGGACCACAACCCTAACTCTCTTCTAGTCAGGGTGGATAAAAATAAAATAAATAAATAAATAAATAAATTAAAGAAAAATCAGATTTTTTTTTATTTCAATCGGATTTTTTTTATTTCAATTGGATTTTTTTTTTATTTTTATCGAATTTATTTTAATAAAAAAACTTTTGGGGTAAAAATTTATTGTAAGATAGTTTTCTATTTAAGATACATAAATAATTTAGTTTACTCCGCATGAAATGGAGCTTAGTTATGTAGCAGGAGGCTGTATATTCTGCAACACTGGGACGATCGGTGAGTCAACAGTGGGTCAAAGGAGTAGCAGAGATGACAGTTGCTCTTTAAAAATTATGATTTAAATCGAGTTGATTTAAATCAAGCCTTTTTACTAGCGCTTTAAATCATGATTTAAATTGTGATTTAAATAAACTCGGTTTAAATCAAATCCACCCTGCTTCTAGTGGCACATTACAATCTGGTGTGCCTCCTCTCTGTAGCATTCCAGGCCTATGGAAGGGCATCTCTCTCTCCCAGCTGGGCCACATCCTCACCCAGATGTGTCACCCAGCGTAGAAGTTGTGCCAACTAGTTGTGTTGCCTTAAAATAAAACCCTAGCAGGATGGCAGGGCTGGTGGCATCTTGCCGGGGGGGGCAAGGAATTTTGAGCGTCCTTGGCAGAGATCCGACTTAATAGGACAAGAAGTCCCTTCCTCCATCCGAGACACACATAGATTTTTTTGCCTGAAGTAGAAACTCATCAGCCAGTGCAACGGTGTGGAATGTAGGTAGGATTTAAATGTATTGTTTGTCACATCTGATTTTGTTTACACCCATTTCTCTCACAATTGGGAAACTGTCAGTTAGAAAAGTGACCTTCTCAAACAATATTCCCCCTGCCCTCCCCGGAAAAGCTAGAAGATAGCCGAGTAATGAATTACAAAGAGAGAGAGAGAAAAAAACCACACCTCTAAACAAACATTATTTGTTACAGACTCTTTAAAAGTTTCCAGTTTCTTTTGTTTTTGTTTTTGTTTTCTTTTCATCAAACCAGACAAGACCTACTTCACACCAGACAAGAGGCCTCAAGACGGGAGGACATAATAATAATAATAATAAAAAAAAAAAACTTTGGAGGCATTTAAAAACAACAGCTAGAAGTTTCTTTTGAGGCGGAGTGTTGGTGGGAAGTTGCAGCTGCGCCAAAATGTTTCCAACGAGATCCGGTGGGGTTGGCTTGTAAGGAGTTGCAATTGTCCTTTTCAGTAAAAGGTGCCAAGAGTAGGGAGTGAGAGAGCTGGCCAAGGTTAGTGAGATTTTTTTTCAAAAAAAAAAAAAAACCAAACAAACACAGGCATTTAGCATTTGCACACATGAACGGAGAAGAACCCGAAACAAGGATTTTGGGGGACACAAAAGGACAAAAGGTTGATCACTTTCTAAATAGCGGGGGGTTTCACAAAAAAAAAAGGGAGATGGAAAGGATGGAGAATAACCTTCCGAATCCATCCAGCGTCTTCGTAAGTTGGGTGTGCGGAAGGCCTGATGTTGGCTCATTTTCTACGTCAGAAAGGGTCCGTTTTTTTCCCCCGTCACCGCCAACAATTGTACCGATCGCCTTGCAGCTAGAACGTTAAGTCCAAGGCTGTGTTTGGACAAATAATCGCCTTGCCGGCCTGGCTTCCCCTTAGCCAAAAGTCATTAATGCTAGGATTTTGTGTGTGTGTTGTGTGTTAAAAAGGAAAAAAAACAAAACAAAACAAAACACACTCTACGCTTGCAAACAGAAACGTGCAGTCTTTGTTCTAGAATGCACCCGCTAAATATCGGAGCAACTATCACCCCGGGTTCTACGTTTATGGCACAATCTGTTGGCACTATTGTCGGTCAGCTGACCTTGGAAGAGTTGATATGGGAGGGGGGTTGAAGGACAAAGAGATGTGTGTGTGTGTGTGTGTGTGTGTGTGTATGTGTGAGTGTGTTGTTTTCCCCCATCTTAAGGTGTGGAATACCTTCGCAAGTGGTAGCTATAAATCTTAATGCAATGATCCCAACAGTCCAGGACTAACAACTGACCTTTGGGAGTGACAGCTATGCCGACGGGGGCAGGTCAGACCTTCTCGGATAAGGATATTGTAGCCGCCGCCTTTGGGGAAATGTAAGATTTCTTTGCGGCTGCTGTCGGCCACAATCAGGTCCCCCCGCGAGTCCACACACATGCCGGCGATACAGCGGAAATCTTCGTTCTCGGAAAAGAAGTGGCTGATTTGTCGGCCCAGCTGTCCATCCGGACCAACGGAGCCGATGGAAAAACCCGCCTTCCAGGTGATGTTCGTGTTGACGGTTCTCCAGGTTCAAGCCCAGCCCCTGAGTGAAGTAGATGATCCCTTCAGCATCGCAAGTGACAAATTTAGGACGCACGGCGCTACACAGGCAGGTGTATTTCACCACCCCCGACTCCCCGGTCCACGGTGAAGCACCACAGCTTGCCTCCTTCGACGTCGGTGACCACAAACTGCCCCGACGGCAAAGCGGTGATGCCCCATGGCTTGCTGAGCTGGCTTCGGTGGCACGCCACGCAGTGCCCGTCCATGGTGTACACTTTCATCGAGTTGTCGTAGCTGTCGGTCACTCCGATCAGCCCGTGGCAGTTCATGGTGACCGACAAGGGAGTTAGGTTGGGCAGGTCGGCCCCCCAGGAAGCTGAGCACAAAACTGTCGATCCCGCTGGGGCTCCGGCGAATTTCCTTCAAAAAACCCTTCCGGGTGAAGACTTGGATCCGGAAGTTTCCACGGTCTGCCACAAGGACCTCTCCCTGCGGGGTGACATGAAGGCTGACTGGCAGGTTGAATGTGCCCGGCGTGTTACCCTTTGAGCCCATTTTCTTGAGGAAGTGGCACTGTTGGATACTGGAGGTGGCTTCGGACATCCTTGGTTTCACAGGCGAAGAGCAATGGGACAATGGGTTGACCTCTACTGCAGGGAGATCCGCCTCTCTGAAGGACCCTGACGCTTCTGCCGCGGTCTCCATCAAGGTCTCCTCGACGTTGATGCTCCGGGGTTTTTTGACCACTTGTCCTATCTGGAGGGGTCCGATATGACCAACCTTGAGGAGTTCCACCTCTTGCAAAGTCAGCTCTTTGGGAAGGCTGTTCATTAACTCCGGTTCCTCCTCTTCGCCTTCCTCTTCCAGAAGGGCGATATCTCCCTGTTTGATTTTGGCAAGGAAGTAATCGCAGCGCGAGACGATCTGGACTTCGGCGATGTTGAGGAGGTAAGCTTGTTCCTCCATGATCTGGCTGTTCACCTTCTCCACCTCGGAAAGGGAGCCGGTGAAGAACTTCCGCGACCTGGTCAACTCTTCTTGGACCTTACACTCTTCTTTGCTGTACTCTTGAAGGACGGCTTTGTACCTGCCTTGGAGGTCCTTCGAAACCCCTTCGAGAGACACCTTCCTCTTCTGAAGGTCCCCCATCAGCTCTCGGAGGCGACCCAGCCTGGCCCCAAAGTCCCTCCTCTTCTCGTCGGCGGCTTCTTTGATGGCCACCACGTTGTGATGTTGGTGGAGGCGTTCCGACTCTTTGCAAGGCTCACACAACACCAGGCTGCAGGTCCGGCAGAAGTGCTTGGGCAGCCTCCGCCCGCAAGCTTTGCACATGAGAACGCCGACGGTCTCGCTCAGCCCCCGCCGTGTCGATGATCTTCAAGACGGTCAGATTGTCGGTCAGCTGAGCCAGGCTGGCGATCCTGGTGACTTTGCTACAGAAGGGACAACGGATGCCGTTGATGCTACTGGCCAGGAGCTTCTCCGAGCACTGTTTGCAGATCGTGTGGCCGCAATGGAGCAGTTTTGGGTCGCAGATGCTCTTCGGTGAAGCACTCCATGCAGATGGGGCACTCCAAAACTTCGCGGAGGGCGTCCGAGTTGAGTTGAGGGGCAGCAGCCATGATGGTGGAGCCAAGATGAGATGGGTTGCATCGATTCCCCAGATTCTTCTGGCCTGTTTGGAAAAAGAAAAAAAAGAGCGAGAGAAATAAAATATGTGTAGCTCACATTTCAAATGAGGAGTCCTTGGTGCTCTCTGAGCTTGGTACTTTTTTTTTTTGCAGACGTTTCATGACCCAACTAGGTACCATCATCAGTGTTGGGTAATGACCACGGATTATCATCAGTGCACTCTTGATGTTATCTAGTTTGGGTCATGAAATGACTGCAAGAAAAAAAACCAAGCTGAGAAAGTGCCAAGGACCTCACAGTCCTCCTCCTCTTCCTCCTCTACTCCATACAGCCTATGTTCTTCTAGAACTGATGAGGTTACCTAGTTGGGTCATGAAACGTCTGCAAGAAGACAACCAAGCTCAGACAGCACCAAGGACCTCTCAAAAGAAAAACAAGCAGGTCTTCTTTATTTAATCAATTTATGTAGCCCCTCATCTCACTTGTAGGAAACGCTGGATTATGAACGGAGTTAAAACACAAGTAAAATCAGAATCTTCTATCCTTAAAAACCATTAAAACTTGAGGGGTGACATGATAGCAGCGTTCCAATATCTCAGGGGCTGCCCCAAAGAAGAGGGAGTCAAGCTACTCTCCAAAGCACCTGAGGGTGAAGCAAAGGGTGGAAACTAATCAAGGAGAGAAGCAACTTAGAACAAAGGAGGAATTTCCTGACAGTGAAAACAATCAATCAGTGGAACAACTTGCCTCCAGAAGTTGTGGGTACTCAAAGAATGGAGGTTTTTAAGAAGAGACTGGACAGCCATTTGTGTCTCGAAACTTGACAATTTGTCTGAAATGAAATAAGGCTCCTGTTTGAGCAGGGAGGACCCAGATTGTTGAGGGGGCAAGAGGCTGACTCTGTAAACTGCTTAGAGAGGGCTGTAAAAGCACGATGAAGCGGTATATAAGTCTAAGCGCTATTGCTGTAGTATTCTGCTAACTACATGTGAAATTCAATCAGGGAGAGAGAGTAGAAGGCACTCTTAACAATATGACCATTCAACAGGCTCCATACTTCCTTGGATTGCCAAGCCTGATGGACATCCAAATTTTAAAATCCTTCTGTAAGGCTGGAATGGTTGAGGTCAATTTCACTCTGTGTGTGTGTGTGTGTGTTAGAGAGAGAGGGGGGTGAGAGAGAGAGAGAGGGAGAGAGAGGAAAGAGAGAGAGAAGAGAGGAGAGAACAAGAGAGAGAGAGAGAAGAAGAAAGAGAGGAGAGAGAGAAAAGAAAGAGAGGAGAGACAGATAGACAGAGAGAGAGGAAAGGGAGGAGAGACAGAAGAAAGAGAGAGGAGAGAGAAGAAAGAGAGGAGAGAGACAGAAGAAAGAGAGAGGAGAGAGAGGAGAGAATGAATGAATTAGATCCACTTCTTTCTGGCAGTTAGTGGTGAATTTAACAGATGGATCCCAGGCCTGCTGAGTAGAGGACCACTAACAAAAAAAACATCTCAAGGACATCCAAAAGTCATGTGGTGCATCACACCTGCTAAAGCAACGAAGGTGCAAGATTTAAGCATGTCAAGAAAAGTTTTGGTGATTTCTTGAACATCCCTCCTCCGGAAGGAGAAAACCCGTTGCTTCACTTCGTCTTCTAATCATTAGATTTGAAGCCTCACCCAGCAACGTAGACAGATATTTTAGCGCCTGATTAAAACATGGAACGACCTCCAAGGAGAAGAAGAAGAAAAACAAAGGACAGCTGGATTTTCTCCCGTGCAAAACTCACAATCTTGCAAAAAATTTGCAGTTTGGAGGAAGTAAAATGTGAAATCAAATACTCTGGCCACCTAATGAGAAGGAAGGACTCCCTGGAGAAGAGCCTAATGCTGGGAACGATGGAGGGCAAAAGAAGAAGGGGACGGCAGAGAACGTGGTGTCCGGATGGAGTCACTGAAGCTCGGCATGAGCTTAAATGGACTCCGGAGGATGGAGGAGGACAGGAAGACCTGGAGGAAAGTTGTCCATGGGGTCACGATGGGTTGGACACGACTTCGCAACTAACAACAACAACAACAAAAGGTGTGAAAACTCACACAGGTACTTCCCGGCAGAAAAGTTCAAAAAAGAGCGAATGGACATTTGCTCTAGTGGCCTCTTCTAAAACCCAAGGGTGGAAGTTTAGAAGGTTTATTAAGAAGGATAATAATAATAATAATAATAATAATAATAATAATAATAATAATAATAATAATAATAATAATAATAATATCATCATCATCATCATCCCATGTTTCCCAAATAACACGGTCATTAATCACTGGGGGCATGAAAAATTAAGGAAATCCAGTTGGTCAGAATTTAATTATTTCTGCCTTCCTTGGAACACCGTCATGAGCTTCAATGGTAGCTACAGCGTTTTTAGTTGGGGTCTAATTTAGAGTCATATATGTATGCGTGTTTGTGGGTGTGGATATTTTATTATGGGATGGAACAGAACGGAACATGGAAAGGAACATGGGATGGGGATTGGAATGGAATGGAATGGAATGGAATGGAATAGAATAGAATAGAATAGAATAGAATAGAATAGAATAGAATAGAATAGAATAGAATAGAATAGAATAGAATAGAAAATATGGAATGGAATGGAATGGAATGGAATAGAATAGAATAGAATAGAATAGAATAGAATAGAATAGAATAGAATAGAATAGAATAGAATAGAATAGAATAGAAAATATGGAATGGAATGGAATGGAATGGAATGGAATGGAATGGAATAGAATAGAATAGAATAGAATAGAATAGAATAGAATAGAATAGAATAGAATAGAATAGAATAGAATAGAATAGAATAGAATAGAAAATATGGAATGGAATGGAATGGAATGGAATGGAATGGAATAGAATAGAATAGAATAGAATAGAATAGAATAGAATAGAATAGAATAGAATAGAATAGAATAGAAAATATGGAATGGAATGGAATGGAATAGAATAGAATATAGAATAGAATAGAATAATGGAATGGAACAGAATAGAACAGAATTAGAAAAGAATAACAGTAGAGTAGAGTAGAGTAGAGTAAAGTAGAGTAGGTTCGGGAGAACCTCTGGCTAAGATTCTGTGCAGTTCAGAGAACCCACAAATCCCACTCCTGCCTGGCCCCGCCCACACCGCCCCTTCCCTCCCAGGAGTCCCCACGTTTTCGATGCAGGTAAGTGCAGGGCGCATGCAGAGGCTCGAGGAGGGTGAAAAACGGGCCTTCCGGAAGTTCGGAAAGGGCCTCCAGAGCCCAGGGAGGGCAAAAACGTCCCCCCACCACCACCACCGTGCTGCCGGAGGCCAACTAGGCCACACCCACCACTCCCACACCATAGCCACTCCCACCCAGCAACCAGGCAGAGAACCCCTTGCTAAAGTTTTTGAAGCCCATCCCCTGGCTGAAGGCATCTTTCCTTCCTTTTCCTCTACTCCCCCCCCCCCCCCCCGCTTGTTTTCCTTTCATCCAAGGCACCGCAAATGCCTGCCCTACTTACACAGGATGTTGCACCCCCTCACCCACCCCAATGTAATTGCAATGGTTTGGTGCGAGCCAATCGTTGTGCAAATCATTTTTCTCCCCTACGTGCCGCCCCCCCTCCCCCAGCCAAACATCACCCCTTCAAAATCCTGGAAAGATTATCGGGAAGGAATTACATGTTTTTATTGACCGAAGACCCAGATTTGCAGTTATTGGAAGCAGCGTGAGGTTGGGAAGGGCTGTTGTGCAGCCGTGCTTCAAACCTTCACGGGTCCCAGCTGAAGTTTGGAGGCCTGGTCCTCAACGTTCAAAACGGCTTGGTCCACAAGGACGAAGCCAGGATGATGGAGGGGTCAGCTCTGAGGGGTCCTTGGTTGCTCTCTGAGCTGGCTTGTTTTCTTGCAGGCGTTTCATGACCCAACTAGGTTACATCATCAGTGCTAGAAGGGAGTGGGGTGTGGTAGGGAGGAGGAGGAGGAGGAAAAGAGGAGGATTGTGGGGTCCTTGGTGCTCTCTGAGCTGGCTTGTTTTCTTGCAGGCGTTTCATTACCCAACTTGGTAACATCGGCACCTCGGTGCCTTCCGCCGTGCCCCTTAAAACTTTCTTTTTTTCAGCAAGCCGGGCTGGCTTAATATATTTTTTAAATATTTTTTAATTGGTTTGTTATTTTAAATTGGGGTCAAATTAATATATATCTTTTTAATTGTTTTTAGTGTTTGCATTGTATGTTTTTATCTGGGCGGTACACCGCCCTGAGTCCCTCGGGAGAAGGTGCGGAATATAAATTTGAAATAAAATAAAAAATAAAATAAATAAATCATCCGTGCTAAAAGGGAGAGAGAGAGAGAGAGAGCAAACCCCACTCTCTTCTAGCACTGATGATGTTACCTAATTGGGTAATGAAACGTCTGCAAGAAAACAACCCAGCTCAGAAAGCACCAAGGAACCCGCCCCCCCCCCACACACACAGTCTCCCTCCTCCTCCTGTTCACACAACCTACCCTCTTCTCTGGCTCTGATGATAGTATGTGGTTGGGTAATGAAACGCCTGCAAGGAAACCCCCCAAGCTCAGAGCGCACCAAGGACCCCACAGTCTTCCTACTCCTCCAAGCCCCACCCCACTTCTAGCACTGATGATGTTACCTAAATGGGTCATAAAACGCCTGCAAGGAAACCCCCCCGCAAGCTCAGAGAGAGCACCAAGGAACCCCACATTTCGATCCCGAGCTACAAACATTCTCCTTTATTGGAAAGATCTTTGACAGACGTTCTCTAAAATTTTATTACTTATTTTATTTATTAGTTTAATTTATATGCCGCCTTTCTCCGGAGACTCAGGGCGGCTTACAATGCTTTTAAGCAATAGCCTTCATACTTTTGTATATACCTGCTTAGTAGGGCTTTCAGCCCCCCACTAAGCGGTGTCTTTTTTTTATACAAAGTCAGCTTATTGACCCCCACAATCCGGGTCCTCATTTTTACCTACCTCGGAAGGATGGAAGGCTGAGTCAAACCTTGAGCCTGGTGAGATTCGAACTCGCCAGTAATTGTAAAATTGAATGTTGGGTTTTTTTTTTCCCCTTAAACACCATGCTACTTATTCTTTTTTTTTGGGGGGGGGGGGAGATCCGCATGGATTTCTGAGGTCTTGAGAGCCATTGGCTTCCGAAGAGGCCTGCAGAGATTGACTTCCACCTTAGGCAAACCCACCCAGATGCTATCACCAGAAGAAAATCTGCATTGATTCAGGCAGATCCATATTTATGTTTATATATTTATGCATGTCGAATATATATATTTATATTTAAATGCATGCATTTATGCATTTCGAACATATATGTTTATATTTAAATGCATGCATTTATGCATTTCATATATATATATATTTATATTTAAATGCATATATGCATTTTTTTAAAAAATTTGATTTATATGCCGCCCTCTCTCCGGAGACATCAGGGCGGCTTACAATGCGTTAAGCAATAGCCCTTCATCACTTTTGTATATTTTTACAAAGTCAGCTTATTGCCCCCACAAACTGGGTCCTCAATTTACCTACCTTAGAAAAGGATGGAAGGCTGAGTCAACCTTGAGCCTGGCAAGATTTGAATTTACTAATTGCTGGAGGTTAAATTACAATGCATTAGTCCTGCTGAGCTATCCAGGGCTCCTATATATATATATATTTACAATATATATATTTATATTTATTATATTTATATTTATATATAATTATATTTATATTTTAAATGCATATATTTATGCATTTATTATATATATATATATATATATATATATATATATATATATATATATATATAATATATATATATATATATATTCTTACTTCTTCGTAGGGTTTATGTGTGTTTTTCTTCTAGCCAGGTTTTCCCTACGTGCATTCGGAAGGGATCCTTCTAGCAGGATTTCTTTTGAGGATGCCAAAGCATGCCATCAATCCAGAATTCAATCCCCCAGCCCCTTTGAAAGGGGGGTGACTTTGCATTATCAAGGGGGTGGTGGGGAGGTCCATTGTATCCCCCCAAACTCCTCACCCGACGGATTGCCTTTGAAAAATTTTGCTGGGGAGGGGGAAAGAGAGAGAAAGATGCCTTTTGGCTCCTTATTGGGGAGGGGGCCCCCGCATTTGCCGTCCGTCCCAGTCTGATCTTTGCAAGGATGTCGGGTTGGCTTCCCCAAGGGATCAGTGCAGGAGGGAGTCAAGGAAGGGGTCGCTCCACCTTTTCAAACCCGGGATGGGGGGCGGGGGAAGGGAATATATATATTAAAAGGGGGGGGGGCTTTGGCAAGATCAGATTCCTGGGGTGCAGGGGGGGGAGACAGAGAGAGAGAGAGAGAGAGGAGAAGAGAGAGAGAGAGAGAGAGAGAGAGAGAGAGAGAGAGGAGAGAGAGAGAGAGAGAGAGAGAGATCTTCCAACCACTGCAAGTCTTTTGCAAAAAGGGATTTCTGGAGCAAACCCTTGGCTGCTTTTTGGGGTGGGTGGGAAACCTTCCCCCCTCTCCAGGAAGGCGATCGCGGGGGGGGGGTGGAGGTTGGGGGGAGGGTTGCATGAGGTCACCCACTCCCCTGCCCCCCTCCCCCCCCAACCATCCCCCACACGGCCCTGCCCTGCAAAGCAGGACCCCCCTCCCTACCCTGCCCGCTTTTCCTCTGTCGTAGCCGCACCAACCTTTTGTCGTTTCTCCCCCAAACACCCCCCTCCCTCCTCCTCTCCTCTCTCCTCTCTCTTTCTCTTCCGTGCTCCCGCGCCTGCGCAAAGAAGGGGAGGCTGCTACACCCCCTCCCCTCCTCCCCTCCCCCTCCTCCCCTCCCCTCTCCCCATCTGTTCCCTCCCTTCCCGGTGAACGTCGCCTCTCGCCAGGCATGATGGGAGTTGTGGATTTTTTTTTTTTTTACCTCTGCGAAAAGACGCCCAGGATGGAGTCCTTCCTGGATGCCAGGAGAGACGGGAGGGAGGCAGGGAGGGGAGAAAGTGGTTTCGCTTTTGATTTGTTTGTTTATTTGTTTGCTTACGCTAAATGAATTTAGATCTTTTAAGGCGTTGCCTGCACGGATATAAATTCGTTTAAATAAAGACATTGATGGAGAGAATAGAATAGAATAGAATAGAATAGAATAGAATAGAGTAGAGTAGAGTAGAGTAGAGTAGAGTAGAGTAGAATATAGAATATAGTAAAGTAGAGTAGAGTAGAGTAGAGTAGAATATAGAATATAGTAATGTAGAATAGAATAGAGTAGAGTAGAGTAGAGTAGAGTAGAATATAGAATATAGTAATGTAGAGTAGAGTAGAGTAGAGTAGAATATAGAATATAGTAATGTAGAATAGAATAGAATAGAATAGAATAGAATAGAATAGAATAGAATAGAATAGAATAGAATAACAGAGTCGGAAGGGACCTTGGAGGTCTTCTAGTCCAACCCCCCTGCTTAGGCAGAGGAAACCCTACATCACTTCTTCTTAAAAACTTCCAGTGTTGGAGCATTCACAACTTCTGGTTAATTGTTCTCACTGTCAGGAATTTTCTCCTTAGTTCTAAGTTGCTTCTCTCCTTGATGAGTTTCCACCCATTGCTTCTTGTCCTGCCTTCAGGGGCTTTGGAGAATAGCTTGACTCCCTCTTCTTTGGGGCAGTCCCTGAGATATTGGAAGACTGTGTTTTAGCCTCCAGTCCCCTAATCCTCTTTGTTGCTCTTCTCTGCACTCTTTTTAGAGTCTCCACATCTTTTTTACATCGTGGCGACCAAAACTGAATGCTGTATTCCAAGTGTGGCCTTACCAAGGCATTATAAAGTGGTATTAACACTTCACGTGATCTTGATTCTATCCCTCTGTTTATACAGCCCAGAGAGAGAGAGAGAGAGAGAGAGAGAGAGAGAGAGAGAGAGAGAGAGAGAGAGGGATACAATAGATAGATACAATTAATAGATGATAGATACATAGAGATAGATACATAGATACAATAGATAGATATACAATAGATAGATACAATAGATAGAGATAGATACAATAGATAGATGATAGAGATAGAGTAGATACAATAGATAGATACAATAGATAGATAAAATAGATAGATACAATAGATAGATAGATAGATAGATAGATAGATAGATAGATAGATAGAATTCTTTATTGGCCAAGTATGATTGGACACACAAGGAATTTGTCTTTGGTGCCTACGCTCTCAGTGTACATAAAAAGACAAAATACAATTTGTCAAGAATCATAAGGCACAACACTTAGTGATAGTCATAGGATACACATAAGCAATTGAATCATACTGGGAAACAGTCAATATAAATTGTAAGGAAAAAAGCAACAAAGTTACAGTCTTGCAGTCATAAGAGCCTCCGATTATGGATTGATAGAGCCTAGCTTGAGCTGCAAAAAATATGGGTGACCACGAGGGGGCAGTCAAGAGTTAAGCTTTGTGGGATTTGCTTGTCCACATCTAATGGGCTTCTAGAATTTGGCACCCTACCTGTTGAACCCTACAGCTTGAGGAGACCCAAGGACAGTTTAACAGGGACCAGAGCTTCACTTGGTGAGAGGAAGCCCCCAATTCCCCCATTCTGGTGGTTAGTTTTTTTAATAAAAAGTTTTTTTATATATATTTTTCAATTACAAAGATAAACAGTTTATCTTTCCTTATGTCATGTGTTGTCTGGGTACAAACATCTCTGCAACATCATTCGCCATTTGCCACATCATTCAGATTCACATTATTTCTCTAAACTCAATATTGTAATATGTTAAACATTTAAACATTGCTGGAAGGGAGTGCGGTTTGCGGAGAGAAGGAGGAGGAGGAGGAAAAGAGGAGGAGGAGGAGGAGGAGGAGAAGAGGAGGACGAGGAGGAGAAGAGGAGGAGGAGAAGGAGGAGGAGGAGGACAGGAGGAGGAAGAGGAGGAGGAGGAGGAGAAGAGGAGGAGGAGGAGGAGAAGAGGAGGAGGAGAAGGAGGAGGAGGAGGGGGAGGAGAAGAGGACGAGGAGGAGGAGGAGAAGAAGAGAGGAGGAGGAGGAGAGGAGGAGGAGGAGAAGAGGAGGAGGAGGAGGAGGAGGAGAGGACGAGGAGGAGAGGACGAGGAGGAGAGGAGGAGGAGGAGAGGAGGACGAGGACGAGGAGGAGGAGGAGAGGAGGAGAGGAGGAAGATGATGAGAAGGAGGAGGAGAAGGAGAAGAGGAGGAGGGAGAAGGAGGAGGAGAAGAAGAGGAGGAGGAGGACGAGAAGAGGAGAAGGAGGACGAGAAGAAGAGGAGGAGGTGAGGAGGAAGAGGAGGCGGACGAGGGAG
Organism: Arizona elegans; assembly: GCA_022577455.1. Lineage (NCBI taxonomy): Eukaryota > Metazoa > Chordata > Lepidosauria > Squamata > Colubridae > Arizona > Arizona elegans. Next base: position 86,707 of record JAKOOJ010000091.1, read on the forward strand.
GAGGAGGAGGAGAAGAGGAGGACGAGGATGAGGAGGAGGAGGAGAGGAGGAGAGAAGGAGGAGGAGAAGAGGAGGAGGAGGAGAAGGAGGAGGAGGCGGAGGAGAGGAGGAGGATGACGAGAAGGAGGAGGAGAAGAGGAGGAGGACGAGGAGGACGAGGACGAGGAGAAGAGGAGGAGGAGAAGGAGGAGGAGGAGAGGAGGAAGATGACGAGGAGAAGGAGGAGGAGAAGGAGAAGAGGAGGAGGAGAAGGAGGAGGAGAAGAGGAGGAGGAGGAGGACGAGGAGAAGAGGAGAAGGAGGACGAGAAGAAGAGGAGGAGGTGAGGAGGAAGAGGAGGCGGACGAGGAGGAGGAGGAGGAGAAGAGGAGGACGAGGAGGAGGAGGAGAGGAGGAGAGAAGGAGGAGGAGAAGAGGAGGAGAAGGAGGAGGAGGAGGAGGAGAGGAGGAGGATGACGAGAAGGAGGAGGAGAAGAGGAGGAGGACGAGGAGGACGAGGACGAGGACGAGGAGAAGAGGAGGAGGAGAAGGAGGGAGGAGGAGAGGAGGAAGATGACGAGGAGAAGGAGGAGGAGAAGGAGAAGAGGAGGAGGAGAAGGAGGAGGAGAAGAAGAGGAGGAGGAGGACGAGGAGAAGAGGAGAAGGAGGACGAGAAGAAGAGGAGGAGGTGAGGAGGAAGAGGAGGCGGACGAGGAGGAGGAGGAGGAGAAGAGGAGGACGAGGAGGAGGAGGAGAGGAGGGGGAGAAGGAGGAGGAGGAGAAGGAGGAGGAGGAGGAGGAGAGGAGGAGGATGACGAGAAGGAGGAGGAGAAGAGGAGGAGGAGGAGAAGGAGGAGGAGGAGAGGAGGAAGATGACGAGGAGAAGGAGGAGGAGAAGGAGAAGAGGAGGAGGAGAAGGAGGAGGAGAAGAAGAGGAGGAGGAGGAGGAGAAGAGGAGAAGGAGGACGAGAAGAAGAGGAGGAGGTGAGGAGGAAGAGGAGGCGGACGAGGAGGAGGAGGAGGAGAAGAGGAGGAGGACAACCAGCAAAGCAGATGGTCTTTGTTACATGGCGATAGGCACATCCTTAGAAGACCTAAAGTTCCACGTTGAGGACAGGCTCTCCTGGAGAAATCTATCTCTGTGTGGCTGCCAAGAGCTGACACTGATTTAATAATCAACGAAAACAAGAATTTAGTTGCAATTCTTTTCTCTTTCTCTCCAGGCTGAAAAGAAGCGCAAAGCAGAGAAATTAGAGGGTGCCTATTTTACTTCTCCAAGCCTTTTACTCCGTGTTACTTTTAATGTTTACGTTACTTAAGAAATTACCTTTTTTACGGCTACATTTTATTGCTACAGCTACTTCCCACTGCCGTTTATTTATCGCTTAATGGTAATCTGATACAATGTTTTAATGCATGCCCACCACTTTAACAAATCCTTGTTGTAGTTTTACAGTATCACTGTATCAAAGTATCAAAGTATCACTGTATTCTCTTCTGATGCTGTATCATTTCTATGTGTGTGACTTTGAACTGGTTCAGAAAAGGTCATCCTTCAGTTAGAACATAGATCATAGAATAACGGAGTCGGAAGGGACCTTGGAGGTCTTCTAGTCCAACCTCCTGCTTAGGCAGGAAACCCTACACTTCAAACAAACGGTTGTCCAACATCTTCTTAAAAACTTCCGGTGTTGGAGCATTCACAACTTCTGGAGGTTTTTCCACTGGTTAATTGTTCTAACTGTCAGGAAATTTCTCCTTAATTCTAGGTTGCTTCTCTCCTTGATTGATTTTCATCCATTACTTCTTGTCCTACCTTCTGTTGCTTTGGAGAATAGCTTGACTCCTTCTTCTTTTGGGGCAGCCTCTCAGATATTGGAAGACTGCTATCATGTCTCCCCTAGTCCTTCTTTTCGTTAAACTAGACATACGCAGTTCCTGAAACCGTTCTTCATATATTTTAGCCTCCAGTCCCCTAATCATCTTTGTTGCTCTTCTCTGCACTCTTTCTAGAGTCTCAATATCTTTTTTTGTATTGTGGTGAGCAAAACTGGACACAATATTTCAAGTGTGGTCTTACCAAGGCAGGTAAATACACCTGAATGTTTAATTTAATTTAATTTAATTTCCAATTTATATACCGCCCTTCTCCCTGAGGACTCAGGGCGGTGTACAGCCAAGATAAGAACATAGAATACAAATATTAAAAACAGTTAAAAATATATATAAATTTGGCCCGAAAGTTAAGAAACCACAAACTGATTAAAAGAATTTAAAAATTTCTTCTTAAACCAGCCCGGAAAGAGGGCTGTGAAAATATCTACAGACCCCTCACATCCTATGCTAACAGTAACAGAGTTGGATAACCATTTGTCTGAAGTGGTGTAGGGTTTCCTGCCTGGGCAGGGGGTTGGACTAGAAGACCTCCAAAGTCTCTTCCAACTCTGTAATTCTATTCTATTCTACATGGTATTGAGGTTCTGGGCAAGAAAAGCACATGGGAGAGAGGGAGGGAGGGAGAGAGGGAGGGAGAGAGAGAGAGAGAGAGAGAGAGAGAGAGAGAGAGAGAGAGAGAGAGAGAGAGAGAGAGAGAGAGAGATTTATACCCTCTGTTAGGCTTTGAATTTGAGCTTGTATTCTGATTGGTTGTCAGACTCCCATGGGGTCATACAGGGGGTTACTTTGTAGGTTGTCTTTTGAGTCCCAGGCTTGGTTGAGCCTTGCTGGGTGATGCAATCTCCCCAGGGGCCATGTGTTGGTAGATGGGTAGAGGGCTAATCCTACCTTTGTTGGATCTTGGTTGATAAGCATTTGCTTATGAATAGACCTGGCTATCTCTTTATCTTTTAAGTGTTGACAGTCAAATAAAATAAAATAATAAAATAAAATAAAATAAAATAAAATAAAATAAAATAAAATAAAATAAAATAAAATAAAATAAAATAAAATAAAATAAAATAAAATAATAAAATAAAATAAAATAAAATAAAATAAAATATAAAATAATAATAAAATATAAAATAAAAATAAAATAAAATAAAATAAAATAAAATAAAATAAAATAAAATAAAATAAAATAAAATATAAAATATAAAATAATAATAAAATAAAATAAAATAAATATAAAATAAATAAAAAATAAAATAAAATAAAATAAATAAAATAATAAAATAATAAAATAATAAAATAAAATAAAATAAAATAATTTCATTTTCATTTTCTCCTCCAGGGAGGCATAATATTCTGCCTTTTTAATATTTCCTAGAATATTTCATTTTTCTAGGAGAGGGGTGGGTGCTAACTTCCTACACAGGTATTCACAATAGCTGGTGATTCCTATTTCTCTGGAAAGCAGGACCAAAAATATTGTCTTGGTCCTTGGGTGAAGGGATAACATCACTGGAGGCTTTCAAGAAGAGATTGGGCTACGATTTGTCAGAAATGGTGCAGGGTCTCCTGCTTGGATGGGGGTTGGACTAGATGACCTACGAGGTCCCTTCCAATTTTGTTAATCTGAAGTGAGGTAGGGGGTGGGAAGCTTTCTAGAACTTTGCAAATTCCCTTACTGCATTTCCTATGCTTTTGTTTCTGGCGTCATTGCTTTGAAAATCCACTGGAGGGCAGCATAGCTCCACGGAAACCATCTTTAAACTCTTTACAAAATGGTTTCCTTTTTCTCCCAGGCTGAAAAGAAGCAAGAGATTTATGTTCAGATGCTTTCAGGGTTAAGGTTGGTATTTAATTTTTTTTTTTTAAAAAAATTTGATTTATATGCCGTCCTTCTCCGGAGACTCAGAGCAGCTTACAATGCGTTAAGCAAAAGAGCCTTGGTAGTACAGTGGTCTAAAGCAACCTGTTATTAAGACTAGCTGCCTGCAATTACTGCAGGTTCGAATCTCGCCAGGCTCAAGGTTGACTCAGCCTTCCATCCTTTCTAAGGTAGGTAAATTGAGGACCCAGTTTGTGGGGGGCAATAAGCTGACTTTGTATAAATATACAAAAAGGATGAAGACTATTGCTTAGCGCATTGTAAACCGCCCCTGAGTCTCCGGAGAAGGGCGGCATATAAATCAAATTTTAAAAAAAGAAAATAGCCTTCATCCTTTTGTATATTTATACAAAGTCAGCTTATTGCCCCCACAAACTGGGTCCTCAATTTACCCACCTTAGAAAGGATGGAAGGCTGAGTCAACCGTGAGCCTTGGTGAGAATTGAACTCGCAGTAATTGCAGGCAGCTGGATGTTAAATGCTGCCTTAGGAGGCATTAGCCTCCTACACCACTCAGGCTATATGAATATGAATATGAGTATATGAATATATATTCATTTACCACATCTGTGCTTAAGTCCTTTCACGCTTTGGAGGGGTGTTTGTGTGTGTTATTCACATTTGCATATTGAATAGTCATTTAGCCCAACTAACAGTAACAGAGATGGAAGGGACATTGGAGGTCATCTAGCCCAACCCCAAGTCACACAGGAGACTCCCTAGTATAGGGATTCGAACTGCCAACCTTTCTGTGTCTTAGCCACTGAGCCACCAAGTCAGGCTAAAGGCTACAGTTGATAGGAATGGATGGAAACTCATCAAGGAGAAATTCAAATTAGAAATAAGGAGGAATTTCCCGACAGAACAATCAACCCACGGAACAGAAATAGTGGGTGTTTCATTGCTGGGGGCTTTGAAGAAGAGACTGGGCAGCCATTTTGTCAGAAGTCCTATAGGGTCTCCTGCTTTGAGGGGGTTGGGCTAGATCAGGAGTCTAGCTTGACTCCCTCTTCTTTGGGGCATCCCTTTAAATGCATTGTCCTTGCCTGCTGCATCCCGGTTTTCTGCAACTCCTGATTCTCTGCCGCTTTCACCACCTCCTCCTCCTCCTCCGTGGTGTGAGATGCCTCTTTCGTAGGCCTCGCTCTGTTTCTCTTCGGAATCTCAACCCTTGCGTTAAGCCCGTGGAAAGTCCGCACAATCGCTCCTTCCATTGTTTTTGATCCAGCAACATGCTGCTTCTCTTTTTTTCCTGGCGGCAAAGCGATTTAATTTAATTTAATTTAAATTTAATTTATCGCATTTCTATGCCACCCAACTCCCAAGGGACTCTGAGGTTCCAAATGAGGTTGGAATTTTGAGGTAGGAGACCTCCAACCCCTTTAAGAGATGAGTGTGCTTATTTCTCCTCTTATCCTTTCCTAATTGCCAAGCTGGATGATTGTATCTTGCCATGGGCCAGGACCTTGAGGAAACTTCTGAAAGTTTGCCCAAGAAGGTTTTTGCCAGCGATTGTCGCCTCTGTTAGGATATGGTTTGAGCCCAACAAGTTGTCCAGGCAATATATGTGTTCTGTGACTTTAATATGAAAATGTATTGTGTGACTTTAAGGCTTTCCTGCTGATTCATTGTTACAGCTGAGTCAGGCTGTAATTAGTTGGAAGGTATTTAAGAAAGGTACTGTAACGTATTCAGTTGATGATAAACTACCATAGTGTGAGGAGTTGCTATTCATTGTGCTTCCATCGTGGTTTGTGAACCAGAGTGAGTTTGTTATTCTAACCAACTACTGTTTGTGTGGTAAGAAGATTTTTGTATCACTGGACTGATTTAACTGCAGTTAAATCAGTCTTTTAAAGACTTTTAAAAGTCTTTAATCCAAAAGTCTTTAATCCTTTTAAAGACTTGGATTGATTTAAAGACTATGAGATTGTTTTTTCACTATAAAGTAAACTTTTGATAAACCAGTTTGCACATCTCTTACTCATTGCTCTCAGCAACGTTTCTCTGTGCTCTACACTCTCCTGGTTGGTAACACAACAGCAATATCCTTAACAGCCTCTGTTTCTCATTGTTTGGGGAAGAAGATCCATCTGTATCTGTGTGTGTATTTAAAAAAAAGGACACAATGCAATGCTCCCAACAAGAGGCAGTGTGAATGGTGTCACGTAGTTTATTCAGCAAATAAAGACACCCTGCGGGCATTTTGGGTTTCCAAGAGTATTGAGCTGGCATGGATATGGGAGCAGCAAAGCCAATTCTAACAGTTTCATGCACAAATAGCATCATGAAACATTCCCCTTTCCCCACTGGCCCCTCCTATAGTCATTTCCTTTCCTCCAAGTCACTATGTTCATTTTTGGGGGTGGTGGTGGTGGTGGGAATAGAGTAGAGTAGAGTAGAGTAGAGTAGAGTAGAGTAGAGTAGAGTAGAGTAGAGTAGAATAGAATAGAATAGAATAGAATAGAATAGAATAGAATAGAATAGAATAGAATAGAATAGAATAGAATAGAATAGAATAGAATAGAATAGAATAGAATAGAATAGAATTGCTGTTTCCAAACATTTCAGGACAATAAGTGAAAGAAATTGCTTAAAAGGTTTTGTTTTCCCCTTCTCTCTCCATCTTTTTTTTTTCTTCTATTAAGCTTGGCTCTTTTTCTTATTAATCCAGAAAAAAAGAGAAAACTTTGGAGCAGAGTAGAATAAGAGTAGAATAAGAGTAGAGTAGAGTAGAGTAGAATAAGAGTAGAGTAGAATAGAATAGAATAGAATAGAATAGAATAGAATAGAATAGAATAGAATAGAATAGAATAGAATAGAGTAACAGAGTTGGAGGGGACCTTGGAGGTCTTCTAGTCCAACCCCCTGCTTAGGCAGGAAACCCTACACCACTTCAGACAAATGGTTATCCAATTTCTTCTTAAAAACTTCCAGTGTTGGAGCATTTACAATTTCTGGTGGCAAGTTGTTCCACTGATTAATTGTTCTCACGGTCAGGAAATTACTCCTTAGTTCTAAGTTGCTTCTCTCCTTGCTTAGTTTCCACCTCTTTGTGGAGTAGAAGTTCCCTTGAAACACTGGCATAGTCGCAGGCTCCGAGTTGCTGCTCTTGTGTTACTTTGAGCCCCCCTCCCAATACTTCACTGAATTCCAATTCATTCCCTCCCCACCCTCCCTGACATGGTGATAATTTTTGTATAGCTCGTTTTTTTCTAGGGTGATAATTTTTGTATAATGTCGTTTTTTTTTCCCTACGTTTTTCACTCTTCTTCTTTATACTGTGACTGCTATTCCAGTAGCAAATCCTTCATAAAAAGTTATTGCATTACATTCTTGAATACAATTCATTTCCATTGATATAAAATTTGATGGTACTACTCCCAAAAAAAAAAAAAAAAAAAAAGTGGTGGTATTAGCTAGTTTTAGAAAATACACTTTCCCCAAAAGGTTTCCACAATTTTGGCCACTACTGTAAATGGAAGGTAGGTTTAGTTAAACTTATCTGGGATCATTTATACTTACAAGCCCACTCCTGTCCACAAAGACATGCCTTAGAAATAAAAGAGAGGTCTAAATTTGGGGTTTCAGATAAGCCCAACTATCCAGAAAATGCATCACCAAAAGGAAGTTAAAGATGGGCCTTGGGAAAGATGATACGAAATAGATTAGAGGTTGTGTGTTTGGGACTTTGCAAGGATCCTGAAGTTTCATCAGGTTTAACTTCCTGATCAGAACAAAAGAACAACTTCTGCAGCATCCATATGTCAAACTGCAAAGGGATTTCCTTTTATATACAGAATAGTATGTCTTATTAAGGGATAAGGTAAAGGTAAAGGTGTGCTACTCGTTCCCGACTCTAGGGGGCGGTACTCATCTCTGTTTCAAAGCCAAAGAGCCGGCACTGTCCGAAGACGTCTCCATGGTCATGTGGCCGGCATGACTCAACGCCAAAGGCGCACGGAACGCTGTTCCCTTCCCACCTATTTTTCTACTTGCATTTTTTAGGTGCTTTTGAACTGCTAGATTGGCAGAAGCTGGGACAAGTCACGGGAGCTCACTGTTACGTGGAACTAGGGATTTGAACCGCTGAACTGCCAACCTTTTTGATTGACGAGCTCGGCATCTTAGCCACTGAGCCACCGTGTCCCCTTTGAGCCACCACGTCTCCTTTATTAAGTGATACCTTTATTTAATGCATAAAACCTCCCTGCAGCCAGAAATGACCTTTTCCTTCTTTAATCCTCTCTCCTTCCCTCCCTGCTTTGTTTCCCAATCAGAAACTACAGAACTTGGAAACAAGAAAGAGCTCAAGTCCATGCCTTTTATCACCTATCTATCTGGCCTGCTGACGGCCCAGATGTTGTCCGACGATCAGCTGGTTTCTGGCGTGGAGATCCACTGCGAAGAAAAAGGCCGCTGCCCTTCGACTTGCCATCTCTGCCGCCGGGCAGGCAAGGAACAGCTGAGTCCCACCCCGGTCCTTCTGGAGATCAACCATATTGTCCCGTTATATATGCTCATCCAGGACAACGAGACCCGGGAGGTAAGAAGGGAGTGAGCAGAAGCTGAGCAAACAGCTGTAGTAGGACCACGACTGGATGGATGGATGGATGCATGGATGGATAGATGAGAGAGAGAGAGAGAGAGAATAGATAGATAGGACAGACAGACAGCAGACAGACATAAAGATAGAGATAGATAATTGATGATAGATAGATGATAGATAGATAGATAGATAGATAGATAGATAGATAGATGATAGAATGGATGGATGGATGGATGGATGGATGATGGATGGACAGACAGACATGAATGATAGATGTATAGAAGGAAGGAGGGAGGGTAGGGATGCATGAGAGAGAGAGAGGTGGGTAGATAGATGATAGGTAGATAAGATAGATGATAGAGGTAAATGGAAGGAGGGAGGGAAGGAGGGAGGCAGGGATGCATGAGAGAGGTGGATGGATGGATGATAGAGAAAAAAAGCGATGAGTTGGATAGATAGATGATAGGTAGATAAAAGATGATACAGTTAGATGGAAGGATGGAGGGAAAGAAGAGGAATGGGTGAAGAGGGAGAGAAACAAGAGAGAGAGAGAGGGCAGATGGATGGATTATAGAGGTAGATAGATAGTGAATGGAAGAAGGGATTGATGAATGGAAGGAGTGATGCACAAGAGAGATGGATGGTTGGATGGATGGATGAATGGGTGGGTGGGTGGGTGGATGAATTGTTGGGTGGGTGGGTGGATGAAGACAGAGATTGAGACAGAGACAATTCTATAGGTCAACAGACTATATCAAGATTGTACTCCTTAGTCTAGAAGGTATCTTGATGATATCTTGGACGAGTTTGTTTGTTTTCTTTCTGCAAGAAAGCCACTTACTCTTCAAGCAAAACAAGTGGGATGTTTAGTTTATCACTCATTGGTTTTGCGGGTGTGAAGTAACTTGCTTAGTCACAGGACCTCTTTTTAGGGGCCACAAAAAAATGGGATAGGAACCGCCCTTGCCGTGTTTTCATAAGCAAGAGTTTCCACCTCCATTCGTCTCCTTCCAATTGAAAGCTTAGCTCTTAGCCTGGTGAGAGAGAGATATCACATGTTTGGCCTCCTACAGAACCTATGAACGTGTTTTGTTTGGAAAATTGGCTTCCCCCCCCCTCCCCTGCTTTCTCCCGTTTTGTGTTTTCTCTCCTGCTTTAAAAGCAGGTTCTCTTCAAGAGAACTTGAAGTAGTTCTCTCAAGAGGAGTTGAGTGGTTCTCTTGAGAGCTTGGCCTAACGTGCTCAACACATCATTTGCCTTTAATAGCAACCTTTCATCTGCTGGGTGAGAGATATCCGATGACGACAGAGGAAGTCAGGGATATCATTAACAAGCATCCTGAGCCACTACATGGAGACAGGAGGAAGAGGAGGAGGAGGAGAAGAGGAGGAGGGAGGGAAGAAGGAGGAGAAGAGGAGGAGGAGAATGAGAAAAGGAGGAGGGAGGAGGAGGGAAGGAGGAGAAAGAGGAGAGGAGGAGGAGAGTGAGAAAAGGAGGAGGAAGAGAGAAGAAAGAGAAGAAGAAGAGGAGGAGGAGAATGAGAAAAGGAGGAGGAGGAAGAGGAAGAGGGAAGGAGGAGAGAAAGAGGAGGAGGATGAGAGGAGAAGGAGAAGGGGAGGGAGAGGAAAAGGAGAGGAGGAGGAGAGGAGAAGGAGAAGAGGAGAAGAATGAGAAAAGGAGGAGAGGAGGAGAGAAGAAGGAGAAGGAGAAGAGGAGGAGAGAAGAAGGAGAATGAGAAAAGGAGGAGGAGAATGAGAAAAGGAGAGGATGAGAGGAGAAGGAGAAGGGGAGGAAGAGGAAAAGGAGAGGAGGAGGAGAGGAGAAGGAGAAGAGGAGGGAGAAAGAGAAAAGGAGGAGGAGAGGAGGAGGAGAGAGAAGAAGGAGAATGAGAAAAGGGAGGAGGAGGAGGAGAGAAGGAGAAGAGAAGGAGGAGAAGGAGAAAAGGAGGAGGAGAAGGAGAAGATTATTAAACTGATTATGGAAACGTCTTCCCACTCTGCTACAACTTGGAGAGCTCTAAATAACCTGTCCAAGAGAGTGATGTCAACAGGACGTCAATATTTGCCTGGGTGCTTTCCAGTTTCTGCCTTGTGTGTTCCCCCTGCTTTGTCTCCATAACACTCAACTCAGCATAAACTGCTCCGCTTGGCTGCCTTCTCCCCTTGTGAGCCCCTCTTCTGGGACAGCTTTGAAACATCCATCCAGAGGTGGAACCTCAGGATCTGAAAGCTCTAGGGAGTCGCAACAGCTGGACGAAAGGAGGAGGGGGTGGTGAACCTTAGAAAAGGGGCAACGTTAGAAAAATTGTCATCTCTGTTTTGCTGTGAAGTCAACTTAATATGTACAAAAGCTCCCAAGCATTCATTCGCGAGGAGCAAATACTTTGCACTCGATGGGACTTCAAAGGCCATTTCTCTCGCATCTAATGAAATCCCAGGGACCCCCTTCCTTCTCCACTTTTTTTTTTTTTTTGGTTTTAAATGACACACTTGCGATTCACGACGAGGATGTTTCTACGGAGGTTGCTTCACACTTCCTAGGTCAACTTCTCCGGATCCATATTCCCCGATTTGTCATCCTCGTTCTCACAACATCTCGTCCTTGCTTGTCCTGTTCCCTCTAGGAGTTTGCAAATGACACCGACGGCTGTCCTGAAACTTGTGAGGGGGTCCTTGGTGCTCTCTGACCTTGCTTGTTTTCTTGCAGATTTTTTTTTTATTTTTATTGAAAAAGTTTTACAAATACAAATTTTCCCCCTTTCCCCACCACCTTTCCCTCCCTAGCCCTCCCTTACCCTACCCACCCCCCATGGCTTCCCAGGATGAAATCCAAATCCAAATATAATACTTTACCACCCATCTATTCTACCCCCTGTGTATTATACATTTATCCTGACATTCTAGTATACTATCCCCCTGTAAACTATACATTTCTATACAACATTCATCTAAGAATTATCTGGTACTTCCTAGTTTAGTATTTATTCTACACATAATCTATCCATATCCTCCTCTCCCTTACATAAATCTCTTATGTCGGTCTTTTATATATGCTGGTAACTTCACCATTTCTGCGAGACTGGCCACCTTCAGAATCCATTCTGCAATAATATCCCTTTTCCAATATAGCCTAACCTATCGCCATATACCATATCAGTTTTATTTCACCCACATTCCCGCAGAATTCTTGCAGATTTTTCATGACCCAAAGTTTGTAACATCATCAGTGCTAGAAGGAGGGAGGAGGAGGAGGAGGAGGAGGAGGAGGAGGAGGAGGAGGAGGAGGAGGAGGAGGAGGAAGAAGAAGAAGAAGAAGAAGAAGAAGAAGAAGAAGAAGAGAAGAAGAAGAAGAAGAAGAAGAAGAAGAGAGGAGGAGGAGGAGGAGGAGGAGGAGGAGGAGGGAGGAGGAGGAGGAGGAGGAGGAGGAGGAGGAGGAGGAGGAGGAGGAGGAGGACAGATTAACAGAGTATATATATTCTCTATAATATATTAGATTAATATATTTATTAATCTAAATTGATTAAGGGCATATAAAGGCAGAGATCTCTGTAATGGTAGTTTAATACTCTGACAATGTCAGCAGATGGCTGACGAAAGCTTAGTAAAATAAAATTTTAATTCTTTTAAAATTTTAAAATCTTAAATTCTGGACTTCGCAGTATGTCTGCTTCTTGTTTTTTTACTAATATACCTGGAACTCGTATTTTTGCAGTCGCTTTCAGGACAAACAATTTTATACCAAATTTATATTTTGCCTTTATTTCTTTATCAGCGAAATATAAATTTGATATATACATATCAAAAGACAGTGCCCATGTCAGGATAATAATGCAAATGAGGCAGAGCCAGAGAGAAATCACTGGTAAATCTTAACATACAAGCTAATAACTACAACTGTACTATGTTAACAGTAATTACAGTAATAAAAACCCCCAAATAAAAGAGAAAATAGAAGAAAACTTCAACTAAATTTCTACTTACATTAGCTTATTTATAAATCTCTCCATATTTAATTTTCGGCTGTTCACCGCCCTGAGTCCCTTCGGGGAGAAGGGCGGTATATAAATTCAATCAATCAATCAATCAATCAATATTATATCCATAGATTTATACATCTTTGTTGTCCACACTAACAATTATTGACATTCATAAACTTCCCTCTCATATCTACCTCTTGTCTCTATCCATTCCTAAAATTTATTCCATGTCCTGTAATATTTCGAGTCTCCTTTATCTTTCATTTTTAAAGTTAATCTGTCCACTTCAGCACAATCCCAAATTTTCCTAATTATGTCGTCATCCTGTGGGTTGTTTGCATTTTCCCAATATTTAGCATATGTAATTCTAAAGGTAAAGGTTCCCCTCGCACATATGTGCTAGTCGTTCCTGACTGTAGGGGGCGGTGCTCATCTCCGTTTCAAAGCCGAAGAGCCAGCGGTGTCCGAAGACGTCTCCGTGGTCATGTGGCCGGCATGACTAAACACCAAAGGCCCACGGACGCTGTTCCCTTCCCACCAAAGGTGGTCCCTATTTTTCTACTTGCATTTTTTTTTACGTGCTTTCGAACTGCTAGGTTGGCAGAAGCTGGGACAATCACGGGAGCTCACCCCGTTATGCGGCACTAGGGATTCGAACCGCTGAACTGCCGACCTTTCGATTGACAAGCTCAGTGTTTTAGCCGCTGAGCCACCACATCCCTTCTTGTAATTCTAGCTGCCCTCAATATATGTAACCCTAAGTAAATATGCTTTGTCATAACTTTCCGACAATAGACCTAAAAAGGTCTATTGGTTTGAACTCAATATTTTTTTTTATTTTTTTTAAAATTTGATTTATATGCCGCCCTTCTCCGGGACTCAGGGCGGCTTACAATGCATTAAGCAATAGCCTTCATATTTCAATATGCTGCTCATTTCTAATCAATTGTGAATTTTCTCCCAGTAACTCCTTGCTTTCTTAATGTTGAACTCTTATCTAAAAATGAGGAGACTCACGTATGATCAGGGAGAATGTAACTGCAGCCAGTTTTGTCTCCGATGAAGGAAACATGGTTCTACTGTTTATGGGATCCTTGGCTTGGAAAGTCCCAGCAAAAACAACAACAATGGGAAAGTCTACTAAGAATAACAACCACCTGATGAAGACGGAGGGCCCTTCTCTACTACCCTGCTTTGAACTTTCGAAGCCTTCACACTAAGACATCTCAAATGTCTCCCTTGGGATCCTTCCCTGCCTGCCTCACACTCCCAGCTACGTCCAGTTGTTCAAAAAAAGTCGGAGGAAAAGCAAACATCATCATCTCCCGCCCCCTCCCCCAGCTCTTTCAACCTTTCCCTTCAATTCAACTAGCACACTACCCCCCCATTCCCACCCCAATCTTTTCCAAATAGTAGAACAGTGTAACGGAGTTGGAAGGGATCTTGGAGGTCTTCTAGTCCACCCTCTCTTGTTCAAGCAAGAGACCTTATACCACTTTAGACAAATGGCTGTCCAGTCTCTTCTTAAAAAGCCTTCAGTGATGGAGCATTCACAATTTCTGGAGGCCAGTTGTTCCACTGATTAATTGTTCTGACTGTCAGGAAGTTTTTCTTTAGTTCTAGGTCGCTTCTCTCCTTGGTTACTTTCCATCCGCTGCTTCTTGTCCTGCCTTCAGGTGCTTTGGAGAATAGGTTGACCCCCCCTCCTTCTTTCCGGCAGCCCCTCAAATATTGGAAGACTGCCAACATGTCACCCATAGGCCTTTCCTCCCCCCCACCAGAGTAGACCTACTCAATTCCTGCAACCGTCCTTCTCTCTTGTATGTGTTTGACGTCAACTCTTGCTCAATAACTATCAGCAAATGGAAGGGCTCCTTCGTTCTAGGTTGCTTCCCTCCTTGATGAGTTTCCATCTAATCAAGGATGGAATCTCATTCCATCTAGTCTAGATCTAATCTTGTTCTGCCCTCAGATGGTTTGGAGGATAGGTTGATCCTCCTCTTATCTGTGGCAGCCCCTTAAATTTTGGAGCACTGCTATCATGCCACCCCTAGAATAGGATAGGATAGCATAGCATAGCATAGCATTGCATTGCATTGCATTTGCTGGTTTCCACTAAAGCCCACTCATTTGTAAATATTTGTAAGAATAGAGAATAGAATGGAGTGGAGTGGAGAGGAGAGGAGAGGAGTGGAGAGTGGAGTGGAGTGGAGAGTGGAGTGGAGTGGAGTGGAGAGTGGAGTGGAGTAGAGTGGAGTAGAGTGGAGTAGAGTGGAGTAGAGTGGAGTGGAGTGGAGAGTGGAGTGGAGAAGTGGAGTGGAGAGTGGAGTGGAGAGTGGAGTGGAGTGGAGAGTGGAGAGGAGTGGAGAGGAGTGGAGTGGAGAGTGGAGTGGAGTGGAGTGGAGAGTGGAGAGTGGAGTGGAGAGGAGTGGAGTGGAGTGGAGTGGAGTGGAGAGTGGAGTGGAGTGGAGAGTGGAGTGGAGAGTGGAGTGGAGTGGGAGTGGAGAGTGGAGTGGAGTGGAATAGAATGGAGTAGAGTAGAGTAGAGTAGAGTAGAGTAGATTAGACAGAGCTGGAAGGGGCCTTGGAGGTCTTCTAGTCCAACCCCCCTGCTCAGACAGGAGACCCTATACCATTCCAGTTTTTCCACTGGTTAATTGTCCTCACTGTTAGGAAGTTTTCTCCTTAGTTCTAGGTTGCTTCTCTCCTTGGTTACTTTCCATCTGTTGCTTCTTGTCCTGCCTCCAGGTGCTTCTTCTTTCCAGCAGCCCCTCAAATATTGGAAGATCTGCCATCATGTCACCCATAGGCCTTTCCTCCCCCCACCAGAGTAGACTTACTGAATTCCTGCAACCGCCCTTCTCTCTTGTATGTGTTTGACGTCAACAGTTGCTCAATAACTATCAGCAAATGGAAAGACAGCAGGAAGGAGCAATGGACATTTGTGTGTGACCATATAACCCAGGGGTGAAATCTACTTACCTTCCCAACCGGCTGGCTTTGCTCATGCGTGGATGTGTGTCACTTACATGCACGGACCTTCTGAGCATGTGCAAACTCTTCTACGCATGTGCAGAGGGTAAAAAAAAGGTTCATTACAGGAAGTAATGATCAGGCGGGTGGGCGGAGCCACCATTGCTACCAGTTCGGGCGAACCGGACTGAACCAGGAGCATTTCCCCCCTGATATAACCCTTATTAAGGCCTGTAGTATGAATTCACTCCGACAAGAGAGAGAACGAAGATTGATGGATGAGTTGCAGGAATAACTTCGTTTCTGAAAGGTTGAGACAAGACGTAATTGTCCCTGCCTATCCTCAGGATCTGATTAAAGATGAGGCCAGCTTACCGTAAGAAAGAAAATGACATTAAACATGATCCGATTAGCCTACACGACCCTTTCTGGTCAGATTCCCAAAGGGATCGAAGACCTCATTTGGGATTTCATCATGCGCTTTATTTGAGTTTGTGTCATTCCTTGTATTCTAGTTTCGGCGGTAGGTTCTTTCAGACCGAAACTCATCAGGTCAATCCCCAACTCAGCAAAGACACCGTAAGGGCTGGAACTATTTTGATTCCGAGTTTTTTTTTTTTTTTTAAAAAAATCTCCTTTTCGTGGCCCGAGGCCACAAAATAAGGATCTCCACTCTTGTGCTTAAAATTGGCACCACTACAGTTTTGTTTTCTTGGAAGTCTGAATTTACTTTACTTTTCTTTTCTTTTCTTTTTTTTAAAAAATGTTTTTAGTATACATTTTCCTTTATAATAAAATCACATTTTCCTTTATAATTCATCACATTTTCCATTTTACGATGACAGTCCATCTCTTTCCGTCTCTTTCCTTCTCCTTCCTTCCCTTCCCTTCTCCCCTCTGCTTCCCTCTCCTGCCCTTCCCTCTCCTGCCCTGCACCTTGGTCCTATACCAAGGACCCCAGCCTTCTCCTTCTCCTTCTCCTCCTTCTCCTTCTCCTTCTCCTTCTCCTTCTCCTCCTCCTTCTCCTCCTCCTCCTCCCTCCTCCTCCTCCTCTTCTTCCTCCTCCCCCCCTGCAAATGCCACTCCCTTTTAGCACTGGTGAGGTTCCTTAGTTGGGCAATGAAATGTCTGCAAGAAAACCACCAAGTTCAGAGGTCATCAAGGACCATATTCCTCCCCAACCTCCTCACTGTCTTGAGCCTGCAACATTGAAGACATTTCACTTCTCATTTGTCTGCTTCATGCTCTTGGGAGCATTCAAAGAAAATCAAGAAAGTCCCAATTGCCTCTTTGGGACCTTGGATGATGGAGAATCTCCATAGTCGTTCCACAACATCTGTCTTTCTGTAGAACTGACCGGTTTTTGTCATTGAATTCCTCAACCATCCATTCACTCCAAACCATTTATCTGTTGTTGTTGTTTTTCTTCCTAGGCCTTCAAGGGAGCCCTCATGAGCTCTTACTGGTGCTCGGGGAGAGGAGATGTGATTGAAGATTGGTGCAGATGCGACCTTAATGCCTTTGATGAGAATGGCCTCCCCAGCTGCAGCCCACTTCCCCAGCCTATGTGAGTATCTCTTTCCCAAATGCTTGCATTTCTTTCTTTTTTTTAATCCAGCCAAAATATCCCCTGCCCCATTTTTTTTTTTTTGCATCAGTCTTTAATATTAATTGAGAAGAATATTTGTAGGGCAATCTGGTAGTTTTCTTGAAGATGTTTAATGATCCAACTAGGGAACCTCACCAGTGCTAGAAGGGAGTGGCATTTGCAGGGAGGAGGAGGAGGAGGAGGAGGAGGAGGAGGAGGAGGAGGAGGAGGAGGAGGAGGAGACTGGGGTCCTTGGTGCTCTCTGAGTTTGGTGGTTTTCTTGCAGACGTTTCATGATCCAACTAGGGAACCTCACCAGTGCTAGAAGGGAGTGGCATTTGCAGGGAGGAGGAGGAGGAGGAGGAGGAGGAGGAGGAGGAGGAGAAGGAGAAGGAGAAGGAGGAGAAGGAGAAGGAGAAGGAGAAGGAGAAGGAGAAGGAGAAGGAGAAGGAGAAGGAGAAGGAGAAGGAGAAGGAGAAGGCTGGGGTCCTTGGTGCTTTCTGAGTTTGGTGGTTTTCTTGCAGACGTTTCATGATCCAACTAGGGAACCTCACCAGTGCTAGAAGGGAGTGGGATTTTCAGGGAAGAGGAGGAGGAGGAGAAGGAGGAGGAGGAGGAGGAGGAGGGGGAGGAGGAGGGGGAGGGGGAGGAGGAGGAGGGGTCCTTGGTGCTCTCTGAGCTTGGTGGTTTTCTTGCCGAGGTTTCATGACCTAACTAAATAAGAAGGAGGTGAGGTTTGCAGGGAGGAGGAGGATGGTTCTCTCTGAACTTGGTTATTTGCTCGCCGATGTTTTATTACCAAACTAGGTAGCATCATCAGTGCTAGAAGGAGCTCAATATAAACAGAGAGGAAACCCCCACTCTCTTCTAGCACCAAAAAGGAACAAACCAACAAGGGGGGAAAAAAAAAAGAAGAAGAAGCAAAGATGACTGTATTTCTTGCAGCAAGAAATACAGATGTCTGCTTTTGCAAAGATTGTGTCAAATCAAACCTGTTTCTATCCCGGCTGTGTCCAAGGAGAAACCGTGTTAGATATCAAGCTGGAAGGCCAGGCCAGACACTCTGAGAATGACTGTGTGTTGCCAGAACAAACTTTTGCACCCATCTGTCTCAATTTCCAGCACCATTAAAAAGTTGATTTTCAACCTGACCCTCCTTTTTCCTTATTCCTTATTCTGTCTAGTTTGCGTCTTTCTCCCAACGTGGAACCTTCAAGCACCGTGGTCTCCTTGGAGTGGTACGATGTCCAACCAGCCATTGGAACCAAAGTCTCCGATTACATCTTGCATCACAAAAAGGTGGATGAATACACAGACACCGACTTGTATACAGGTGAGTAGATACCTGATACCTAGCAGTGAAATCCTCGGAAGTCTGCTATCGGTTCTGTAAATCCGCTACCGAGCCTGTGCTTCGCGTGCACAAGCGTTAAAAAAAGGAACATTTTGAAGCCTTCCGAGTCTGCAAAGGTAAGTAGAACAGTGAGGGGAGGGGGAATCCGCTGTGCCACACAATTTAGATTAGCTAGAAAGTAGAAAATCCGATGATTCTAGCTAATATCAATCACACATCACAGCTCGTCACCCAGCTGATCATCGGAAATAGCAGTTCGCCTGAACCTGTAGCATTTTTTTACTACCGGTCCGGGAGAACTGGTCCGAACCGGTAGCATTTCACCCCTGCTTCTACCTCTGAAAGCTCCCTAGGTCCCAACTCCTCCTCACCTTATTTCTATATTTACACCTAGAGGTTTACACCCGCTCTCAGCTACGTGATTGTGGACTTAGATATTTCACCTAAAAGGAAAAAAAAGCAGGGAAGTGGGAGGGGAAAAAACCTCTAGGAAACTTGAAATTAGATAACAATAAACAACTGCAGTTGTTCCTCGAATTACGACTAAAATTTTGGTTGCTGAGCAAGACGGTTATTCAGTACGTTCTGGAAGCCCAGAAAAATATGCGGCGTCTTACTAGGGATTGTGATGAAAGGATCTGACAGTGGGGAGTTTAGTAGACAAATTAAAATATTTTAGGAGAGAGAGAGAGGGATGGGGAGAGAGAGGAGAAGGAGAGGGAGAGAGAGGAGAGGGAGAGAGAGAGAGAAGGAGAGGAAGGAGGAAGGAGAGAGGAAAAGAGAGAGGGGGAGAGAGGAAGGAAAGAATAAGAGGGAGAAGGGAAAGAGAGGGAGGGAGGGAGAGAGAGGAGAAAGAAGGAGAGGGAGGGGGAAAGGGAGAGAGAGAGAAGGAGAGGAAAAAAGGAGAGGGAAAGAGAGAGAATGGAAGAGAGATGAAGGAGAGAATGAGAGGGAGGGAGAGGGAGAGAGGAGGGAGGAGAGAGAATGAGAGGGAGGGGGGAAAGGGAGAGGGAGAGAAGAAGGAGAGAGAAAGAGAAGAAGGAGAGAAAAAGAGAAGCGGAGAGATGAAGGAGAGAATGAGAGGGAGAGAAAGGGAGGGGGAGGGAGGGAGAGAGGAGGGAGGAGAGAGAATGAGAGGGAGGGCGGAAGGGAGAGGGAGAGAAGAAGGAGAGAGAAAGAGAAGAAGGAGAGAAAAAGAGAAGCGGAGAGATGAAGGAGAGAATGAGAGGGAGAGAAAGGGAGGGGGAGGGAGGGAGAGAGGAGGGAGGAGAGAGAATGAGAGGGAGGGGGAAAGGGAGAGGGAGAGAAGGAGAGAAAGAGAGAGAAGCAGAGAGATGAAGGAGAAAATGAGAGGAAGAGAGGGGGAAGGAGGGAGGGAGAGAGAGAGAGAGAGAGAGAGAATGGAATCTGTTTATAACACTTGTGTGTAGCTGAGTTTTTTTCCCTTCAATGCATCCAGAGGGCAGTATTTATCCATGTGATATTTTTGTTGTCCCAAAGGGTTTTTTTTTTTCTTTTACTTTTTTTCTTTCTTTCTTTTTTTGGTGGGGGGGAAAAGTCAGATGCAAGTTTATTTTCATGCAGGGTTTCTGCCAAAGGAGAACAGAAGCCAAGGCAGTTTCAGAAGGTGTCATGTATTCTGCTTCATTCCCTGTACAAACTCCTCTGTGGAAAAAGCTTTGCTGTTGCACATTTGGGGAGTTGTTTCTCCTAGACAATTCGGCAAAGTGGCACAGAGAGACAACTCTGCAAGTTGCCCCCCACCCCGGTGCCCTCTGATTGGTGCCTGTGAGTTTTGCTACCTGGAGGAGATAGCCTCCAATGGACAGAATATTCTATACTACATTGTATACTACATATAACTCACCCATGTAGCAAATGCATTGGTTGCATATGGTTTGCAAGTAAGGCCCCGCCTGGATATCCTGCATCCAGTTTTGGTCACCACATTATAACAAAGATGTAGAAAATTTGGAAAGAGTGCAGAGGAGAGCAAGAAAGATGATTTCACCCCTGTCCCATACCATGCAAGAATGCCGTATGTCAGGACACTCTCAATGGTGCTGCAATAGTAGGACAGTAGTAGATGGTGAAATAGATTTATCTTCCTGAGCATTCTTGTTCAGGAAGCTTCCTGTGGAGCTGGCAGTGGAGTCGGACAGCTATGAAGCTGAGGAAGAACAGGGGCCAGTCCTGGAGGCTGGGGAAGGCCCGGATGAGGGCTCTGCGTCAGAGGCAGAGATGGGGCCAGGACCATCG
Organism: Arizona elegans; assembly: GCA_022577455.1. Lineage (NCBI taxonomy): Eukaryota > Metazoa > Chordata > Lepidosauria > Squamata > Colubridae > Arizona > Arizona elegans. The sequence goes on from JAKOOJ010000091.1 coordinate 107,153, forward strand.
GGGAATGAGGTGCGGACTCCAGAGCCTCCAGAGGCTGACAGCAGAGAGGCAGAGGAACAGGAGGAGCCTGTTCCTAGTGCACGCATGAGAAGAGCTGCCAGAAGGCAAGAGCAGCTCAAGCAAAGAGGACAACTCAGGAGTAAGGCCAGGAGATGATTGGCCCCGCCCATAAGGCTTAAAACAGACCAGCAACGGCGTTTGGGCTTTGCCGGAAAACAACGTTGGTAGCTTCGTCTTTGTCTTGTATTTATTTTTGTATCTGTGACTTCTGAACGTTTGCCAAGAAAGGCCTTGGGCAGTTTGCCTAATTGGACCAAGGTTTGCGATAGGACTGAGGAATTTGTGTTGGGAGGAATTAGCTATAATTTAGGTGAACGACGCTGGGAATGAAGTTAATTCTCAGCTGTTCGAATAAAGTTTTTTTTTTTTTTTTCACGGACTGATTTTCCTACTACTTACTTGGGCCTGGGTCACAACAATTCTCCGGAAGTACAGATGCATTGCAACAATGCATCGGATCTACTACTTTGTAAGGTAGTCCCCTACTAACAGTGTTCAGCTGAGAGCCAATCAGAGCCTTGATAGTACAGTGGTCTACGGACCCTGTTATTAATACAGCTGCCTGCAATTTACTGCTGGTTCGAATCTCTCCAAGGCTCAAGGTTGACTCAGCCTTCCATCCTTTCTAAGGTAGGTGAAATGAGGACCCAGTTTGTGGGGGCAATAAGCTGACTTTGTATAAAATATACAAACGAATGAAGGCTATTGCTTAACGCATTGTAAGCCGCCCTGAGTCTCCGGAGAAGGGCGGCATATAAATCAAATTAAAAATAAAAAAATAAAAAAAAAGAGAGAGAGAGAGGTGTATGTCAGGCAATTTCCCCCAACCCCCTAATTGCTGGACGAGTTGCATGTGGGGTCTCCCTGCGAGTTGGAATATTAGATCATAGCAGGAATAGTCTCTGCCTTTGAAAATCGGAGGTGTGCGGTTTTTTACAAAGTGGTGTGCCTTAGAGGCATCTGGAACTAATATTATTTGGCTGGGGAAATGTTCCCTGTCACCCTTCTGCTGCTCTGGTGAAAGAGTGAGGATCTCAGGAGGAGGAAGAGGGACAGAAAAAAACATATGTTCCACATTTTAATGGGCAGGGATTAATAACCGCGTGTGACAAAACCGGGGAGATTTGTAATGTATAGCAGCAGGTGGAGGGGGCGCAGCCTTCTAAGGCACCTAAGATGCCACGTCTTTTAGGGAAAACCAATAGGTCAAGAAGAAATTGCTTTCGTGTGTGCTTGGAATAAATGCTCTTTTTTAAAAAAAATTGCACCGGCGATATGAAAGCTGGCCTCCGGATTGCACCAAAGGAGTGGGAAATAGAAGCGGGGAAAAAGACTGTTTGGTCGTTTCTTTCTGAAACTGGAATTTCTGGTGTGTAGCAAAAGGACCAGAATATGTACATTTATTAGATGTTCTGACTGAAAGATGGCTTAAGGTTTAAAAGTGGGTGTGTATGTGTGTATCTATATATATATCTCCATCACCATCTCTCTATCTTTCTCTATCTCTATATAATTTGTCTATCTTTCTCTTTATATATATATATATATATATATATATATATATATATATATATATCAGCCAGCCAGCCAGATCATCTATATCTATCTATCTATCTATCTATCTATCTATCTATCTATCTATCTATCTCTATCTATCTATCTATCTATCTATCTATATCTATCTATCATCCATCCATCCATCCATCCATCTACTGTATCTATCTATCTATCTATCTATCTATTGTATCTATCTATGTCTCTATATCATCTATATCATCTGTCTGTCTGTCCGTCCATCCATCCATCCATCCATCTATCTATATCTATCTATCATCCATCCATCCATCCATCTACTCTATCTATCTATCTATCTATCTATCTATCTATCTATCTATCTATTGTATCTATCTATATCTCTATTTATATCATCTATATCATCTATCTGTCTGTCCGTCCATCCATCCATCCATCCATCCATCCATCCATCCATCTATCTATATCTATCTATCATCCATCCATCCATCCATCCATCCATCCATCCATCCATCCATCTACTGTATCTATCTATCTATCTATCTATCTATCTATCTATCTATCTATCTATCTCTCTATCTATCATCTATCTATTGTATCTATCTCTATCTAAAATCTCTCTGTCTCTCTGTCCCTCCCTCCCTCCCTCCCCTCCCTCCCTCCCACCATCCATCTCTCTCTCTCTCTCTCTCTCTCTCTCTCTCTCTCTCTCTCTCTCTCTCTCTCTCTCTCTCTCTCTCATCATTTTAGCCATAAGTGTATCACCAGTAACTTTTTCCAGTGCCGCTGTATCTTCAAACAGTCACTAAACGAATAGTTGTAAATCGAGGATGAAACCTCTTTTTAGCCTTGCGGTTCCACAATTTCCCCCTGCAGCCGAGGGAGAATTTACTAACCTTTCCCCTGTATAATTTTGCATCACTGTTCCAAGACTGCCATTCACTGTCCTCTATTTCAGGACAGCCCTTCTTATCTCCGAGAAGGCTTTTTAACATTTAGGATTGTCCTAAATAGACCATTTGCTTCCTTGAATTACATCAAGGGATATGAAGCTCTATCCATGGTCAGGAATCTTTATTACCTTGCTCGGGTCTCAAAATACCGTACAATGAAACCCAGGATTTACACAGAGTAGAAATAACTCTTCTTTGAATCTATCCCCCCTGAGGACGTGCGCTTGCCTGTTTAATATGCAAGAAAACACTTCCATGTCAAGAAAGGAATATGGTTAGAACTGTCCAGAGACCTGAGTTTGCAACCTCTGATGAGTCTAACATGATATGATGGACATCAGTGTTCTCAGATGCTAAAAATAGCCGTGCGGTGTCAGGGAGATTTTGAACAAGCAGCTGTCTCAAGGAAGGAAGGATGCTTGTTAGCCTACAGTTATAATCGGATTTTTGTCCTTAACAGAATAACAGAGTAGGAAGGGACCTTGTAGGTCATCTAGTCCAACCCCCTGCTCAAGTAGGAAAACCTAAGACATTTCTGACATATGGCAATCCAGTCTCTTCTTGAAAGCTTCCAGTGATGAAGCTCCCACAACTTCTGAAGGCGACTTCTGTTCCATTGGTTGATTATCCTCACTGTCAGAAAATGTCTCCTTATTTCCAGGTTGATCAGTCTCCATCCATTATTCCTTGTCTGGCCTTCAGGTGCTTTGGAAAATAGCTCGACCCCCTTCCTCCTCTCTGTGGCAGTCCCTCAAATATTGGAAGACTGCTATCCTGTCTCCCCTGGTTCTTCTCTTCACTAGACTAGCCAGGCCCGGTTCCTGCAACCGTTCATTGTATGTTTTAGCCTCCAGTCCCCTAATCATCCTGGTTGCTCTTCTCTGCAGCCTTTCTAGAGTCTCCACATCTTTTTTACAGTTGAGGTTGTAATTCTTTACAGATTAACGGAGTTGGAAGGGACCTTGTAGGTCATCTAGTCCAACCCCCCCACCCAAGCAGGAGACCCTACACCATTTCTGACAGATGGTAGTCCAGTCTCTTCTTGAAAGCTTCCAGGGATGAAGTTCCCACAACTTCTGTCTTGAAGAAACTTCTGTTCCATGGGTTGATTGGAAAGAGGCTGCAGGAGAAGAAATGCAGAGACCCAAACGGGGCCTCCTCTCTTCCTCAGCCAAGGAGAAATGATACAGATATATTACACAGGGTCAACAGCTTCTTGCATGGGAAATGAAGAAGAAGGGAATGCCAGCTGAGGAACTAGATGAGCGGCCAGAGAATGGGGAAAAGAGCATCCACGAGTTCCCAAGCCTGCCAGCATGGAAAGGAACCGGTGGATGAAGGGATCTTCAGAAGACACCTGGGCCCAGAATCCTGCTTCTCATCTCCACAGTGTTTTCTTCTTCTCCAGGGGAAATCTTCTATATCCCAGACTCGTTCCTTGAGGACTTTAGGAATTCTGCAGAGTGTCTTCTGCTGATTGGCCTTATCATATTAATAGAGTCGGAAGGGACCTGGTAGGTCATATAGTCCAACCCCCTGCTCAAGCAGGAGACCCTACCTACACCATTCCTGACAGAAGGCAGTCCAATCTTTTCTTGAAAGTCTCAAGTGATGAAGCTCCCACAAACTTCCGAAGGCAACAGATTGATTGATTGAGTGTTCTCACTGTCAGAAAATTCCTCCTTATTTCTAAGTTGAATCTCTCCTTGATCAGTTTCCATCCATTATTCCTTGCCTGGCCTTCGGGTGCTTTGGAAAATAGCTTGACCCCCTTCCTCCTCTCTGTGGCATCCCCTCAAATATTGGAAGATTGCTATTGTGTCTCCCCTGGTCCTTCTCTTCACTAGACTAGTTCCTGCAACCGTTCTTTATATGTTTTAGCCTCCAGTCCCCTAATCATCTTTGTTGCTCTTCTCTGCGCTCTTTCTACAGTCTCCACATCTGTTTTATAGTGTGGTGTCCTTGTTACAGTGGACTCAATAACCACCATTAAAACAGCTTTTTGCTGCGAGATTCCCTTGTCGTCCAATTCACATCTCTGAATTTCAGGTGTCCCTCAAAACGTCAAGACCGTTCCTAAAACCAACCACTCTGCTCTGCTGGATAAATAAAACCTTGGTCCCTTCATCCCAAAAAGAAGACTTCAGAGCTGCCGAAGGAAAGCTGGAATCATCCATTTAAGTGTTTCGTTGCTTTTCTCAAAAAAAGAAAGAAAAAGAAAAAAATTCCCCTCAGAGAAAGATGGCCAAGGAATGATAGGGCAGTGGTTGGGCTAGCTTTGCTTCGCATGAATGAAATTCAACTCAAATTTGGCGGAAAATGAACTCGAGTTAAGATGCTCTGTTTGCTACACTTTATACCCCCTTTGGGATGAAAAGCTTTGTCACTGTCAATTGGTCATAACCAGAATAACGGAGCTGGAAGGGACCTTGAAGGTCTTCTAGTCCAACCCACTGGTCCTTCAGGGAACCCTTATACCATTTCAGACCAACGGTGGTCCTATCTCTTCTTAAAAACCTCCTGTAGTAATAGAAGAGGATATTTGTAGCCCAGGGTTGACATGAGGGGTTCCTTGATGTTCTGTGAGTGTGCTTGTTTTCTTGCAGACGCTTCATTACCCCAAGCAGTGCTAGCACTGATGATGTTACCTAGTTGGGTAAGGAAACGTCTGCAAGAAAACAAGCCCGCTAAGAGGGAACCAAGGACTCCTCAAAACCTCCAGTGTAGGAGCATCTACACCTAGAAAATAAAATAATAGAGTCGGAAGGGACTTTGGAGGTCTTCTGGTCCAACCCTCTGCTTAAGCAGGAGACCGTATATACCATTTCAGACAAATGGTTTTCAAAAGACTGTCTTCACCTCATGCAATTGGTGAAACCAGATGATTGGTAGGTTGGTAGATTGGTAGGTTGGGAGAGAGAGAGAGGTAGGTAGGTAGGTAGGCAGGCAGGCAGGTAGGTAGGTTGGTAGATAGATATATAGATAGGTAGGTTGGTAGATTGGTAGGTTAGTAGATTGGTAAATTGGTAGATATATAGGTAGGTAGGTTGGTAGATTGGTAGGTTGGTAGATTGGTAGGTTGGAGATAGATAGAGAGAGAGAGAGAGGTAGGTTGGTAGATAGATATATAGGTAGGTTGGTAGACTGGTAAATTGGTAGATAGGTAGGTAGGTTGGTAGATTGGTAGGTTGGTAGATTGGTAGGTTGGTAGATTAGTAAATTGGTAGATAGATAGGTTGGTAGGTTGGTAGATAGATAAATAGATAGATTGGTACGTTGGTAGATTGGTAAATTGGTTGATAGATAGGTAAGTAGGTTGGTAGATTGGTAGCGTTAGGATATGGTTTGAGCCTAACAAGTTATCCAGGCAATATATGTGTTCTGTGACTTTAATATGAATATGCATTGTGTGACTTTAAGGCTTTACTGCTGATTCATTGTACAGCTGAGTCATGCTGTAATTAGTTGGAAGGTATTTAAGAAAGGTACTGTAACATATTCAGTTGATGATAAGCTACCATTGTGTGTGGAGTTGCAACCATTGTGCTATCATCGGTTTGATGGATCTGCCACCATCGTGGTTTGTGAACCAAAGTGAGTTTGTTATTCTAACCAACTACTGTTTGTGTGGTAAGAAGAGTTTTTGTATCACTGGACTGATTTAACTGGCAAAGACTTGGATTGATTTAAAGACTATGAGATTGTTTTTTCACTATAAAGTAAACTTTTGATAAACCAGTTTGCACATCTCTTATTCATTGCTCTCAGCAACGTTTCTCTGTGCTCTACACTCTGCTGGTTGGTAACACAACAGCAATATCCTTAACAGGTAGATTGGTAGGTTGGGAGAGAGAGAGAGAGGGGGGGGGGGAGGAAGAGGTTAGTAGATTGGTAGGTTGGTAGATTGGTAGGTTGGTAGATAGAGAGAGAGAAAGAAAGAGAGAGAGAGAGGTTAGTAGATTGGTAGGTAGGTAGGTAGACTGGTAGGTTGGTAGATAAATAAATAGGTAGATTGGTAGGTTGGTAGATTGGTAAATTGGTTGATAGGTTGGTAGGTTGGTAGATTGGTAGGTTTGGGAGGGAGGGAGGGAGAGAGAGAGAGAGGAGGTTGGTAGATTGGTAGGTTGGTAGATAGAGAGAGAGAGAGAAAGAAAGAGAGAGAGAGAGGTTAGTAGATTGGTAGGTAGGTAGGTAGACTGGTAGGTTGGTAGATAAATAAATAGGTAGATTGGTAGGTTGGGAGAGAGAGAGAGAGAGAGGTTAGTAGATTGGTAGGTAGGTTGGTAGATTGGTAGGTTGGTACATAGATAAATAGGTAGATTGGTAGGTTGGTAGATTGGTAAATTGGTTGATAGTTTGGTAGGTTGGTAGATTGGTAGGTTTGGGAGGGAGGGAGGGAGGGAGAGAGAGAGAGGAGATTAATAGATTGGTAGGTAGGTTGGTAGATTGGTAGGTTGGTAGATAGATAAATAGGTAGATTGGTAAATTGGTTGATAGGTTGGTAGGTTGGTAGATTGGTAGGTTTGGGAGGGAGGGAGGGAGAGAGAGAGAGAGAGAGAGGAGGTTAGTAGATTGGTAGGTAGGTTGGTAGATTGGTAGGTTGGTAGATAGATAGATAGATTGGTAGGTTGGTAGATAGAGAGAGAGAGAGAAAGAAAGAGAGAGAGAGAGGTTAGTAGATTGGTAGGTAGGTAGATAGACTGGTAGGTTGGTAGATAAATAAATAGGTAGATTGGTAGGTTGGGAGAGAGAGAGAGAGAGAGAGGTTAGTAGATTGGTAGGTAGGTTGGTAGATTGGTAGGTTGGTAGATAGATAAATAGGTAGATTGGTAGGTTGGTAGAGAGAGAGAGAGAGAAAGAAAGAGAGAGAGAGGTTAGTAGATTGGTAGGTAGGTTGGTAGACTGGTAGGTTGGTAGATAAATAAATAGGTAGATTGGTAGGTTGGGAGAGAGAGAGAGAGAGAGAAAGAAAGAGAGAGAGGTTAGTAGATTAGTAGGTAGGTTGGTAGATTGGTAGGTTGGTAGATAGATAAATAGGTAGATTGGTAGGTTGGTAGATTGGTAAATTGGTTGATAGGTTGGTAGGTTGGTAGATTGGTAGGTTTGGGAGGGAGGGAGGGAGGGAGGGAGAGAGAGAGAGAGAGAGAGAGAGAGAGAGAGGTTAGTAGATTGGTAGGTAGGTAGGTAGACTGGTAGATAGTTAGGTGGGCTGGTTGGTTGGTAGGTTGCTTGGTGTCTTCTGGCACACCACAGCTGTTTGCCACCCCTTCAAGGTCCTTGGATCACCTTCCAAGCGCTCCATAACAGCAAGTCTTCTGCTTCTCTTCCTTGTCTTCGCACAAGATGGTCTTGTAACTTTGGGCCAGCCCTCCGCCTCCTCCCACCTCACAAGGTGGCATCATCCATCATTTTTAGGGGAAGAAAGGGAGAGTTGTGTTCCTTTTAAGGACATGTTTCTTTTCCTCTTCTTCCACGCACGCACACACACACAAAACCCCCAGCCAGATTCCCCCAAGGGGGTCCCGTAAAGGAGAAGCAAAATATTTAGGTGTCAAGGGACAGTTTCTTATCGAGGAAAAAAATAATGTTTGGAGGTTTGGGCTTAGCAAGGAGGCAGGTGAGGGGGGAACGGAGAGACGTGGGTGGTCACCCCCCCCCAAATTAAATCCGAGAAAGGAGAAGGAGCTCCTTTTTGGCATGGAGAAGACCATTCCCCACCATCAGGCACGCTGAGGGTCCCCAATTTAGATGGTTTTAAAAGATTTTTAAATCTTTTAAAGGGGGGTGGGTATCTAATTTTGGCAGCTGTTTATTTCCTCTCCCTGCATCCTTACAGACTCCAGCTGGTCCTGATGATGGGAGGCAAAGGAATGGCCTTGGGATGATCCAGTGATTTTCTTTTTTTGATTTTGGGGGTGGGGGGTGTGGGGGGAAACCAGCTCCTCTGGAGAGTCACAATTTTGTCAGGGTTGAATTGTATTGTAGCTCGATACTTCTATTGAGTCACTTGCCCAAGCAAATCAATGTGTAGAGGAGAAGGAGGAGGAGGTCCTTTGATACAACTTGATCCTAAATCACCACCATCATCCTCTTTTCCTCCATCTCTTCCTCCTTCCTCCTTTTTCTCCTTCTCTTTCTCTCTCTCCTTCTCAACTGTCTCCTTCTTCTCCTTCTCCTTATCTATCTCCTCCTCCTTTTTCTCTTTCTATTTCTGCTTCTCATCTGTCTTCTCCTCTTTATCCCTCCCCTTCTCCTCTACCTCCTTCTTCTCCTTCTCCTCTATCTCCTCCTCCCTTTCCTCTTTCTTCTCCTTTTTCTCTTTCTTCTTTTCCTTCTCCTCCTCCTTGTCTTTCTCCTTCTCCTCCTTCTCCTTGTCTTTTTCCTTGTCTTTCTTCTTCTCCTCCTCCTCCTCCTTCTTCTTCTCCTTCTCCACAACCTCCTCCTCCTCCTCCCAGCTCCAGTACTCAAGATAAGTAGAGCTTCCAAGACATTTTTTCCAAGCTGTTGACAGACTTCAATCCAGGCACGATTCCCATTCTCTGGAAACGAAGGTCTCCAGACCAGAAAGCCTCTGGATGAACAAGCCCAGGCATGTTCCCTTCCTTTCCTTCTTTACTGCCCCTGCTCAGATATTTTGGCCAGATGCTTACAGATTCCCTTGGAAAGTTTTGGAAACTTTGTGCTGCAGTCTCGGGAGGGGTTAAATAAACGAAGCCGGGCGACATGAGATTGGTCACTTTTGATGCTCAAAACATATTATGCAACTGTCCTCCAGTTCCCAAAGAGTTTGCTGTCTCTGAAAATCAGCTCCTGTTTTCCACCTCACTTTAGAATTGGTCAATTCATTTGGAAGGAGAATTTCTGAGTTTATGTTTGGGGTGAGACCAGCTCTTCCCCCCACTCCTCTCTCCCTTTCTTCCTTCCTTTCTTCTTTCCTTCCTTCCTTCCTTCCTTCTTTCCTTCCTTCTGTCTTTCTTTCATTCTTTCATTCTTTCTTTCTTCCTCCCACCCTTCCTCCCTCCCTCCCTCCTTTCTTTAGTTCTTTTTCTTTTTTCTTTCTTTCTTTATTCTTTCCTTCCTTCTTTCCATCTTCCTTTTGTTCTTTCATTCTTCCTTCCTTCCATCCTTCCTTTCTTCCTTCCTCTTTCCTTCCTTCTTTCTTAAATTCTTCCTTCCTTCTTTTTCATTCTTCCTTCCTTCCTTCTTTCTTAATTTCTTCCTTCCTTCCTTCTTTCTTTCATCCTTCCTTCCTTACATTTTTCTTTTGTTCTTCCTTCCTTCCTTCCATCTTCCTCCCTCCCTCCCATCCTCCTTCCTTCCTTCCTTCCTTCCTTCCTTCCTTCCTTCCTTCCTTCCTTCTTTCCTTCCTTCCTTCTGTCTTTCTTTCATTCTTTCATTCTTTCTTCCTCCCACCCTCCCTCCCTCCCTCCCTTCCTCCTTTCTTTAGTTCTTTTTCTTTTTTCTTTCTTTCTTTATTCTTTCCTTCCTTCTTTCCATCTTCCTTTTGTTCTTTCATTCTTCCTTCCTTCTGTCCTTCCTTTCTTCCTTCCTCTTTCCTTCCTTCTTTCTTAAATTCTTCCTTCCTTCCTTCTTTTTCATTCTTCCTTCCTTCCTTCCTTCTTAATTTCTTCCTTCCTTCCTTCTTTCTTTCTTTCATTCATCCTTCCTTTCTTCCATTTTTCTTTTGTTCTTCCTTCCTTCCATCTTCTTCCTTCCTTCCTTCCTTCCTTCCTTCCTTCCTTCCTTCTCTCTGTTATTGTCCAAATCACGCATTCACAAAAAGAAACCCCTTAATTAACCTATGGTCTCCTGCTCAGAAAAATAAATAAAACAGACACATAAATTACACAGATATCAACTGCATTATAAAAGGAGGCAATAAAGCTCAGATCCAGTTTGTGAAACATTAAAAAAAGAAAAAGAAAAAGCAATAGAACGATGCACATGCTTCTTCATTAATTCGCAAGTCAACAGCAAGACAATAGCCTTTGTTTCAGGGCATAATACTTTCAGAAAATGAGATTTATTGAAGGCCACAATTTCGGAGTCTTAGAAGCCATCCGTTCTGTTGCTGCCTAAATATAGTATTGGGGTGGGGGGAGCCACTTTTCAGTTAGGATTCAATGAAAAACAAAGCTGTAACTTTCCCCCCCCTCCCATTTTCGTTCATGGCCACCCATCTCTTCCTTTTCCTCAAGAAAGTTCCTTTTTTTCCCCCCACCTTCCAACCTCTACCATTCAGTCAGAATAGAAAAAGCTTCTCAGCCGAGAAGCGAAATGTCTTCAAGGAAAAAAACAACAACCAAGCCCAGTTGCCTTTTGAAAAAAGCACCTTTACCGCGTCCCTCTCTTAACAGATTACCTAACAGATTAAAAGAGTCGGAAGGGACCTTGTAGGTCATCTAGTCCAACCCCTCACCCAAGCAGGAGACCCTACACCATTTCTGACCGATGGCAGTCCAGTCTCTTCTTGAAAGCTTCCAGGGATGAAGTTCTCACAACTTCTGAAGGCAACTACTACTACTACTTCTTCTTCTTCTTCTTCTTCTTCTCCTTCTTCTTTTTCTTCTTCTTCTTCTTCTTCTTCTTCTTCTTCTTCTTCTTCTTCTTCTTCTTCTTCTTCTTCTTCTTCTTCTTCTTCTTCTTGTTTTTATTTTTTAGACAAACAACCATTTAACACATCAGTCATTCCTTCCATGTGACATCTCGGTGTTGTCTCCAAAAATCCTTCTTTTTGTTGTTTCTCCTGTCTTCGCTCTCACCCAGTCCATTATAACAGTTCATCACTAAGACAATATTCTAATCGTAGCACTTTTTATACGTAACTATTAATTTACTCATCTGTATCTCTTTTCTAACCGATGGTAAAATTGATTCCACATCTTAAAAGTATTCTGACTCTTCTCTTTCTTTAATCCTCAAAGTCAATCTATTCAGTTCTGCACAGTCTAATTTTTTTTTTAATTACTTCGCCTTCCAAAGGTATTTTCTCTGCTTTCCAATTTTGTGCAACTTCTGTTCCATGGGTTGATTGCTCCCACCGTCTTAGGGATTCTTAGGAATTGTCTTCGGCTAGGAAAACAAACCAACCAGCTGTTCCCGTTGCACGTCAGATTGCTTTTTTTTCCTGATTTGAACTCGGCGCTTTCCTTTCTCAGGAAAGCCCAGCCAGACTTTTGAGTCTCACCGAAATCCCTCCAAATGAACTCCAAACGACTGTGTCTGAGACAGCAAAAGTTTTGGAAAGAGCGCAAGAGAGTGTAAAAGAAGAGAGAGAAAAGGGGTTTTGGATGGCTTGTTAAATGAACTTTGCTTCCCCCCCTCTCCCTCGTTTATCTTCATTTGTATGAGTGCTTGTCTCCTGTAAACGAGAGCCAGGGAACTGATGGTTAGCAGAATTGGCCTGGGGTAGGAGAACAGCAAGGACAACAGCCACTTTTAAAATCCCTTTTAATCGAAGCAGGGTCGATGTTGACCCAGCCAATTTCTTTGGGTGGCCCCGAAATGAGGTGAGATTAAGTCAGGATGAAGAAGTTGTTCCAGGAAAGGGAAGTCCCAACTGTATAAAAGTGCTAAAACAGCTTTCCTGTGAGTGAAAAAGGATGTGTTTGCATTTTTTTTTAATTCCATAAAATGAACCTTAGAAGGCGCGAGAGGAAAGATGGCTAAGAGAGGATATGTACCGTATGGGGAGATATGTACTGTATGGGAATAACTGACTCTGGGAGATGGCCTTGTTCTCTTTCACCATGGGATCCCCATAGCTCCTTCCTTTAAGCCAGCAAGAAATTTGTTCTAACTAAAATGGTATTAAACGTGGAGAGATTCCAGAGAGGGAAAGAAAAGGCCTTATGTATAAGAAATATTTAAATAGTGACATTTACTGCCAATAGGAGGGTGGGAAGGAAGGGAGGGAGGAGAAGAGAGGGAATGAGGGAATGAAGGAGAGGAAAGGAGAAAGGAGAAGAGAGGGAGGAAGGAAGGAAGGAAGGAAAAGAGGAAAGAGGAAAGGAGAAAGGAGAAGAAAGGGAGAGAGGGAAGGAAGGAGAGGAAAGGAGGAAGGAGAGGAAGGAAGGAAGGAAGGAAAAAGGAAATGGGGAAGGAAGGAGGAAAGTAGGAAGGAGAGGAGAGAAGGAAGGAAGGAAGGAAAAGAGGAAAGAGGAAATGGGGAAGGAAGGAGGAAAGGAGGAAGAAGAGGAAAGGAGAAAGGAGGGAGGAAAGAAAGAAGGAGAGGACATGGGGAAGGAAGGAGGAAAGGAGGAAGGAGAGGAAAGGAGAGGAGAGAAGGAAGGAAGGAAGGGAAAGAGGAAATGGGGAAGGAAGGAAAGGAGGAAGGAAAGGAAAGGAGAAAGGAGGGAGGAAGGAAAGAAAGAGAGGAAATGAGGAAAGGAGGAAGGAAGGAAGGAAAAAAGGAAATGGAGGAAGGAAGGAAGGAAGGAGGAAAAGGTGGAAGGAGAGGAAATGGGGAAGGAAGGAGGAAAGAGAGGGAGGGAGGGATGGAAGGAAAGGAAGAAAAGAGGGAAATAAAAGATAGGAGAGAAGGGAGAGAAGATTATGTTTGCAAGTCCAATTTTCACAGAAAGGGCAAGGGAGAAAATATTGCTGGTTTCGTTGCAGGCAAACAACGAACTGGCTTAGTTGACTTAGTCCGTTGGTCTTCCCAGTTGTTTTCTCCAGATGTCCCGTGGTGTCCAAGCGCTTTCCTGAGACTAATTTTCTTGAGATACCTTGGAACCTGAAGCTCCTCCGCCTGAAGTTTTGTTCTACCATATAGGTGGCTCAGTGGCTTAAGACGCTGAGCTTGTCAATCAGAAAAGTCGGCGGTTCGGCGGTTCAAATCCCTAGTATAGGTCTCCTGAGTGAGCACGGGGTTGGACTACATGACCTCCAAGGTCCCTTCCAACTGTGTTACTGTTAAGTGTTAAGCAGGAGCAACCCGTCTGTTCCTTTGCAAACCGCATCTCTAAAACCTCTAGTCCTGAAAAGCTGGTAGGGTCTCCACTCTGCCCTGCTGAAATCTGCCACTCAGCCATCAGAGGGGGCTCCCGCACCGCCCAATTCGAACCAAGGAGGGGGGCGAATGGCTGCCAGCTGACCTTTCTCAAATAGTTCATGGGTTTCCTGAGTCAGGGCTCTCCCCCCACTCCAAGTCCCCATCACAGCTGAAGTGAAGCTAAGGGGCACAGAAAAGGGGAGCCAAGCCAGGCAGCGTGCAGCCCAGGAGGCAGGAGGTCCTGCAGATTAACAAACCAAGGAGAGAAAAATCAAGAGGAAAGGGATAACAGCTCCTTCCGTTGGAAAGCTGTAAGGCTGCGGGGGCGTTCCCCGCCGTTAAGAGAATAACAGAGTCGGAAAGGGACCTTGAAGGTCTTCTAGTCCAACCCCCTGCTCAAAGCAGGAGACTCTACCTACATCATTCCAGACAAACGCCTGTCCGGTCTCTACTTAAAAGCCTCCAGTGATGGAGCACCCATCATTTCCACTGGTCAGGAAAGAAAAGAATGAATGTATTGTCCAAATCGGGTTCTGTTTCTTGAAGGAACCCATATGCGAAGGTGGGCTGCTGCGGGTTCGGGAGAACCTCTAGCTACGATTCTGTGCCGTTCGGAGAACCCACAAATCTTCATTGCTCTTCTCTGCACTCTTTTTAGAGCCTCCCCATCTTTTTTACAGTTGAGGTGGCCATAGTCCCATCCCAAAGGAGAAAGAAATAGCAGGAATTCAGTTTCTCTGTCATATTAAAAATGATGAGGGACCTTGGAGTCTTAGTGGACAACCCATTAAACATGAGCAGCCAAAAAGCCAATGCAATCCTAAATTGCATGAACAAAGGGATACAATCAAGAATAAGGTAGGTACTAAAACCACTCTATAAAGCCTTAGTAAGATCACACCTAGAGTACTACATCCAGTTTTGGCCACCACATTATAAAACAGATGTGGAGACTCTAGAAAGAGTACAGAGAAAAGCAACAAAGATGATTAGGGGACTGGAGGCTAAAACATATAAAGAACGGTTGCAGGAACTAGTCTAGTGAAGAGAAGGACCAGGGGAGACACAATAGCAATCTTCCAATATTTGAGGGGATGCCACAGAGAGGAGGAAGGGGGTCAAGCTATTTTCCAAAGCACCCGAAGGCCAGGCAAGGAATAATGGATGGAAACTGATCAAGGAGAGATTCAACTTAGAAATAAGGAGGAATTTTCTGACAGTGAGAACAATCAATCAATCAATCTGTTGCCTTCGGAAGTTTGTGGGAGCTTCATCACTTGAGACTTTCAAGAAAAGATTGGACTGCCCTCTGTCAGAAATAGTGTAGGTAGGGTCTCCTGCTTGAGCAGGGGGTTGGACTATATGACCTACCAGGTCCCTTCCGACTCTATTAATATGATAAGGCCAATCAGCAGAAGACACTCTGCAGAATTCCTAAAGTCCTCAAGGAACGAGTCTGGGATATAGAAGATTTCCCCTGGAGAAGAAGAAAACACTGTGGAGATGAGAAGTAGGATTCTGGGCCCAGGTGTCTTCTGAAGATCCCTTCATCCACCGGTTCCTTTCCATGCTGGCAGGCTTGGGAACTCATGGATGCTCTTTTCCCCATTCTCTGGCCTCTCGTCTGGTTCCTCAGCTGGCATTCCCTTCTTCTTCATTTCCCATGCAAGAAGCTGTTGACCCTGTGTAATATAGCTGTGCCATTTCTCCTTGGCTGAGGAGGAGAGGAGGCCCCGTTTGGGTCTCTGCGTTTCTTCTCCTGCAGCCTCTTTCCATAACGTTTCTCCCTGGGTCTCTGGGCTTTGCAGGCCAGCCGTGAACTGAGCAATTTTGAATCCTGGCATTCTAATCGCGGTGCCATCACATTTTAGAATAGGATAGGACAGGACAGGACTAGAATTAGAATTAGAATCAGAATCAGAATCAGAATCAGAATCAGAATCAGAATATAGAATATAGAATATAGAATATAGAATATAGAATATAGAATATAGAATATAGAATATAGAATATAGAATATAGAATCAGAATCAGAATCAATCAGAACCAGAATATAGAATAGAATTAGAATCAGAATCAGAATATAGAATAGAATTAGAATTAGAATATAAATTAGAATCAGAATCAGAATCAGAATATAGAATAGAAATAGAATTAGAATCAGAATCAGAATATAGAATTAGAATTAGAATCAGAATCAGAATATAGAATAGAATTAGAATTAGAATCAGAATCAGAATATAGAATAGAATTAGAATTAGAATTAGAATCAGAATCAGAATCGGAATATAGAATAGAATTAGAATTAGAATCAGAATCAGAATCAGAATCAGAATATAGAATAGAATTAGAATTAGAATTAGAATCAGAATATAGAATAGAATTAGAATTAGAATTAGAATCAGAATCAGAATCAGAATCAGAATCAGAATATAGAATAGAATTAGAATTAGAATAGAGAATAGAATAGCATTTAGACTTATATACCGCTTCACAGTGTTTTACAGCTCTCTCTAAACGGTTTGCAGAGTCAGCCTATTGCCCCCAACAATCTGGGTCCTCATTTTACCCACCTCGGAAGGATGAGAGGCTGAGTCAACCTTGAGCCGGTCAGGATTGAACTGCTGGCAGTGGGCAGTGTGTTAGGCTGTAATGTTGCATTCTAACTACTGTGCCACCACGGCTCTTACTAGACTAGATCTTACTCGATGACACAATCTCTGTTTGGATTTGAGGGACCTGTCTTAGGTAGGCTTGTTCAGGGAAGGCTGTGTAACAGTAAAGATGGATAGGCCATTATTTTTTCATCCTTTAAATCCTGACTCACAGCCTTATGGTCTAGATTGCTCTCTCATTTTGCTTTTCTCTTTCCTCTGGATCAGTGGTGGAATTCAATTTTTTTTTTTACTATCGGTTCTGTGGGTGAGGCTTGGTGGACGTGGTGTGGCTTGGTGGGCATGGCAGGGGAAGGATACTGCAAAATGTCCATTCCCACCCCACTCCAGGGGAAGGATACTGCGTCTTATAGCCACACCAAACTATGAGTGAGTTTTTTGTGAGGAAAACAAGAAAAAGAAATCTGCCTCTGCTCCCAGCAATTTTGCCTCCTTGCAGCAAACAGCAAACAGCCTACTTTACTTTCATTTTTGTTTTCAGCATAGCTTGATTAGCACAAGAAAGAAAGAAAAAAATCTGCTCCCAGCAATTTACCTCCTTGCAGCAAGCAGCAGAGGCCCATGCAAAACAGCTGAGAGTCGGGAGGCCGATCCAATCAACTTGTGTGAATTAGGCTGTGCTGAAGCTGAAATGAGCTGTTTCTTCTTGCTGCTTGCTGCAAGGAAGTAAACTGCTGGGAGGCAGAGGCCAAAGGGTGGGGACCAGAGGGTAGGCGGGGCTACATTCGGTGTATAAGACGCACCTAAATTTTCTCCCCCTTTTAGAGGGGTGGAAAGTGTCTTATACTCCGAAAAATACGATACCTACCTCCAGAGGTTGTGGGTGCAGGGTTTTAAGAAGAATTGGATATCCATTTGTCTGAAATGTTATAGGATTTCCTGCTGGAGCGGAGGGTTGGACTAGAAGACCTCCAAGGTCCCTTTGTTTTTATAGTTAACAGATTTGCTTGGCATGTTATGCAAAACCAGCTCTTCGGCTTAGCGTACGATTCAAAGTATGGCACAAACTGGTTCGTTCAGCCGCCCAACCTTCACTCAGACGGTTTTATCATTAGGAATGGTATAAGAAAACTTCAGACAACCCAGATATATCAATCATAAATTCCGTCTCTCTTTTGCAGAGTAAAAAAAAAAAGAAGAACACTAAAAACAAATTTATTTTATATTAAAAGCAAGAAGAGTAGTAAAAAAATAAAAAATAAAAATTGGCCTGGCATGAAAGCATCTTTTCATTCTGAGTTGCTCGTTTGGGTATCTATTTTCTGGACAGGTGCAGTCAATTTTGAGTTTTACATGCAGCCCTTAGAGTGGGAAAAATTGTTCTCCTCCATAAATACACCCACAATTTCACCTGCAGGGAGAGCTCAGCTCCCCATTTTTGGACATGCCGTTCTTAACGACGGTGACAGTCATGATAAATTAGCAGGAAGAACCCAAGGCACGTTGTACTGTGAGGTGGTTTCCCCCCAAAATGGAAGGACAATGGTTGCGCTCGCTGGAAAATTCTAGAAAGGATACTCCGTATAATTAGGGGATGTTCGGGCTTGCAAATTTACTAAGCAGAAGTATTTGTATAACTGTCCTAATCCCAATACCAATAGTTGTTCAGGGTTGAATTGGGGAAACCTTGATGTTTTCTGAGCTTGGTGGTTTTCTTGCAAACTTTTCATGACCCGACTAAGTGACATCATCAGTACTAGAAGGAAGTGGGGGGTTTGTGGAGAGGAGGAGGAGGAAGAGGAAGAGGAGGAGGAGAAGGATAATGTGCTCTCTGAGCTTGGCGGTTTTCTTGCAGATCTTTCATTACCAAACGTAGGTAACATTATCAGTACTAGAAGGAAGTGGGGTTTGTGGAGTTGAGGAGGGGGAAGAGAAGGAGGTCTCTTTTTTTTATGCCCAGTATTTTTCCCATCCCTCCAGGTCAGGAAAGACACAGGAAGCAGCAGCAGCACCAACAGATACGCTGCCAAAGGCAAGCTTTGAAACATGCAAAGACACGGCTTCTTGAAGCGAAGCCAAGTCTTAACGGGAATCATTTCTGGCCTCCTTTGGAGAAAACAAATATAGCTCGTTGGGTTTTTTTTTTGGCTGTTTGGACTGGGGGTGGGGGGGGAGGGAGAGGGAGAGGGCGGCTGCCTTTGGAGAGGGAGGGGAGGAAGGGGGAGAGATCACCCAAGGACACACATTAACTGTTCTGACTGGATCCGAGTGGTGAGGGTGTTGACATGTCAAGGATGAGCCAAGCGACAAGCCGAGAAGCCCACTTGAAGTTCCCCATGGATGAGCAGGGTTATAAGTACTGAATCATCCCAACTGCTGGCCTTCTACACCCCCTTCTACTTGTCCACCTCTCTCCCTCCAAGGAAGTCCATTGGTGGAGAAGTTGGGAGCAAATCGGAGAGACGGCTCCCGACCTTAAGGTTTCCAGGACGTTTCCTATCACCTGAGATCACCTTGCTGGCTGGGCCAGGATTCTTCTACCTAGCATGAACCCTTGGAGTCCTGGAGCGGTTTGTTCTTGTAAAGAGAGTTGTTTGTGGAATTGCTGACATGTGTGGCCATCTCCAAGTCGCCATCTCTTAACTGAGTAAACCTTTAGAATGGGGTACATTCTAAGAGAAGTCAGTGGAGATTCTCGATCATCCAGGTCATGGTTGTCCCAAAGGTGCTTTTTCAAGAGGCAACTGGACTTTCTTGTTTTTTCTTTGAAGAGGTTTCGCTTCTCATCCAAGAAGCTTCTTCAACTTTGGTGTAGCTAAATGTCTATGGAGATACTCAGGTCATGGTTGTCCCAAAGGTGCTTTCTCAAGAGGCAACTGAACTTTCTTGGTTTTTCTTTGAAGATGTTTCGCTTCTCATCCAAGAAGCTTCTTCAGCTCTGACTGAACGGTGGGGAATGGAAAGATTCAGTCAGAACTGAAGAAGCTTTTTGGATGAGAAACGAAACATCTTCAAAGAAAAAAACCAAGGAAGTCTAGTTGCCTCTTTTAAAAAAGCACCTTTGGGTTTCCAGAGAAGTGTCTTCTAGGTCCAACGGGGAGAGGTCTGCAAATTTAGCAACTTTTAAGACTTGTGGACTTCAACGGGGGGGATTCTGGGAGTTGAAGTCCACAAAGTCTTAAAAGTTGCCAAGAAGTTTAGAGACTCCTGTTCTGGGTGCTAGGCGATTGCTTTCTGATTTGAAAGCCCACTGTACTGAGTTCATCCCCGGTGGATGTGGGCCACATGACTTTGAAAGCCCCTCTGCCTTGGGATGATGGACAAGGTGTTAGCCAGACAAAACACACGAATGCTGGCCTGGATGGAACTCCATCCAGGATCCAAACTGAGGCTTCGGATTCGTTGGTGAAGCTCTGCTCCCCTGTCGGAGGCCCGTCCTTAGCTTTGAGAAAGACTGAGGCCAACCGAGATGGACTCGTCACCGAAGGCTCCATCGCCTGACATGTTTGAAAGCCAGATGTGAGCGTTCGGCCCCCCAGCGAGAAAAAGAAGAACTGTGAGAACCCTTGTTGCTCAACCACGTTGAGCGCTGAAAGCCAACTCCGCACGGGAAACTCGATTCCCGGGTCTACCTGCACGAAACGGGGATGGATTCCAGGGCTTTCTTTGAACAGAGGGAGGTCAACGCCTTCCATCTTCAGAACTCCATTATCCTGGCTCCCCTGGGACCATTTCCCCTCTCAATTCTGCGACCTCTCAAAGCCAAGAATTGGCATCTGCGCGGCTAGAGAATGTCACGTCTCTTCTTTCATCTCGGTTAAACGGAGGGTCAATGCAGCAGACGTCGCTTCGGGAGGATGGGGGAGAGTGGAAGGGGGGGTGTCTCTCTCTCTTCTTTGCCCCTCCTCTGCCCTCCCAGCGAGGGTCAGCCCCAGTCTGCTCAGCAGGCCCCTTTTGTCTGCAACTCAGCCAAGACCCTCTTGGCAGCTGGGGTCTCTGACTCGGAAACCCGTCCCAGCCAAAAGGGCCTCCCTTAAATCAAGTCTATTGCAGGGCTGCCTTGAGTGCTGGCTTGGAAGGGCCTCGGCCACGGCAGGGAAGGATTTGCCAAGCATCCAAATTCACTTGACAGAAAAACAAAATTCCAGCCTAATTTTAAGCAGCTGTGGGAGGGCCAGGCGAGATAAGAAGCCGAGAAAGGGGTCTGAAGCCTTTTTTCCCCCCACGTGTGTGTGTGTGTGTAACTAGACGAGTTGCATTAAAAAAAAAAAAATTCCCTCAGCAATGATTGCGCAAGCCCAGGAATCACCATCATGAGAGTTTGGAAGGGACCTTGGAGGTCATCGAGACCAACCCCCTGCTCAAGCAGGAGATCCTATACCAGTGAGGGCTAACCTTTTTGCCGTCGCTTGCCAAAAGTGAGGGGAGCGTGGGGGGGTTTACACGTGTGTGTGCCCATACCCATAATTCAATGCTACACCATGCCCCCCCCCGCACATGCATGTACGTCCCCCCCCCCGCATGCCCCCTGCTTTTGGCGCCCGTCAGCAAAAAGGTTACCGATGGGCCCGGTAGGCCCTTTTTTCACCCTACCCAGGCTCCAGAGACTTTCTTGGAGCCTGGGGAGGGCGAAAATGGCCTTTCCCACCATCCGGGAGGCCCTCCAGAGGCCAGAAACAGCCTGTTTCCTGACTTCCGGTAGGCCCGGAAGGCCCGAAAATTGATTAATTGTCCTCACGGTTAGAAAGTTTCTCCTTAACTCCAGGTTGCTTCTCTCCTTGATTAGTTTCCATCCGTTGCTTCTTGTCTTGCTTTCAGGTGCTTTGGAGAATAGCTTGACTCCCTCTTCTTTGGGGCAGCCCATCAGATATTGTAAGGCTGCTATCATGTCACCCCCGGTCCTTCTTTTCATCAAACTAAACATACCCAATTCCTGCAGCCCTTCTTCATATGTTTGAGCCCCCAGTCCCCTCATCATCTTTGTTGCTCTTCTCTGCATTCTTTCCAGAGTCTCCACATCTTTTTTTACATTGTGGCGACCAAAACTGGGTGCGCCTATTCCAGGTGCAATGCTTTGTTAGCAACAAGAAAGGTGCCGACATTTTGATCTGTCATACACGAAAGTGGTTTTCTACTTTTCTCTGCATACCAACTTCATCCCTTTCTCTGTAGGATTCCAGATAAGGAGGGCCCAATGCAAATATGACTTAACTGATTACTGTATTTTTCGGAGTTATAAGATGCACCTTTCCCCCCCCCCCAAAAAAAAAGAGGGTGAAAATCTGGGTGTATCTTAAACTCTGAATGTAACTCCGCCCTGCCTCGCAAACCGAGATTTCAGAGGCTGAAAGAAGCCTCTGAAAGAAGCTTCAAGAAAAAAAGCCTCCAAACAGAGCTTCAGAAAAAAAGCCTCTGAAAGGCTTTTATCTAAAATAATATGGCAAGCAACAAAAGAAGAATCAGTAAAGGTCCTAACCAAACTATGCTAACAAATCTGGAGAATGACACCATAACCAACAGATCGGAAGAGGTTAATCTATATACCAATATCAAAGAAAGGAGATTGAACAGAGTACAGATAGTCCTTCAGAAAAAAAAAAAAGCCTCTGAAAATAGCTTCAGAAAAAAAAGCTTCTAAACACAGCTTCAGAAAAAAAGGGGGAGGATACTGCAAAATCCCCATTCCCTCCCCACTCCTGGGGGAAGGATATTGCAAAATCCCCATTTCCCACCCCTCTCCAGGGGGAGGATACTGCAAAATCCCCATTCCCACCCACTCCAGGGGGGGGATACTGCAAAATCCCCATTCCCTCCCCACTCTGGGGCCAGCCAGAGGTGGTATTTGCCGGTTCTCCCAACTACTCAAAATTTCTACTACCGGTTCTCCAGAACCTTTCAGAACCTGCTGGATTTCACTCCTGGTAAAATGCTCTAGCATGCTTTCAGATGGAGAGAAATACATACTTGAAATAATTTTTTTAAAAATACAAATCTTTGATGGAAGGAATTCCCCTTTCTCCCACATAGTTTGGCTTGCTAATTTGGCTCGCCCCTCTTGTCGGTTTTTCTTTCTCTAAAACATGCAGATTTTTTTTTTTTAAAAAAAATCACCTGGCGGTCTGCAGACAGCCTGATTTAATTTAGTTCCAGCTTTTTAAAAAAATATATATATAGCAAGCTACACTGTTGGTCTACCTCTAATTTGGAAGTGACAAGCAAAATACCACCAAGTTCAGATCTCACAGTTCAACCCCCAGTTACAAATATTCTCTTCTATCGTTTTTTTTTTCCCCCATCCTATCTGGAAATGCCAAAAATCCAAGTTCTGGAATGCAAAATCCATGTGTCCCATCACCAAATCTTCTCCAAAGACCATCATGAACTGGGCATGGCTAGTTTAGTGAAGAGAAGAGAAGGACCAGGGGAGACAGGAAAGCAGTCTTCCAATATTTGAGGGGCTGCCACAGAGAGGAGGAAGGAGGTCAAGCTATTCTCCAAAGTACCTGAAGGGCAATCAAGGAATAACGGATGGAAACTGACCAAGGAGAGATTCAACCTAAAAATGAGGAGGAACTTTCTGACAGTGAGAACAATCAACCCGTGGAACAGAAGTTGCCTTCGGAAGTTGTGGGAGCTTCATCACTTGAGACTTTCAAGAAGAGACTGGACTGCCATTTGTCAGAAATGATGTAGGGTCTCCTGCTTGAGTAGGGGGTTGAACGAGATGACATACAAGGTCCCTTCCAACTCTATTCATCTGTACAAACTCTGTAAAATGTTATGCCTTCCTTCTCAAGGTTGGGCTAGGAGTGGAGAAAATAATGGTGCTCGTCTTGAAGAACTGAGAGGACATTTTATACTGTAAAGGGCAAAGGTAAATATTTCCCTGTCCAGTCGTGTCTGATTCTAGGGCACGATGCTCATCTCTGTTTCTTAGTTGAGGGAGCCCAAGATATTTCCATGTCCATGTGGCCAGCATGGCTAATATGCCAGAGGTTCACGGAGCACTGTTACCTTCCCACCGAAGTGGTACCTATTTATCTACTTGCATTTGCCTGCTTTCGAACTGTGAGGTAGGCAGGAGCTGAGGCGAGGACGGGAGCTCACCCCGTTGCGTGGAGCTTGGGTCTTGAACCCGGGCTATTGGCTTTTCCAACCAATAAGATCAGCATCTTTAACCACCGAGCCATTGTGGCCCTTATACTGTAAGGCGTTCCAATTCGTAGATGGTGGTTTTCTTGTAGACGTTTCATGACCCAACTAGGTAACCTCATCAGTGCTAGAAGAGAGTGGAGTTTAGAGAGAGGAGGAGGAGGAAGAGGAAGAGCAGGAGGAGGACTGTGGGGTCTTTGGTACTCTCTGAGCTTGGTTGTTTTCTTGCAGACATTTCATTACCCAACTAGGTAGCATCATCGGTGCTAGAAGGGAGTGGGGTTTAGAGAGAGGAGGAGAAGGAAGACATGGAGGAGGAGGAGGAATGTGGGGTCCTTGGTACTCTATGAGCTCGGTGGTTTTCTTGCAGACGTTTCATGACCCAACTAGGTAACCTCATCAGTACTAGAAGAGAGTGGAGTTTAGAGAAAGGAGAAGGAGAAGGAGGAAATGTGCTGGAAATGCAAACATCACAGGGTTTCATGCCATTTCTTCCCAGTGCATTGCCATAACTGGTGCTGTGTTTTGGTGGCGACTCGGCAATGGGGACGCTGCCTGGTGATTGGTCAAGGGGCGGGGCTGACAATAACACAGGAGTTCAGAGTTATCTGATTGGTTATAGGACTGACAGCTCTTTTATACCCCGAAACTGGTACAAAGCAAGTTAGGATAGATGGAACTGCAAACATTGGGCAAATGTTTTCTACAGCATGCGTAGAACTGGGGAGAACAGGTTGGACAGAGACAGAGAGAGACAGACAGACAGACAGACAGACAGACAGAGACACAGAGAAAGAGACAGAGAGACAGAGGGAGAGGGAGAGAGGAAAGGGAGGGAGATAGATAGAGACAAAGAAAGGAAAGAAAGAAAGAAAGAGAGAGAGAGAGAGACGGAGGGTAGGAAGGGAGGGAGGGAGGGATATAGAGACAAAGAAAGAAAGAAAGAGAAAGAAAAGAGACTGAGAAGGAAAGAGAGAGAGAGAGAGACAGACAGAGACAGAGGGAGGGAGAGAGAGACAAATAAAGAAAGGGAAGAGAGAGAAGGAAGAGAGAGAGGGAGGGAGGAAAGGGAAGGAGATAGAGACAAAGAAAGAAAGAAAAGAAAGAAAGGAAAGAAAAAGAAGGAAAGAAAGAGAAAGAAAGAGAAAGAAAGAAGGAAGGGAGAGAGGAGGGGGGTAGGCCTTTTTGATGACTTTGGTGGGGAGGGGAGGCTCTTGTCAACTCTGATGGGCTTGATTTATTGGGATGGTTTTTAAGTCACAAACCAGCTGTGCGCCTCCTTCCCTTCCAAATCGGATAAAAGGATATGCCATCAATTTGAAGCGCTCTCCCAAAAATCACACACGCACACCCCATCGCCTCCCCTCACCCCACCACTTTTTCCATATTTCATTACCAAAAAGATTGCTGAAATATTTTCTTGCATTTAGCTGTCATTTCCTGGGAAGACACAACTTTTACGGGCGGGTGGAGGGGGGGAAGGTTTACTCTTTTACCCCTTCCAATAAAAGGAGGGAGTGAAGGGGTCAGAATTGGGCTATTTTTATATAGTTTACAGCTGTGACTATTCTATCGATTCTCCTTCCTTCCTTCCTTCCTTCCTTCCTTCCTTCCTTTTTCTCTTTCTTTCTTTCTTTCTTTCTCTTTCTTTCTTTCTTTCTTTCTTCCTTCTTCCTTCTTTCTTTTTCTTCCTTCCTTCTTCTCTCTCTTTCTTTCTTTCTTTCTCCCATCCTTCCTTCCTTCTCTCTCTCTCTCTCTTTTTTAAAAATATTTTTATTAAACAGTTTTTTAAAAAAACAAAAACAGATATTTACATCTTCTTCTTTTCAACATCTTCGCATCAGTAATCCATATTTATACATTTTCTCTTTCTTATCTTAATATATCTTTTATACATATATTTCTAATATATCATATATACACCATTATAATATAGTCTATAGTCTATTATTCTAATTACACTTGACATAAACATGTACCTAATTTCCTTTCCACAATTTTATATCTTCCCTTTTATGTCTATATTTCTCCACCTAATTTAACCATTATTTAGTCTTCCTTTGTCCCCCTTTTTCCCCCTTTCCTCCAACCATTTATACCTTTATTTATACCGTTATTCGTTCTTTCTTTCTTTATCCCTCCCTCCCTTTCCTTCCTTCCTTCCTTCTCTTCTTTCTTTCTTTCTTTCTTTCTTTCTTTCTTTCCCCCTTCCTTTCCTTCCTTCCTCCCTCCCTCCCTCCCTTCTTTTTCTTTCTTTCCTTCGTTCCCCCTTCCTTCCTTCCTTCCTTCCTTTCTTTCCTTCCTTCCTTCCTTCCTGATAACATCTCATGGTTGGCCACAGTGGGGTTATCATTTCCCCCCTTCCTTTTTTAAATGTTCCAAATAATCAAAATGGAATATTTTGCTGCAGTGGAATTCAAGAATGAGAGCTGGGATCGAATAATATGTGGCGAGAAGGATCAAACCGAAGGGGAGGGGTGGGTGGGTTTTCCTCCCCTTTTTAGCCTCTCATGCCTGAGAGGGAGAAAAATGTTTCCCCAGTCTGGGGCATGTAGGAAGAGGTCCCCAGAGTTCCTGCATTGCTAACCTAAGCCCTGTTTTTTACATTGCTTTGAAGGCCGTTTCTTTATGGGAAAAACAGGACTGAAATACACACATATATATAACTGTATTTGAGTATAAAGAGGAGATGGATAATATGTGAAGGAATGCAGAGTTCTGGAGGAATGAAAAAGGCCCCAGCAGTGATGGGGAATAATAGCTGATCACACTGACAATCTCCTCCTTCTGGTGGAATTGTGAGTGGGCTGAACATTTGGACACAACTCACTCTTTCTTTCTTTCTTTCTTTCTTTCTTTCTTTCTTTCTTTCTTTCTTTCTTTCTTTCTTTCTTTTCCTACTTTCTCTCTCTGTCTTTTTTCTCTCTTCTTCCTTCCTGCCTGCCTGCCTTTCCTTTCTTTTTCTTCTTTCTTTCTCTCCTTCCTTCCTTCTTTCTCGCTCTCTCTCATTCCTTCTTTCTCTCTCTCTCATTCCTTCCTTCCTGCCTTCTTTCCTTTCTTTTTCTTCTTCGTTTCTTTCTCTGTCTGTCTTTTTTCTCTCTCCTTCCTTCCTTCTTTCCTTTCTTTTTCTTCTTTCTTCCTTCTTTTCTTCCTTCCTTTTTTATTTCTTTCTCTTCCTTCCTTCCTTTCCTCCTCCCTTCATTCATTCATTTCTTCTTTTCTTTTCCTTTTCCTACTTTCCTTCCTTCCTTTTTTCTTTCTCTCCTTTTTTTCTCTCTCCTTCCTTCCTTTCTTTCCTCCCTTCCTCCCTTCCTCCATTCCTCCATTCATTCATTCTTTTCTTCTTTCCTTTTTCTTTTCCTTCCTTCCTTCCTTCCTTCCTTCCTTCCTTCCTTCCTTCCTTCCTTCCTTCCTTCCTGTTTTTACAAATAATTCAAGGCAGTGAACACCTCCAACATACCTTCCTCTTCCTTTTCCCCACAAGAACAACAACCCTGTGAGGTGGTTTGGGCTGAGAGTGGGGGGGAGGGGGGAAGAGAGATTTGCCCAAACTCATTCTGCTGGCTTTCATAGCTAAGGCAGAACTAGAATTCACCATCTGTGGGTGACTGGCCCAAAGTCACCCAGCCAGCTTTCATGATTTAAGGTGGGACTTGAACTCATGGTCTCCCATTTTCAGGAGCCTGCTGCCTTAACAGGTAAACCAAACTGGCTCCTTTTTATGTTTTCTCCTGGACTCCACAACCCATCACTTAAAGAAAAAGTTAAGAATCAGGTAGTTCGTCTTCTTGCCGTCCTTCTTAATCTTCTCCTAGAGCATGGTGACGGACATCATCTATAGCTTCTCCAAAGGGCTCTTCATCCCTCTTCTACCAGTGATCCTCGAACACTCTGCTTTCCTGTTCTCTCTTTCTCCCTTCATTTCTCTCTTCCATAAAGTGTGCAATGTGCGGCAGCTGCCAAAAAAGCCAACACAGTTCTAGGCTGCGTAAACAGAGGGATAGAATCAAGATCACGTGAAGTGTTAATACCATTTTATAATGCCTTGGGAAGGCCACACTTGGAATCCTGCATCCAGTTTTGGTCGCCACGATGTAAAAAAGATGTGGAGACTCTAGAAAGAGTGCAGAGAAGAGCAACAAAGAAGATTAGGGAACTGGAGGCTAAAACATATGAAGAACGGTTGCAGGAACTGGGTATGTCTAGTTTAATGAAAAGAAGGACCAGGGGAGACATGATAGCAGTCTTCCAATGTCTCAGGGGCTGCCCCAAAGAAGAGGGAGTCAAGCTATTCTCCAAAGCATCTGAGGGTAGAAGAAGAAGCAATGGGTGGAAACTAACCAAGGAGAGAAGCAACTTAGAACTAAGGAGGAATTTCCTGACAGTTAGAACAATGACTCAGTGGAATGACTTGCCTCCAGAAATGGTGAATGCTCCAACACTGGAAGTTTTTAAGAAAATGTTGGATAACCATTTGTCGGAAATGGTGTAGGGTTTCCTGCCTAAGCAGGGGGTTGGACTAGAAGACCTCCAAGGTCCCTTCCAATTCTGTTATTCTATTCTATTCTAACAATACGAAAGAAAGAGAGAGAGAGAGAAAGAAAGGAAGAAAGAAAGAAAAGAACAAAAGAAAAAAGAAAAAAGAGGAGGGGAGGGGAGGGGAAGGGAAGGAGGGAAGGGAAGGGAAGGGAGGAAAGAAGGAAGGAAGGAAAGAAGGAAGGAAGGAAGGAAGAAAAGAAGAAAGGAAGGAAAGAAGGAAAGAAGGAAGGAAAGAAAAGAAAGATTTAGAGACCAACTTCAGATTGGAATTTCCCTGTCTCTCACCGAGGTTATTCTTCTTGAGTTATTTTTTTTTTAACTTGGGTAAGTTGGGATGGGGGCCCATGCTACAGTGATGGGACCTCCAACAGAGGTCAAGATGGTTGATGGGCTTCACCTTCTTTGCCTCCCCATCACTGGGACCACCCCTTCCTCCCTCTCTCCCTTCACCCCACCCTTTGATCTTAACGTCTTGACAAGGTACAAACCTGGAAAAATTGTGGGGGGGAGACAGTGCCGTGACACACACATGGGACCTATTTTTTACTGACCTCCCAACTCCAGGTGTTTCCTGAACAAAGAAACAGAAGAAACCGAAAGTCGGCCTTGAAATGGAAACAGTTCACCTTCCTTTCCACTAAAATTGGCAAATTTGGTGGGCTGGGAAAGAGGAGGGAGCCAGTCCTAAAAGTCTGTTTTCCTCCAAGTTATTTGGGACGATCCAAAGGAACGTGGTGGCTAAGACGCTGAGCTTGTCGATCGAAAGGTCGGCAGTTCAGCAGTTCGAATCTCTAGTGCCACATAACGGGGTGAGCTCCCGTGACTTGTCCCAGCTTCTGCCAACCTAGCAGTTCAAAAGCAGGTAAAAAATGCAAGTAGAAAAATAGGGACCACCTTTGGTGGGAAGGGAACAGTGTTCTGTGTGCCTTTGGCGTTGAGTCATGCCGACCACATGACCACAGAGACGTCTTTGGACAGTGCTGGCTCTTCGGCTTTGAAACGGAGATGAGCACTGCCCCCTAGAGTCGGGAACGACTAGCACATAGGTGCGAGGGGAACCTTTACCTTTTACCTTGACAATTCACTCCTGTTTTTCCTTTCCTTGAAAAAAGGAGAGCAAATGGAGGCCCTCATTACTTGTTCTCCATCATGGTTCCATCAGGAGCTGGGGTTTGATCATGGCTTTTCTGTGCCAGATCCAAGACCATATATTTATTTTATCCGTGCAAGCCATTGCATGCTCCTTGTTTTCATTTTGTTCAGACAGAAGAGATTTTGCTGTTGTTTTGAGTTGATGGAGCTGATCTTCCTTCAAAAGACGAAGCAAAATGAAATAAAATGGTATATATATATATATATATATTTTGCAGGGGAGAGTGGGAGAAATTGGGAAGGGGGATTCATTTCTCGTTTTCCTTTGCTGCTCTCCTCGCCCCCCCACCCATCCAACCTACCGCACTGGCTTCATTTGTAACCCCCCAGACTGTGCCGAGATCACCCCGAGACATCTACGGCTTTATAAATTAAAACCAGCTTGAGAGAGAGCGAGAGAGAAAGGAATTATCGAAAGAACGTCATTTTTATCTGGCTGAAACGATGCACAGAACGGATATCCTCTTCCTTCTTTGTCTTCTTTCTAAGATTCTCATTTATTACAACTATTTATTTATTTTCTCCAGCATCCAAAGCGTCTATAAATGAAGTAAGTAACCGAGTTGGAAGGGACCTTGGAGGTCATCTAGTCCAACCCCCTGCTCACGCAAGAGACCTATACTATAAAAGCTTCTGATGATCCCAGCTGACTTGCCTGATCAGCAGAGGCTTTCTTTCTTTTTTCTTTTTTAAAGCTTCTGATGATCCCAGCTGAGCCGCGCGATCATCAGAGGCTTTTTTTTATACTTTTCAAAGCATTTTTTCCGCCAAAGAGGTTGTAGCAAAAATGCTTTGAAAAGTATATATATATATAAAAAAGCCTCTGATGATCACGTGGCTGAGCTGGGCAATTGGGGTAGGTGGGGGCAGAGATTTTTTTGCTACCGGTTCTCCGAACCACCTGCCTCCATCGCTATCGGATCGGGCGATCCGGTCCGAACCGAGAGCATTTCACCCCTGGTGCTTCATCACTTGAAGAGATTGGACAACCATTTGTATGGAGTAAGATAGGGGTCTCTTACTCCTTGAGCAGGGGGTTGGACTAGAAGACCTCCAAGGTCCCTTCCAGTTCTATTCTGATTGTTTACCGGATTTTTTCAATTTAGCATTAGGTCATCGCTCTAATCAATGGGAAAACCGATTCCTACATTCCAGCTACATGAAGGGCGAGATGCCAAGGAATCCGATCCTTGCCAGCCCACCAATTACAGAGCCAGCCAAACGATACGGACCAGATTGCAAGCTGTTGAAAGCTACACTGCACACATTTGCTAGGCAGGAATGCAACGCGGAGAAAAGCTGGTGTGATTTTCCACAGGTGTAGATGTACGGGTGGTCCTCAACCTGCGACCACAATCGAACCCGCCATTTCCGTTGCTAAATGAGACATTTGTTACGTGGGGTTTGCCCCCCCCCCATTTTACGACTTTGCTCGCCACGGTTGTTAAGTTAGTCACACGGTTGTTAAATGAATTTGGCTTCCCCCCATTGACGTTGCTTGTCAGAAGGGATCACATCCCTCTGCGACACTGTGACGGTCATAAATATGAGTCAGTTGCCAAATGTCCGGATTTTGATTATGTGACCATGGGGATGCAGCAATGTGGCTGTAAGTGTGAAAATATGGTCCCAGCTCACCTTTTTTCAGCGCTGTTATAACTTGGAATGGTCACAAAAATGAATTGTTGAGAACCGGAAGCATCACGGCGATACTGGCTGGGAAATAGTGAAGCTCCGATGAGCTTTGCGAAAACCCAGCCAGTTGCCCTCCTCCTCCTCCTCCCAAACCCCACTCCCTTCTAGCACTGATGATGTTCCCTAGTTGGGTAATGAAACATCTGCAAGGAAACAACTGAGCTCAGAGAGCACCAAGGACCCCACAGTCGCCATTTTCTCCTCCTCCTCCTCCTCCTCCTCCTCCTCCTCCTCCTCCTTCTCCTCCTCCTCCTCCTCCTCCTCCCACAACTCCCTTCTAGCATTGATGATATTCTCTATTTGGGTAATGAAATGTCTGCAAGCAAACAGCTAAGCTCAGAGAACACCAAGGACTCCATAGGAGAAATGCTTGTGTGTGCATCACCTTTTTCAATTTTGCAAATCCCGAATGCAACGTTAAATACCTCCATCCAAATAAATAAATATATTGAGTGGCATCTCTCATTTCTCTCTCTCTCTCTCTTTTGATCTACAGGAGAATCCTTGAGCTTTGCTGACGATTTACTGTCCGGCCTTGGAACCGCCTGCGTTGCTGCCGGGAGGACTCACGGGGATGGCCAAGATGCCAGCCTTTACTCCATCATTTTCAAATGTTTGGAGCCAGATGGATTGTACAAGTAAGCAAAGGGAAGACAGGGCCAGAGGGAAGGTATGTCAACAAAGACTCAATCATCCAGGCCAAAAGTGTCCAAAGGTTGAATCATGGCAACTGGACCGAATTTTGTTAATCTGAGAACTTTCATTGCTCATCCTCATGAGCCCTGGTGGCACAGTGGTTAGAATGTAGTATTGCAAGTTAACTCTGCCGGCTGCCTGCAGTTCGGTTGTCATCGGCTCAAGGTTGACTCTTGAGGAGGACCCAGATTGTTGGGGGTAAGAGGCTGACTCTGTAAAATCACTTAGAGAGGGCTGTAAAAGCACTGTGAAGTGATATATAAGTACTATTACTATTGCTTCCTTCCCCACCTCCCTTCTCTCCCTCCCTTTTCTCCTTCCTTACTTGCTTGCCTGCCATGGTGGGGCAGTGGTTAGAATGCAGCACTGTGATCTGTCCTCGTCCACACACACAAACACAGCCAGCCGAGGGTTAAGGAAACACTTTGGCACACACCCAGGTCTTTATCTCCAACTTGGCAGCGATTTACACACCGTCTGCCAAGTGCTTTATTTCCACAGAAACAGAAAGATAATATACTCAGCGTACAAAAGTCCAACAGAAATAAATATTCCTCTCAGCAGCTTCGGACGAGGCTTTAGTGACTATCCAAGGTTTACTTTTGTTCGTCACAGGGATCGCTGGCCACCACCCTCTATTATATAGTCTCTGGGGTGTGGTCCAGTGACTCAGTTCTAATCCCTAGCACGCCTCCTGAGCTGCTGCAATCGTTTATCACGCCTTCGGAGGCGTGCGTCCAGGAATGATGTCTCTCTCTCACTCTCATCCGAGCCACCTGTCTCCCTGCTAATCTCCTCTCCCTCGGCCGGCACCTGAGACAGTGCCAGAGGGGAGGGGCCTGGAGAGGGAGGCCTGGCTGACTCCTCTTCCTCATGCTCGGAGCTTTCTTCCTCCAATGGGACAGGCTCAGAGGGCGGGGCCACAACACTCTGCAGGCTGACTCTGCCCACTGCCAGCAGTTCGATCCTGACGGGCCCAAAGGTTGACTCAGCCTTCCATCCTTCTGAGATGGGTAAAACAAGGACCCAGATTGTTGGGGACAAGAGGCTGCCTCTGTAAAACCGCTTAGAGAGGGCTGTAAAGCGGTATATACGTCTAAGTGCTATTACTATTGCTATCCAAGCCACTTCATCATTCGGAGCAAAATTAGTTAGGCAGAGAGTCAGCTCCCACTTCCCTGGCAACTTACTTTCTCCTCCACTTCTTGAAAGAAAAAAAACATCTTTTCTTGGAAGCTGTTGAAGTTGTCGACAATTTCACGGGGAGGTTGTGTTTTGAAGCTGCCTGTCAGGCAAACATGTGCATGCTGAGTTGTGCGTTCTCCCAATACCGCTCCATCCCTTCTTTGGGTAACACAATCCAAAGGCCAATTTGGGAGTTGAGTAACCTCTTTCATCCCCTCTTTGCAAATTCCACAAATATTATTTAACATCCTGGCTGCTTGCATTTGTCCGCATTTTGGACTTACCTCAAGCAATGAGTCCCTGCAATTGATCCAGTCCCTTTCCCTTCCCTTCCACATGTTTCCTTCCTTAGATCAAAGCCAAGCTTTGTGGCTTCTGAGAAGAAACAAACAAATAGAGCATGATGGATTTCGTAGCCTTTTCAACATCTGACATTTTGAAGAAACAAACAAAAACATTTCTTTTCTTTTTTTTTTCTTTTTTTTTTTGGCCAAAAGGCTAGCTAGGAGATGCATGTTTGAGGTTTGAAAAGGAGGAGGAGGAGAAGGAGGAGGAAGAGGAGGAGGATGAAATGGAGGAGGAGGAGGAGATGGAGGAGGAGGAGGAGAAGGAGGAGGAGGAGGAGGAGGAGGAAGAGGAGGAGGATGAAATGGAGGAGGAGGAGAAGAAGAGGAGGAGGAGAAAGAAAAGGAGGAAGAGGAGAAGAAGATGGAGGAGGAGGAGGAGGAGATGGAGGAGGAGAAGATGAGGAGGAGGAGAAGATGGAGGAGGAGGAGGAGGAGATGAGGAGGAGAAGGAGAAGGAAAAAATGGAGGAGGAGAAGGAGAAGATGGAGGAGGAAGAGGAGGAGAAGGAGAAGATGGAGGAGGAAGAGGAGGAGAAGGAGAAGATGGAGGAGAAGAAGATGGAGGAGAAGAAAGGGAAGGAGAAAATGAGGAGGAGTGGGGAGAAGGAGAAAATGGAGGAGGAGGAAGAGATGGAGAAGATGGAGGAGGAGAAGAATATGAGGAGGAGGAGAATGAGAAGATGGAGGAGGAGGAGGAGAGAAGGAAGTTGTGTCAGTTTTTCTTAGGCTAGCTTGGAGCCCAGAAGGATCAAAGAAATGATTTTGACATAAATCATGCCTTCCAGATGACTCAAGGTTGCACAATCTTTATCAAGCCATCCTTTATCATTCAAGGGGTATGGCATGCCTAATAATAATATCAATATTCTAGGTTCTTGGGGAAAATTCAGTGCGGCATATTGAAGGCCAACAGTTAAAGAACTGGCAGCTGTGAAGCAGCTGGCTTTCATGTCTAAAGTGAAACTAGAACTCACCATCTCCTGGTGATTGACCCAAAGTAAGTCAGCCAGCTTTCATGCCTTAAAATGGAACTAGAACTCACCGTCTCCCAGCCCGATGCCTTAACCACTAGACCAAACTGGCTTTCATCCTTTCTCCTGCAGAAGTGAAAAATAGTTTTCTAACTCAGAAGTTTCTTCTTTCTCCTCTTTTCCAGTTTCCTCGGTTATTTTCTGCTAATCTCAGGAACGAAAAATTGTTTGCCTTTTTTTTAAAAAAAACAAAAAAACAAAACAACCCCGAATCTCTCGGCCATTATCTGTCCAGCCTCCAGCTGTACCTAGGAGCTGTGTATTCCATCTCTTGTAAGGAAGATAAATCAAGTTAGATAGGAAGGTGGCTTGGAAGTATAAACAGCGAAGACAAATTAGCCAGTGTTTAGAAGTTCTGTAGAGGAGAGATAACATGGATTCTTCATGATTCTTTTTTTCTCTCTGTCTCTGTCTCGCTCTCCTGCTTCCCTGGAAATAATCACCGGGGAAAGGTTGGTAGGAGGGAATAGAACATGGGTATTTATCTGCCTAGTCCCTCGATAAGGCTTCATTGATTGATAACCCCAAATTGGAACAGCATTCATCCTTTCCCTTATCTCATTCCTGGCTTTTCCCAACTTCCCCCATGTGTAGTAAGCTAATGCAATTAAATAAATCTTCCCTAATCCTACATCTCTCTCCAAAAATAGGAGGGGGGGGGGAAGTGGAGAAGGAGCTCTCTAAACTAACGGAGCTAAGAAGACAAAGAAAATGGATGGTGTTGTGGGTTTTTTTTTGTTTTGTTTTGTTTTGTTTTCTAAGTTGAAAAGCGTTTCGTCATCCTCAACAGTTTGGTCTGGCTTAAGTTAAGGCATGGGGGCTAAGAAAACGGGAGACTGTGAGTTCCAGTCCAGGGGTGGGATTTTGGTGTTTTGGGTAACCTTCTACTTGTACACAATTGCGGTCCTTGCCTTGCAAGACCCACAAGAGGGCAGTGTCCTAGAAGACAGAAGTGGCAAGGAATAACATTTTCTCCATGATGTCATCCTGTTGAGGTGTTTTGAACTGTCAAACCATTCATCCTCCTAATCCAGCCCTGTATGGTGTGTCCATTACTTGTTCTCTTTTTACCAGTGGTTGAATCTGCATTCTTTTGCTCAAAAAACACACGTTTTCCCCCCCCCCCCCACTCCCCGACAAATTTGGCTGGTTTTGGCTTATCGCTGGGACAACAGAAATCTTCCTTCCTAGAAGGGCTTCAAGGGACACGGTGGCTTTGTGGGTAAGACGCTGAGCTTGTCGACTGAAAGGTTGGCAGTTCAGTGGTTTGAATCCCTAGTGCCGCGTAATGGGGTGAGCTCCCGTGACTTGTCCCAGTTTTTGCCAATTTAGCAGTTCGAAAGCATGTAAAAAAAATGCAAGTAGAAAAAATAGGGACAACCTTTGGTGGGAAGGGAACAGCGTTCCGTGTGCCTTTGGCATTGAGTCATGCCAGCCACATGACCATGGAGACGTCTTCGGACAGCACTGGCTCTTCGGCTTTGAAACGGAGATGAGCACCGCCCCCTAGAGTCGGGAACGACTAGCACGTATGTGCGAGGGGAACCTTTACCTTTTAGAAGGGCTTCGAAACTGTGAATCGTTTCTTAGTGGACAGCCTGCTAAAATAAAATAACAGAATAACGGAATAGCAAATATTGGAAGTCTTCTGGTCCAACCCCCACCCACCCCTGCTCAGGAAGGAAATTTTATACCATTTCAGACAAACGGCTGTCTGATCTCTTCTTAAAAACTTCCAGTGATGTAGCACACAAAACTTCTGGAGTTTAGCAAGTTATGGGAGAACATAACAGTTTTTCCACTGGTTAATTGTCCTTGCTGTTAGGAAGTTTCTCCTCAATTCCAGGTTGTTTCTCTTCTTAATTAGTTTCTATCCATTGTTCCTTGTCTTTGCTTCTGGTGCTTTGGAGAATAATTTGACCCCCTCTTCTTTGTGGCAGCCCTTTAAATCCTGGAAAACTGCTATCATCCCGCCAATTCGCCCCCAATTCTTCTTTTCTTTAGACTAGCCAAATCCTGCAGCTGTTTTTCATATGTTTTACTCTGCAGGCCTTTGATCCACTTAGTTGCCTTTCTCTGCACTTTTCCCAAAATCTCAATATCTTTTTTTTTTTTTTTGTAGTAGGGTGACCAAAATTGGTTGCAGTATTCCAAGTGTGGCCTTACTAAGGCTTTATAAAGCTATATTAATACTTCACGTGATCTTGATTTTATGCCTTTGTTTATACAAATCCTGAGTTAGGGTTCTCTCCTTGATTAATTTCCACCCATTGCTTCTTGCCCTGCCTTCAGGTGCTTCGGAAAATAGGTTGACTCCCTTTTCTTTGTTGCAGCCCCTGAGATATTAGAAGACTGCTATCATGTCTCCCCTAGTCC
This sequence comes from Arizona elegans, assembly GCA_022577455.1. Taxonomy (NCBI): domain Eukaryota; kingdom Metazoa; phylum Chordata; class Lepidosauria; order Squamata; family Colubridae; genus Arizona; species Arizona elegans. The sequence continues at coordinate 143,479 of JAKOOJ010000091.1, forward strand.
TTCTTTTCATTAAACTAGACATACCCAGTTCCTGCAACCATTCTTCATATGTTTTAGCCTCCAGTCCCCTAATCATCTTTGTTGCTCTTCTCTGCACTCTTTCTAGAGTCCCATTGCAAATCCATGATAATTCCTCCAGCATCCTTAGGGCTGATGATTGTCCTTTTGCAATGAAGAAAAGTTAGAATTGGAGAGGTACTGCAACACTCAATTTCACGTTTTCCGAGAGGGCATTAATTGGATCTGTTTTAAGAGATTCATTTGGGCGCTATCTAGCAAAATGAAAGTCAGTGGTGAAAAAAGGAAGGTTCTACATTTAAGTAAGAAAAGCAAAATGCACAGATACAGTATATGTGGTACCTTGCTCAATAGTGGTGACTGTGAGAGGGATCTTGGAGTCCTAGTGGACAACCATTTAAATAGGAGCCGGACGTGTGCAGCAGCTGCCAAAAAAGCCAACACAGTTCTAGGCTGCATAAACAGAGGGATGGAATCAAGATCATGTGAAGGGTTAATACCACTTTATAAGGCCTTGGTAAAGCCACACTTGGAATCCTGCATTCAGTTTTGGTCGCCATGATGTAAAAAAGATGCTGAGACTCTAGAAAGAGTGCAGAGAAGAGCAACAGAGATGATTAAGGGACTGGAGGCTAAAACATATTAAGAAGGGTTGCTGGAATTGGGCGTGTCTAGTTTGATGAAAAGAAGGACTAGGGGAGACAGGATAGCAGTGTTCCAATATCTCAGGGGCTGCCCCAAAGAAGATGGAGTCAAGCTATTCTCCAAAGTCCCTGAGGGCAAGACAAGAAGCAACGGGTGGAAACTCATCAAGGAGAGAAGCAACCTAGAACTAAGGAGAAATTTCCTGACAGTGAGAACAATTAATCAATGGAACAACTTGCCTCCAGAAGTTGTAAATGCTCCAACACTGGAAGTTTTTAAGAAGAGGTTGGATAACCATCTGTCTGAAGTGGTGTAGGGTTTCCTGCCTAAGCAAGGGGTTGGACTAGAAGACTTTTGTCTTCCCCTTCTCCTCCTTCTTCTTCTCTGGCAAAGGAACCCTTGACGCGTGCCAAAAGTACAGGAAGTCCCCTTTGAAAGTTATCTCTAGAAGACGAGGGATTCCAGTCGGGGGTTTCCTTTCTCCACATTCTTTTTCCTTTTTTCCTTTTTTTTCCTTTTTGTTTCCCCACCCGTTTTGTACTTTTGTATGTTCTTCCCGGCCTTGTCCAACTTTGTAAAGAGAAATTCACTGGGAAGCCAGAGGTGGCCTGGAGTAACTCTTGATATTCTCCTGGAAGCGTCGAAGATCTCGCATTTTTCCTTTCCCCATCTAACCATGGAACTTGTTCTTTGGTTTTGCAATCGTTTGCATGCTGTGGTGTCTCGCTCCCGCAAAAGGATGTTTTTTTCGGTCAGTGGCAGCATATGTTTCTTTTCGCTAGGATCACGTTTCCCTTGCAGGATTCTCTCTTCTTCTTTTTTTATTTTTCTGTCCGGTCTGATTCCTAAGGCTTCAAACTCTTTTAAAAAAAAAGAGAGAGAACACAAAACATTTCAAATATTTGTATAAATAGGAAGCCTCCCGTGTCGGGGTGAGACCGAAGGAACAAATTCCCTCCAGGGAAAAAAGGCCATTCAGATCCGCAGGCAAACATCTTTTCTTCATTGTTGTTGTGGAGCCCAAAGGTTGCATCAAAAGTCAACCAAGAATCCACACACACCCCTTGAGGGTTCGGGACTGCCAAGATGGATGGTTGGAACTGTTACAAATCATTTGATTTGATTTGATTTGATTTATATGATTTATATGCCGCCCTTCTCCAGAGACTCAGGGCGGCTTACAGTGTGTTAAGCAATAGCTTAATGTGGTGGGATAATTTACAGTGCATCTTCAGAACCCAGAGATGGGCTGTGAGGAATGTAAGCTATATGTCATCCTAAATTTGAAGTGGTAGACGTAAAGGGCCCTCCCCTTTGCATTTTCAGAATAGAATAGAATAGAATAGAATAAGAACAGAACAGAACAGAACAGAACGAGTAGAACAAGGAAGAGAAGAGAAGAGAAGAGAAGAGAAAAGAAGAGAAGAGAAGAGAGAAGAGAGAAGAGAAGAAGAGAACAAAGAGTAGAACAAGGAATAGAATAGAGTAGGATAGGACAGGACAGGACAGGACAGGACAGGACAAGGGGTAGAACAAGGAATAGAACAAGGAATAGAATATAACAGAACAGAACAAGGAGTAGAACAAGGAGTAGAACAAGGAATAGAATAGAATAGAACAGAATAGAATTCTTTATTGGCCAAGTATGATTGGACACACAAGGAATTTGTCTCCGGTGCATAAGCTCTCATAAAAGCTATAAGTGATAAATCATGAACATAAATGCATTCATCATAAGATACAACACTTAGTGATCGTCACAGGATACTAAATAAGCAATCAACATAATCGTGCTAGGAAACTAAAGAAAACAATATAAATCGTAAAGATGCAAGCAACAAGGTTATAGTCTTAAGTAGAAAAGGAGATAGGTGATAGGGAGGATGAGAAGAATAATAGCAATACAGTCTTACTAAATAGTTTGACAGTGTTGTGGGAATTAGAGTGATGGCATTGGGGTGGGGAACAGTCCTTATGTCTGGTGTGCAATGCCCTATAACACCATTTTGAGGGTAGAAGTTGAAACAATTTATGTCCAGGATAAATAAAAAAAAGATTTTAAAATACAGGATTAGAAGGAAACAACTGCATGTTCAATGGGCGAAGGAAACAGCAAGGGCCACCTCAAACCATGAAGATGTTGAAGCACAAAAGTGTCCCTGTTCCACAGTCTGTTTTGCATCCCATAGATTGGCCTTCTGGAGAAGTCTGGCAAAATGTATTCTCTGCCACAAGTCAGAAGGAATCAGGCAGCTGACACAACTCCTTACAACTCGAAACGTGCTTTCCTTGGGTTGTTTTCCTGGATATTTCTGTGGCGGTTGGACAGTAGCTACTTATGGAGGCGGCTGTTTTAACATTCACTTCTCCTTCTCTACTAATCCTTGAGGGTTTGTGACTGGCGCAGTGAGGAAGATTTTATATACTGGGCAAGATTTGTCTGGACGGCATTACCTAATAATGGATCTTGTAGAAGAGAGAGGAGAGAGAGAGAGAGAAGAGGGGCGAGCGAGAGAAGAGAGAGAAGAGAGAGAGAGAGAAAAGAAAGAGAATACAGAGAGAGAAAAGACAGAAAGAGAGAGGAGAGAGAGAGAAGAAAAAGAGGAGAGAGAGAGAAGAGAAAGAGAAGACACATGAGAGAAAACAGAGAAAGAGAGACAGAAAATGAGAGAGAGGAGAGAGAAGAGAGAGAGGATAGAGAGAAGAGAAAGAGAAAAGAGAAAAGAGGAGAAGAGAAAGAGGGAAAGAGAGAAGAGAAAGAAGATAGAGAGAAAACAGAGAGAGAGAGAAGACAGAGAATGAGAGAGAGAAGAGAAAGAGGAGAGAGAAGAGAGGAGAGAGAGAAAACAGAGAAGAGAGAAGAAAGGAGAGGAGAGACAGAGGAGAGAGAGGAGAGAGGAGAGGAAAGGAGAGAGAAGAGAGTGCAAGAAAGAGAGAGAAGAGAAAGAGAAGATAGACAGAGAGAAAACAGAAAGAGAGAGAGGAGAGAGGAGGAAGAGAGAAAGAGAGAGAAGAGAAAGGGAAGAGAGAGAGGAGGGAGGCAGGAGGGAGGGAGAGAAAAGGGGGGATGTATCATTTTGTCTTGCCAAAATGGCAATCAATCCTCTCTGTGTAGATTCTATTAATAATAATTAACTACTGATGCTTGAAGAGGGGAACGCCTTCCTAATCCAAGTCTCAGAACTCCTGAGCCTTGTTGACCCGTACGTTGGCCCTTTGTTTTGTGGTGCTGGTCTCAGTTCAGTTGGGAAAGTGGCTTGGCTTCTCCCTCGTGAGCACCATCATCACGCTAGGGTGGACGGCTTGCCAAGTCGTCCTTGTGCAATCCGTGGGGCTCCCACCCCACCCCTAACCGAAAGGAAAGAGAGCGGAGAACATTGGACGAGCGAGCGTTTACAGCCAACCCATTGCCCCAACTCTGGTTTCCTGTGTGGCTTTTCTGTAGCTGTGTTTGCGTTTGTTCCAGTTGAAAATAAACTGGACCCCGCTTTAAAAACTCAGGGCAGGTCACCCCATTCATTACTGGAAGGATTTAGCAGAAGGTTGAAGTGACCACGGATCAGTTGTAGCAGCCGTGCTTTTAAAAGTGCTTTTAAAAGTTTTCCGTTGCAGGGAGGTCTGCTTGTATTGGTTGTTGGATCCTCCCCAACTTTTAAATTCTTCCAGATTGGGGTGATAAGGGACGCGGTGGCTCAGTGGCTAAGACGTTGAGCTTGTCGATGGAAAGGTCGGCAGTTCAGCGGTTCGAATCCCTAGTAACGGGGGTGAGCTCCCGTGATTGTCCCAGCTTCTGCCAACCTAGCAGTTCGAAAGCACGTAAAAAGAAATGCAAGTAGAAAAATAGGGACCACCTTTGGTGGGAAGGGAACAGCGTTCCGTGTGCCTTTGGCATTGAGTCATGCCAGCCACATGACCATGGAGACGTCTTCGGACAGTGCTGGCTCTTCGGCTTTGAAACGGAGATGAGCACCGCCCCCTAGAGTCAGGAACGACTAGCACGTATGTGCGAGGGGAATCTTTACCTTCACCTAGATTGGGGTAGGTGGGGAGGGTTAGGTAGCAGCCCTGTCTTCTCCTCCTAACGCAGCTTTGCGCTCTAGCGTGGAGCCAGCCTGAGAAGGAGATTTTGAAATCACGGCCAGCACTCAAGTTGTAGGAAGTGGGAATTTATTAGGAAGGTGAATTTACGGGTCCCAGGATAACGTTAAGAGGATCTAATCTGGGTCAGTGACCAGGACCAGAGGTTTTGTCTTCCGAGCTTTTGCACTTGTGCTGGAGCCCATCTTCAGGGAACTTCTCTCTACCAGAATATCTATCTATCTATCTTATCTATCTATCTATCTATCTATCTATCTATCTATCTATCTATCTATCATCTCTCTATCCCTATCCCTATCCCTATCCCTATCCGTATCTATCTATCTATCTATCTATCTATCTATCTATCTATCTATCTATCCATCCATCCCTATCCCTATCTATCTATCTATCTATCTATCTATCTATCTATCATCTAACATCTATCTATCTGTCTGTCTGTCTATCTATATCTATCCTTCCTTCCATCCATTGATCCATCCATCCATATCTATCATATCTATCTATAATCTATAATCTATAATCTATCTATCTATCTATCTATCTATCTATCTATCTATCTATCTATCTACCTACCTACCTATCTATCTATCTATCTATCTATCTATCTATCTATCTATCTATCTACCTTTATCCTTCCTTCCATCCATCCATCCATGCATTATACATCCATCCATCCATGCATTATACATCCATCCATCCATCCATCTATGTATATGTACATCATCTATCTCAAATGAAGGCAAATATACGTTTCCCAGAATTGCAGGATATTAGAGGTAGGCAAAATGTCATATATTCCATCACAGAATAAAGTGCTTCCACCTCACTAGGTCTCTTCCACACCTCAAAATCTTTTTCACGGCTCTTTACAATCTGTGTTTCTACTGAAGTTGCTTTTTCTTTCTTTCTTTCTTTCCTTCAGAAAAGTATCTTTGTAGTAGTTTCCATAAAATTTGTCTTTGATCTCTTGGGAGTGGGTAAACATTGTCTTTCTTTTGTTGGTCAAATAGTTGAAATTGTGGATGTACCAATCCATGGAGCCTAAAAACCGATTCGGAGAGGCTTAACATTTTTCTTTTACTGCCTCGCTTGGCATGGCGGCTCGCTTGGTTTGTTGATTTACTGTTTCCTAATTGTGCCAAGCTGCCATCCATAGGAGGAAATACATTCTTGTGGCTTTGGTGCATAATATTTGTATAAATATCTATTTTGTATCACAGTGGCTAGACAAGAGGCATTTTTTCTTCTTCTACAGGGTAGCTAAGGAGTATACAATTCAAATGTCCCTTGATAGAAAGCTGAACTGAAATTAGAAGATCAATCACTGGATATTTCACAGAGATTGCACAATTTTCTCTCTTGTGCTCATACAAACACACAGAGGGACAGAAACACAGAGATGGGCGGGAGAGAAAAGAGAGAGGGAGAAAAGATAGAGAGAGGGAGGGAGGGAGAGAGAGAAACCTAGAGGGAGAGAGGGTGAGAGAAGAGAGAAAAGAGAGGGAGGGAGAGGGAGAGAGAAACTGAGAGACACACAGAGAGAGAGAAGAGAAAAAGGGAAAGAGAGAAGGGAGAAAAGGGAGAGGGAGAGAGGGTGAGAGAATAGAGAAAAGATAGATGGAGGGAGGAGAGACAGAGAGACTGAGAGACACAAAAAGAGGCAGAGACAGAAAAGAGAAAAAAGGGAGAGAGAGAAGAGAAAAGGGAGAGGGAGAGAGGGTGAGAGAAGAGAGAAAAGATAGATGGAGGTAGGAAAGAAAAAGAGACAAAGAGACACAGAGAGAGACAGAAAGAGAAAAAGGGGAGAGAGAAGAGGAGAGGGAGATAGAGAGAAAAGATAGCTGGAGGGAGGAGAGAAACTGAGAGACACAGAGACACAGAGAGAGAAGAGAGAAAAGGGAGAGGGAGACAGGGAGAGAGAAAAGAGATAGAGGGAGAGAGAGACAGAGAAACTGAGACACACACACAGAGAGAGAGAGAGAGACAGAAGAGAAAAAAGGGAGAGAGAGAGAGAAAAGAGAGAGAGGCAGAGAAGAGAGAAAAGGGAGAGAGAAAAGGGAGAAAAGAGAGGGAGAGAGAGAGGGAGAGAGAAGAGAGAAAAGAGAAGGAGGGAGAGGGAGAAAAGGGAGAGAGAGAGAGAGAGAGAGAGAGAGAGAGAAAGAGAGAGAGAGAATGTTATAGTAGAGCATAAATAAAATGTTCCCTGGGTTTTATATCCAGGTTAACAGGTGGAAATGTTGTATGGGGGCAGCTTTTCTCTCTATTTTCTTCTTCTTCTTCTTCGTTTTGAAAACGGAATCTTTGCAGACAACCTTTGATAAACAAGTGTCATCCTTTCCTCCTTTGGTTCTCGAGCCCATCTGTAGGCATAGCAGTGGTTTTATTGTTTGTCTTTTTTCTTTTGTTTTGGAGAGAGAAAGGAAAAAGAAAGACAGGTTTTGCTGCCCACATCAATGACTAAAGAAAGAAAAAAAAGAGAGAAAGAGAAGGGCAGACGTTGGCTTCTGTTCCCAATAGTTTGTTCCATAACTTCCTCCCAGAGGAAGTATTTTGCACATTCTTCAAAGTTTCTGGAAGTCACTTCTCTTGCACAGGGAGTAGAATTTGCATCTTGGATCTTCCTCTCCCTGGCGAAGGAGGAACCTCTTATTAGGGATTTCTGGAAGCATAGATGAAAGCAGAATGGCAGGATTATTCTATGCGAGGGTACAGATTTAAGGAGGACCATTGCATCCTTGGCAGTGGTGGGATTCAAATAATTTAACAACCGGTTCCCTGCCCTAATGCTTTCTTCCAACAACCAATTCACTAAACTGCTCAGAAAGTTAACAACTGGTTCTCCAGAAGTGGTGCGAACTGGCTGAATCCCATCCACTGATCCTTGGGCCAAAATGTTGGAGAAAGGAGTTTGCTTCAAGGCTATCTCCCTGTTTTGCCCATCGTGATTCTTCCAACCTAAAAAATATAGTTTTGAGTTTTATGAGTTCATTATTGCCCTTATCCTTCTGCTTAGAAAACCCATAATAATTTAAGAGTTTGACTTCACCAGGTTTATTTCCTCCTCCTCCTCCTCCTCCTCCTCCTCCTCCTCCTCCTCCTCCTCCTCCTCCTCCTCCTCCTCCTCCTCCCTGCTAAGCTTACACCCTTCTAGAACTGATGATGTTACCTAGCTGGGTCATGAAATGTCTACAAGAAAACCACCAAAAAGCTCAGAGAGTACCAAGTACCCACAGTCTTCTTCCTCCTCCTCCTCCTCCTCCTCCTCCTCCTCCTCCTCCTCCTCCTCCTCCTCCTCTTCTTCTTCTTCTTCTTCTTCTTCTTCTTCTTCTTCTTCTTCTTCTTCTTCTTCTTCTTCTTCTTCTTCTTCTTCTTCTTCTTCTTTTTCTTTCTCATCCTCCTCCTCCTCATGTTTAAGGTTTAATTCTTTTTTTTCTCCAATTTTTATTTATAAGTATAAACTAAACATTTAAATTTAAATTTAATTAATTAATTCTTTAATTTATTTTTAAATTAATTTAATAATTTAATTTAGTTTAATTTAGTTTAATTCTTTAAGGTGGTTAGCTATAATAAAATCTTAACCTCCTCCTCCTCCTCCTCCTCCTCCTCCTCCTCCTCCTCCTTCTCATCTATCTATCTCCTCCTCCTCCTCCTTTTTTCTCTTTCTCCTTCTCATGTATCTCCTTCCCCCCACCTCCATATTTCTCCCCATTGCTCTACATCAGATGGAAGAAGAAGGGGAAGGGGTTGGTGGATGGACGGACAGACAGACGGACTGATGGATAGATATAGCCTCCAGGAAAACATGTTGAAGGAAAGCCTAGAAATTGATTTTTTGCCCTCAATTCTCTCCAGCCAAAGACCTTGTATTTTTTTTTCTTTTCATTTTTGGCTTTAATTTATATGCCGCCCTTCTCCGGAGACTCAGGGCGGCTTACAATGCGTTAAGCAATAGACTTCATACTTTTGTATATTTATACAAAGTCATCTTATTGCCCCCACAATCTGGGTCCTCATTTCACCTACCTTTGAAAGGATGGAAGGCTGAGTCAACCTTGAGCCTGGTGAGATTTGAACTTGCAGTAATTGCAAGCAGCAGATGTTAATAACAGTGCTTTAGTCCACTGTACTACAGGCTCTTAACCCCATAAATTCTTCCTAAGCATGCTTGGTTGTTTTTTTTTTTCCTTTTCTTATTATTTTAATGCATTACATATGGGTTCCACCCCCCCACCTTTCCATTCGGAGCAGTGGTCAAGGACGTTAAGAAAGGAGCACAGCGAAACTCAGATCATAACCTCCTCTGCAGGGCTGGGATTCATATAATTAACCTACAGATTCGCCAAGCACCGAAAATGTGAGAACGCCCACCCGCGAGATCGCTTCGCTCATCCGCATTACGTCCACGTATGTACACGACCTTCTACAGATGGGCTTTGCTCACACGCGTGGCTTCCACGCATGTGCACAACTTGAAAACGTGGCTAAATTGAACGGCATAGCGCCAGGGCAAGTGGGCAGGCCCACCAGCAGGTTGTTACTACCAGTTCGCTGAATACCACCTCTGCTCCTATGTTTATATCTTGTCGGAACGAACCCTCTCTCTTTGCGTGCTGCTGAAAGAGCCCTCAAGAAGGGAAGGAGGTCAAGAGCCTTGGTAGCACAGTGGTTTAAGGCACCCTGTTATTAAGCTGGTTATTAAGACCAGCTGCCTGCAATTACTGCAGGTTCGAATCTCGCCAAGGCTCAAGGTTGACTCAGCCTTCCATCCTTTCTGAGGTAGGTAAATTGAGGACCCAGTTTGTGGGGGCAATAAGCTGACTTTGTATAAATATACAAAAGGATGAAGGCTCTTGCTGAGCACATTGTAAGCCGCCCTGAGTCTCCGGAGAAGGGCGGCATATAAATCAAATTAAATTTAAAAAAAAAGTGTTCCCGAAACTCTTTCTTCCTCACGCTTACCTCTATAACTGTCTGGTTTGGCTTTGCAACCCAACAAGACAGACAGAGACTTCAGAGGATAATTAGAACTGCAGAAAAAACAGTTGCTACCAACCTGCCTTCCATGGAGGACCTGTCTACTGCACGAGTCAAAAAGAGGGCTGTGAAAATATTTACAGACCCCTCACATCCTGGACATAAACTGTTTCAACTCCTACCCTCAAAACGACGCTATAGAGCATTGCACACCAAGACAATTAGATACAAGAACAGTTTTTCCCCGAATGCCATTGCTCTACTAAACAAATAATTCCCTCAACAGTGTCAAACTATTTACTAAGTCTGCACTACTATTAATCTTCTCATCTTCTCATTGTTCCCATCACCCATCTCCTCCCACTTATGACTGTATGACTGTAACTTTGTTTTGGGAACCTTATATTGACTGTTTCCCTATGACTATCATTAAGTGTTGTACCTTATGATTCTTGATGAATGTATCTTTTCTTTTATGTACACTGAGAGCTTATGCACCAAAGACAAATTCCTTGTGTGTCCAATCACACTTGGCCAGTAAAGAATTCTGTTCTGTTCTGTTCCGTTCTAATCTAATTCTACTCTACTCTATTCTATTTTATTCTAATCTAATTCTACTCTAATTCTACTCTGTTTCTATTCTATTCTATTCTATTCTATTCTATTCTATTCTATTCTATTCTATTCTATTCTATTCTACTCTACTCTACTCTACTCTACTCTACTCTGCTTCTACTCTGCTTCTACTCTACTCTACTTCTACTCTACTTCTACTCTACTTCTATTCTATTCTATTCTATTCTATTCTATTCTATTCTATTCTACTCTACTCTACTCTACTCTACTCTACTCTACTCTGCTTCTACTCTGCTTCTACTCTGCTTCTACTCTACTTCTACTCTACTATTCTATTCTATTCTATTCTATTCTATTCTATTCTATTCTATTCTATTCTACTCTACTCCTATTCTATTCTATTCTATTCTATTCTATTCTATTCTATTCTATTCTATTCTATTCTATTCTATTCTGATGGGGTGTCTTCTTTTCCAGATTTACCCTCTATGCTGTAGACACCCGTGGGAGGCACTCAGAACTGAGCACCATCACGCTGAGAACAGCTTGTCCACTGGTGGATGACACCAAAGCAGAAGGTAAAAAGCTTGTTCCCATGACTAAAGGCTCCTAACCGTGTCTTAATTTTGCTTTAATTTCTACTGGAATTTCTCACGGATATTCCATGCTGGAATATTGCTGGGACGTCTAGTCTAGAGTGGTTTGGAATGATTTCCTCCATCCCCTTCCCCAAACTGGACAATTTTAAGATGTGTGGACTTCAACTCCCAGGATTCTTAGCAATTGGGTGAATGAATAAAGGAGGAAGGAGGAGGAGGAGAATTGAGGAGAAAAGAAGAAGAGGAAGAGGAAGAGGAAGAAGAAGAAATTATTATTAAGAAATATATCCTAGCAAATCAGCTCTATCCTTCTTCTCCAACCTGGAGGAGGAGGAAGAGGAAGAAGAAGAAGAGGAAGAAGAGGAAGAAGAAATCATTAAGAAAGAAATCCTAGCAAATCAGTTCTATACTCCTCCAACCTGGAGGAGGAGGAGGAGGAGGAAGAGGAAGAGGAAGGAGGAGGAGAGGAGGAGGAGAAAAAGAAGAAGAGGAAGAAGAAGGAGAAGGAGGAGAAGAAGAAGAAAAGAAGAAGAAGGAGGAGGAGGAGGAGGAGGAGGAGGAGATCATGGCTTCAAAATCGAAGGGACTGATTTGGACAAAACTCAACAGCACTGTTTGGTGCGTCTGCTAATAAAAATAGGATCGCCAATATGATTGCCGATGTCTGATGACGGATATGGCACAAGAAGAAGAAGAAGAAAGTAGCAAATCCTTGACCACTTTATACATGAAACAACTAGCTCTCTTTTGGTGCATTGGAATTTCTACATATTTCTTTTCCTTTATTAGAAGGGAATGATTTTTTTTTTAAAGAAAAATTGGACTCAGCTGAACAGAACAACAGAATAAGAGAGTTGGAAGGGACCTTGGAGGTCTTCTAGTCCAACCCCCTGTTTAAGCAGGAGACTCTATATACCATTTCAGACAAATGGCTGTCCGGTCTCTTCTTAAAAGCCTCCAGTGATGGAGCACTCCCAACTTCTGGAAATAAGTCATTCCACTGGTTAATTAATTGTTCCCACTGTCAGGAAATTTGTCCTTAATTCCAGGTTGCTTCTCTCCTTGATTTGGAAAAAAAATGCAGAGAAGAGCAACTAAGATGATTAAAGGCCTGGAGACTTAAACATATGAAGAATGCTTGCAGGATTTGGGTATGGCGAGTCTAGGGAAAAGCAGGACTGGGGTGGACATGATAGCAGTATTCCAGTATTTGAGGGGCTGCCACAAAGAAAGAGGGGGGGGGGGTCAATTGATTTTTCCAAAGCACCAGAAGGCAGGACAAGAAACAATGGATGGAAACTAATCAAGGAGAGGAGAAACCTGGAATTAAGGAGAAACATCCTAACAGTGAGGACAATTCACCAGTGGAACAGCTTGCCACCAGAAGTTGTGGGTGCTCCATCATTGGAGGTTTTTAAAAAGAGACTGGACAGCCATCTGTCTTAAATAGTATAGGGTCTCCTGCTTAAGCAGGGGGTTAGACTAGAAGACCTCCAAGGTCCCTTCCACCTCTGTTCTGATTCTGATTAGTTTCCACCCATTGCTTCTCGTTCTGTCCTCAGGTGCCTTTGTTGGAGAACAGGAGAACAATAGAAAGAAAAATGTGATCAGGGTGGGATGTCCTGCTCCGTAGTTCCTGCTCAGCTTTTTTTTTTTTTTTAATTCTCTCTGCTTTGTTTTTCAGAGATAGCAGATAAGATCTACAACTTGTACAACGGCTACACCAGTGGGAAGGAGCAACAAACAGCCTACAACACCCTCATGGAAATCTCTGCTTCCATGCTTTCCCGAGTCCAGCATCACTACAACTCCCACTACGAGAAATTTGGGGACTTTGTCTGGCGTAGCGAGGATGAGCTCGGGCCCAGGTATTTCTTTTCCCCTGCCTCTCGTATTCCTGCGCTCTTCCTTACCGTTATTTAGGACTAGCTAAGACACCACCAGAGTAAGTGAGCTTCTAACCTTTCCACCTCTCACAAAGGATCGGAAATTCAAACTACTTGGGAGGTTTAAGAGAAGCCTTCCCCTCTTGAGTTTATCTTTTTGTAGATGTTCCATTACCCAACTAAGGAACATCATCAATGCACTGATGACATTACCTAGTTGGGTAATGAAATGTCTGCAAGAAACTAACAAAGCTCAGAGTGCTAAGCACCCCACAGTCCTTCTTCTTCTCCTCTTCCTCCTCCTCTTCTCAGCCACTCCAGTAAAGCAGCAGTGAAATGCTACCGGTTCGCACCAGTTCAGGTGAACTGGTAATGATAAAAACTACCGGTTCGAGCGAATCGGTAGTAAAAAAAAAAAAAAAGCTACCGGTTTCTCCGATTTCTCCAGGAAAAGGATACTGTAAAATCTCCATTTCCACCTCACTCCTGGGGGAAGGATACTGCAAAATCCACATTCCCTCCCCACTCCAGGGAGAAGGATACTGCAAAATCCACATTCCCACCCCACTCCTGGGAGAAGGATACTGCAAAATCCACATTCCCTCCCCACTCCAGGGAGAAGGAGACTGCAAAATCTCCATTCCCACCCCACTCCAGGGAGAAGGAGACTGCAAAATCCACATTCCCTCCCCACTCCAGGGAGAAGGAGACTGCAAAATCTCCATTCCCACCCCACTCCAGGAGAAGGAGACTGTAAAATCTCCATTCCCACCCCACTCTGGGGCCAGCCAGAGATGGTATTTGCCGGTTCTCCGAACTACTCAAAATTTCCACTACCGGTTCTCCAGAACCTGTCAGAACCTGCTGGATTTTTCACCCCTGGTTTACCCATCCCCTTGTTCATTTCATCGCCAACGGGGAGCCCTAGAGCCTGGGCATCTAACTCTCCCTCCATCATCACATAATCTGGTTACCTCCCCATCGACAAGGTGGAACAGAAGTGGCCTTGTGTGGGAGGAAGCCGGTTATGAGTTGGAAGCAGAAGGCCAGCTGGGTAATTTATGACCTCCCTTCCCCAACCTGCCTTTTTTAGCAACTTCATTAACCGTCTGTCCTTTCCCCCACCCCCCCATCCCAAATTTCCCATTTTCTGGAGCGGGGGTGGGTAGGAGTAAGGTCAGGGTCAGGAATCCTGGCCAATTTCGTCTCCAGATTTGGACAAAGTCCGACCTCCTCCATAGGGAGTGATTGGAAGAGGGAGGACCTAGCCGATGATTTATGACATCTAAGTGGCTGCCCTTCAGATTTATCTTCTGACCTGCCCTGGGAGGTACCTCTCTCCCCTATTTCCCCCCCACTCCCACTTCCTCTTCCCAGCCTTCCCTCTTCTTTGTTCCCCCCCCCCACTTCCTCAGGGGAAGATGTCAGCCAAAGATAAGTCTACCCTTTAGACATGACTTCATTAACCTTTTCACACTAGTGACTCACTTCGGCAGCTTGGCCTAAATATCTCTCCATAATCTGTTTTTTTGGCCGAAAGGGGGATTCGTCCTTAAGGAAAGCCTCAATGGGTTCCGTTTCCCTCCGCTCATACCTTCCCTCCAGATTTATTCTGACTCGTAAGATGCTAAATTTTGCTGCTGATTCTCCCAGCCAGCTGGCTGAGGGCTGGTTCCCATGTGCCACGCCCAAGGCTATCATCACAGGGATTCTAGAGTTTGAGTGGGGGGGGGGGGGGGAACAGACTGGTTCAAAAAGCTACGTCGGGTGAGATGGCTCATAATTCAAAAATACATTCCGTTGTGTTGAAATCCGGTTGGAGAGAAGAATTCAAAGGCCACGGCTCTCAACTCATTTTAATTCTACTGTATTTTTTTCCCCCCGACTAGCAAAATAATAGAATAACGGAGAAGAATAGAAACTAATTTGGAGTTCTTTAGAGCCTTTCCAAAGAGTGGTTCATGAGAAACAGAGTCGAAATAACAGAATAACAGACTCAGAAGGGACCTTGGAGGTCTTCTAGTCCAACCCGCTGCTCAGACAGGAAATCCTATAACATTTCAGACAAGGGGCTCTCCAATCTCTTCTTTTTTTTTTTTATTGAAAAGTTTTACAGGAAATTTTTTTCCCCCAATATTCCCCCCACCCTTTTTCCCTCTCCCCCCACCACCCCCCCACCCCTTCCCCGCATCCCACCCTCCCCCCCTGACTTCCCAGAGCAAAATACAGGGTATTTCAGTTAACAATCATAAACTAAATTAGCCTATCTATCCTTAGACTACAAAATCCATCCCCTTTCTGTCCTAATGGGAAAATTAAAAAGAGCAAAATGTTTGTGGCTGTATGGTGGGAATGAAGAGGAATTCAGTGCAGCTGTTCCAAAGCCCCAGTAATTCTGGATGAGGTCCTCAATGCTCTGTAAGCATGGTGGTTTTCTTGCAGATGTTTTATGCATTGATTTTACCTACTTGGGTCATGAAATGTCTACAAGAAAATCACCAAGCTCAAAGAGCACCAAGGACCCCACAATCATCATCATCTTCTTCTCCTTCTCCTTCTCCTTCTCCTCCTCCTCCTCCTTCCCCTTCCTCTTCCTCCTCTTGATTAGGTTATCTAGTTGGGTCGTGAAACGTCTGCAAGAAAACCACCAAGCTCAGAGGCCACCAAGGACCCTACTGTCTTCTTCTTCTTCTTCTTCTTCTTCTTCTTCTTCTTCTTCTTCTTCTTCTTCTTCTTCTTCTTCTTCTTCTTCTTCTTCTTCTTCTTCTTCTCCTTCTCCTTCTCCTTCTCCTTCTCCTTCTCCTTCTCCTTCTCCTTCTTCTCCTCCTCCTCCTCCTTCTCCCCCTTCCCCTTCCCCTTCCCCTTCCCCTTCCTCCTCTTGATTAGGTTATCTAGTTGGGTCGTGAAACGTCTGCAAGAAAACCACCAAGCTCAGAGGCCACCAAGGACCCTACTGTCTTCTTCTTCTTCTTCTTCTTCTTCTTCTTCTTCTTCTTCTTCTTCTTCTTCTTCTTCTTCTTCTTCTTCTTCTTCTTCTTCTTCTTCTTCTTCTTCTTCTTCTTCTTCTTCTTCTTCTTCTCCTTCTCCTTCTCCTTCTCCTTCTCCTTCTCCTTCTCCTTCTCCATCTCCTTCTCCTTCTCCTTCTCCTTCTCCTCCTTCTCCTTCTCCTTCTTCTCCTCCTCCTCCTCCTTCTCCCCCTTCCCCTTCCCCTTCCCCTCCCCCTTCCCCTTCCTCCTCTTGATTAGGTTATCTAGTTGGGTCATGAAACGTCTGCAAGAAAACCACCAAGCTCAGAGGCCACCAAGGACCCCCGTGTCATCGTCTTCTCCTTCTTCTCCTTCTCCTTCTCTTTATCCTTCTCCTTCTTCTCCTCCTCCTCCTCTCCACAAACTCCCCTCCCTTTGAGTTTGATCGTTTTGCTACCATGGACTAAATCTGGTTCTCCCGCACCGTAACAGCGGCTAAAAAAAAAAAAGGCAGTTTCTCTTCCCATCCTCCTCTTCCTCTCTGCCTTCCTCGCAGCCTCAAAGCTGGTTTTTCTCTCTCTTCCCCCCCCCCTCCTTTTTCCCTTCTAGAAAAGCGCATCTCATTTTACGACGGCTGGAGAAAGTCAGTAACCACTGTTCGAGTTTGCTACGCAGTGTCTACATCCAGAGCAGGACTGACACCATGCCTTACTTATTCTGTCGCAGCGAGGAGGACCGATCCCCTGGCATGGTTTGGTACAACGTTTTGAAGGACACCAAAATCACCTGCGAAGAGAAGATGATCTCTCTGCTGCGCAACATGTACGGCGACTCCAAGGGACGATGAAACAAAAAACAAAAAACCAACCGGGCCAGCCAACTGAGGCACGACGGGAGCAGAGGCACTCACTCTCTCCCCCCACACCCCAGCTCAAGCGAGTCAAGGACATGTGGTACACCTATCATTTGACGGACGGGAGAATCAGCTGGAGAATCCACAGCCATCCTAGGGGCAAAGCCAGATCCCTCCCTCCCTCCCTCCCTCCCCTTTACTTAGGGTTCTCTCTCTTTTTATTAGAAAAGAAATAATTATTATTTAAGAAGGAAGTCCATCGTTTCGCTCCATCCAAGGGGAGGGGGAAAAATAATAAAGGCGACCTCCTTTTCTGTTTCTCCTAATTAAAATCTCCAAAATTGAGAGCCAGAGAGCCAGAGATGGGAGAGACAGCTCAGCTGGTGAGATGGGGGCGGGGAGGGGGGGGCAGGACCCACAAGTGGTCGACTTGGGAGGGCGACAGTGGCTGATTCACCTTAGATTTTTTTTCCTCCGAGGGACTGATGCTTGGGTAACGTGAGAATTTTAGGCCGGAAGTCAGAAGGACCTACGTTTTTTTGGAAAGGGCTTGCATCCTTGAAGTAGTTCACGGCGAACCAGAGAAAGAACTTTGCTAGAGGGCCATTACGAGAACGGTGGTACGTATCAAACATACATCAGGTGTCAAAAAATAAAATAAAATAAAATAAAGAAAGGCTCCTTGGGGGATTGTCGCTATCAGTATCCTGACAGGTTGTTCTGTGCATTAAAACATTCATACTTACTTCCAGCCTCCTGGCCTGCCTGTCGTGTGTGTGTGTGTTTTTTTTGGGGGGGGAGTCATGTCAGAAAAATCTTTTCCCCTACCCCAAAATATATCTGCTTCCTTATTGCCTCTTGAACTTCGCTCGAGTTTCTTCTCCCACCCACCTCCATTTCATAACAGGTTGACAAGAGTTGGAAGGTACCTTGTAGGTCATCTAGTCCAACCCCCCCGCCCAAGCAGGAGACCCGAGACCATTTCTGACAAATGGTAATCCAGTCTCTTCTTGAAAACCTCCAGGGATGAAGCTCCTACAACTTCCAAAGGCGACTTCTTTGGAACCATGGGTTGGTTGTTCTCAGTGTCAGAAAGTTCCTCCTCGTTTCTAGATTGAATCTCTCCTTGGTCAGTTTCCATCCATTATTCCTTGTCTGGCCTTCAGGTGCTTTGGAAAAGAGCTTGACCCCCTTCCTCCTCTCTTTGGAAGCCCCTCAAATATTGGCTTTCTCATTGATGTTGCTTGTCAGAAGGTCGCAAAATGGGATCATGTAACAACGGGACACTGCAACCCTCATAAATATGAGCCAGTTTCCACAGTTGTTAAGGGAAGAGCCTTGGTAGCCTCCTATGTTTATATCTTGTCGGAACGAACCCTCTCTCTTTGCGTGCTGCTGAAAGAGCCCTCAAGAAGGGAAGGAGGTCAAGAGCCTTGGTAGCACAGTGGTTTAAGGCACCCTGTTATTAAGCTGGTTATTAAGACCAGCTGCCTGCAATTACTGCAGGTTCGAATCTCGCCAAGGCTCAAGGTTGACTCAGCCTTCCATCCTTTCTGAGGTAGGTAAATTGAGGACCCAGTTTGTGGGGGCAATAAGCTGACTTTGTATAAATATACAAAAGGATGAAGGCTATTGCTGAGCACATTGTAAGCCGCCCTGAGTCTTCGGAGAAGGGCGGCATATAAATCAAATTTTTTTAAAAAAAGGGAATCACTTAATAATTAAGTGGATTGGACTTCCCTGTTGACTTTGCTCGTGTGAGGGTTGCAGATGGTAATTACGTGACCCTGGGGACACTGCAACTCTCATAAGTACATGCCAGTTGCCAAGCATTTTAATCATGTGACCACAAGGATGCTGCGACAGTCATAAGCGTGAAAAACAGTCGTAAGTCCCTGTTTTCAGTGTCGTCACTTTGGACGGTCGCTATATGAATCAAATCAAAGGATTACCTGTTTACACTTCGATCTCACCTCCGCTTAAATTCAACCGGTTCCTATATTCACAGATTAATACCTTTGTGGCTTTTTCACCCGTCAAAACGGATTTCAGATCAGTTTGGAACAGATATTGTGAGCCTGGGCACGCTTGTGAATAACTGGATCGAATTCTGTTGGTCCAGTGTGATATGGGTGCCCTAGAAAAAAAAAATCAGATCTGTTTCCCAGATTGCTTGTCTGGGTTCCAGTTAAATTGGATTTTGCCCGATCCTTATAATGTTATCTGGCTGAATCATTCTTCTGTATCTCCTTTAAGTCAGACATAAAAGTTAAGAGTACTTGCAGGCAAAACAACATATGTACTGTAACACCGAGAGAAATTTGGAAACTCTAAAATTACCGGTAATTTTGAATGAATTAATCCAACTAATTTTATTTTATTTTTGACTGATGAAGTTACTTGGATGAGTAACAAAACATCTCCGATTAACCAGCTTTGGTCCAGTTGCCAAAACTTTAGAGCTTTGAGAAACTCTAAAATTAGACATGCTTCTATTTTTACTATTACTATTACTATTGCCGTTATTATTATTATTATTATTATTATTATTATTATTATTATTATATAACATGATAGTACAATTCAACATTTTCGGTTTGGCTACGCGTAGTCATGCTATATAGTTATATAAGTAGTATCTAATAAATTACATAAATATTTTAAAATTAAGATATATGACACTTATAAATTATTACAATATACATTATGATGCATGTTCTTTTTTTATTGAAGTTTTATAAAAGATATATTTTCTCCCCCCTCCCACCCCTCCACCCTCACCCAATCCCACCCTTTCCCCCTCCCCCTTCCCCCCACCCCCTCCCTCGACTTCCCAGAACAAGCACAGGATATAGCATTCACAAACATAAAACTAAAACATGCTAACAATTTGTTGACTTCAAATTCTCCCTAAGTCTTTAACTCCTTATAACTCAAACCAATGTAAACATAAAGATTAACAATATTTCATTCATAAGCTATATGAAACTTCTTAGTCTGATACTTGTTTTGAATATAGTCGATCCATCTTCTCCATTCCGATATATATCTTTCGTTTGAATGGTCTTTAAGATACGATGAGATTTTTGCCATCTCTGCCAAATGCACGACTTTTAGTGTCCATTCCTCAATAGTAGGTGGATCTTCTTTCTTTGAATACTGTGCCACCAGTAGCCAGTAGCTGTTATTAAATTTAAGACCAGCTTAGTCTCTATCACAGTACAGTCCGTGACTATTCCCAACCCAAAAAAAAAACAACAAAAAACTGTGGTGTGAATTTGATCTTTTTCTTTAAAATATTTTGAATAATCCACCATATTTTAATCCAAAAAGCCTTAATTTTTTTACATGTCCACCATATATGAAAATACGTAGCATCTTTGCACTCACATCGCCAACATTTAGGTTGTAAATTGGGATACATAGAGGCTAGTTTTTTGGGATCTAAATGCCATCTATAAAACATTTTATAAAAGTTCTCTCTTAAATTTTGGGCTTGTGTAAATCTTACATTTCTAACCCATATCTTTTCCCATGTTTCCATCATTATTGGTTCTCCTATATTTTGTGCCCATTTTATCATACAGTCCTTGACTAGCTCTGTTTCTGAATCTATTTCCACTAATACATTATACAAGCTTTTTATATGCATTTGACTTTTATCTCTTATTTGTTTTATCAAGTTCTCATCCTGTTGCAAAATATCAGTTTTCTGATCTTCTCCCCATCTGGCCTCCAGCTGTCCATACTGAAACCAAGTTCTTATTATTCCTTCTTCTCTTAATTGTTCCAGAGATTTTAGTTGTAATCTAACTCCTTCTTTATAAAGGAGTTCCTTATATGTAATCTTATCTTGTTTTTGCTCCACATTTATATTCTCTATCGCATGTCTGGGTACTGTCCATATTGGTAACTTATCGTTTAATTTGTATTGATACTTCTTCCAGACACGCAATAGAGCATTCCTTAATATATGACTTTTAAAAGTCTTATCTACTTTCTTATCATACAATAAATAAGCATGCCAGCCGTAGACCAGACCATATTCTTCAATGTTTAATATCCTTTCCTCCGTTAAATTTATCCAGTCAGTAACTGCTGAGAGGGCAGCGGCTTCATAATACAATCTTAAATTGGGCATTTTAAGACCTCCTCTTTCTCGTGTATCTTGCATTATCTTTTAATTTACTCTCGGTTTCTTTCCTGCCCATACAAACTTATTTATGCCCTTCTGCCAGTCCTTCAAATTTTCATCTTTTTTAAGTATAGGTATCATTTGAAAAATAAAAATAAAAACCTTGGTAAAACATTCATTTTTACTGCCGCTATCCTTCCCAGCAAAGACAATTGTAATTTTTTCCACTTTTCCATCTCTTTCTGTGTTTTTTGCCACAACGGTTCATAATTGTACTGATATAGTTTCATATTTGTGGTCATAATATAAGCCCCTAAATATTTAACCTTCTTTACTATCTCAAATCCTGTTACCCTTTCTATCTCTTCTTTTTGGCTTCTAGTCATATTTTTAACTATTATCTTTGTTTTAGCTGTATTTATTTTAAAACCAGATACATGTCCATATCAGTTAATTATATCCATCAAGGCTGTAATCGATTGTGCTTGTTGGGCTAAGGTAACAACCAGGTCATCTGCAAATGCTCGTAACTTATACTCATGCTGTCTGATTTTAATTCCCTTTATTGTATTTGTCCCACATATTTTACTCAGTAAAATTTCCAGTGTCAAAATAAACAACAATGGAGACAAGGGACAGCGTTGCCTTGTTCCTTTTTCTATATTAAAAATATCTGTTAAACCACCATTAATTATTATTTACGCTGTTTGTTTCTGATATATTGCCTTAATAGATCATATAAAATATTCTCCAAGTTGCATCCTTTGTTAATTTCAATAGAAAATGCCAATTCAGTCTATCAAAGGCTTTCTCAGCATCCAGAAATACTAGCGCTGCGGGGACCTGGTTGTTCCTCCCCAAATACTCTAGTAAATTAACAATTTGCCTTACATTACTTTTCATTTGTCTACCATTTATAAAACCAGTTTGATCATGATGGATCATTTGCTGCATAACTGTCATTAATCTATTTACTAATATTTTAGCAAAAATCTTGTAATCTGTATTTAAAAGTGAAATCGGCCTATAGTTTTTTGGCTCTGTATGATCTTGACCCTCTTTTGGGATCAAAGAAATAAAAGCCGTCTTCCAAGTTGGAGGTACCTCTCCTCCCTGTTGTATATTGTTAAATAATTCCTTCAGTGGTTCCACCATTTCCTCCTGTAAACTTTTATAATAAACAGCTGTCAAACCATCCGTCCCAGGAGCTTTACCCACTTTCAACTGCTTAATTGCAAACAGAATTTCCTCAGAAGTTATCAATTGATTTAAACTATCCCTCTGCTCTTTTGAAGTCATATAAATGCTCTCTTTCTGCAAATATCTATCTATATCTGTATCTTGAATTTTATCCCCAGTATACAGCCTTGAGTAAAACTCTAAAAAGGATTTTTTAATCAATTCTTGCTCATAAACCTCTTTACCCTTGTATTTTATCTTCTCTATTGTCCTTGATTTCTGCTTTTTCCTTAACAGATATGCTAACCATCTGCCAGGTTTATTGGCATTACAAAAAGTATTGTGTTTAGCATATTGTAAGTTAGTAGCCACTTGGTCTGCTATTAACATGTTAAATTGACCTTTCAGTAAATTAATTGCCTCTTTAATTTTCTTATCTGTTGGATTAACTATTAAAGCTCATTCTTGTTTTATAACCTTTCTTTTTTTCCCCTGTTTTTTTCTGTATTTATTATTCAAATATATCAAAATACCTCGCATCTATGCTTTACTTGCATCCCACACCATTTCCATTGATGTACCCTTTTGCATATTCATAACAAAAAATTTATAAATTTTTTACACTCTTTAACATTTTCTTCATATCTAAACAAATTATCTTTTAACCTCCAGGACCTCCTCAGCCCCTTTCCATATTCCAGTTCCATCCAGACTGGACTATGGTCTGTCAATGTTTTTGCACAAATCTTCGTATTCTTCACCCTGGAAAAGAGGTTGTTAGTAATTAGTATAAAATCAATCCTTGAAAAGGATTGGTGTCTATCCGAAAAGAAAGTAAAATCTTTTTCTTCTGGGTTTCTTTCATGCCCAATATCCCTCCACTCCCAATCATCCATCATCTCCAAAAACGATTTGGGCAATCTTGCTTTTGCTGAAACATTTTGCTTAGGTCCCTTCTTGTCCTTTTTAACATCCAAAACACCATTCCAATCACCCAATAGGATACAAGTTTTGTATCCCCACTGTGTCAACTTAGAATGTAGCAAATTATAAAATTTTTCCTGTTGTTGGTTTGGGGCATATACTCCAATTAAAAGTACTTTTTCTCCCTTTATTAAAAGTTCAATCGCTAAGAATCTTCCTTGATCATCTGCTTCAATTAATTTAGCAATTAAGTCTCTTTTCAGATATATAACTATACAATTTTTCTTCTCTGGTGCTGCGGCTACATAATGTGTACCTAATCTTGTATTTATTAAATATTTTTGATCTTGTATCCTAATATGAGTCTCTTGTAAACAAACTACATCATTTTTAAATTGTTTAAGATAATGAAATATTTTCCTCCTCTTCTGTGAAGAATTCAAAACATTAACATTCCAGGTTAAAAATCTAGTTCCCATGTTTGGGCCTCTGAAGCATTTGGAGCATTTGCTGATGATCTTGCCTCATTTGACTTTTAGGTCTAGCTCCTCCCACTGCTTCTGTTTTTGTAGTTCCTTGAGTTGACATCTGGAGTTGTTGCTGTCTTAATTCTTCCTTGCGTTTAGCTGTTGCTGCTCTGGTCTGTCTTTGATCCTTTGGTTCTTCTGGTATATCAATTAAATCAGCAATCTGGATTTGTAGCAAATCTTCTTGACTGGTCGAGGCTCCCCCCCGGACTACTGTCATCAGCTCTTCTCTCTCTCCTTCCATTACTTCCTTTTTTCTTTTAACTTCTGGTGATTTTGGTGGCCCAGCCTTTAACACGTTGGCATAGAAATCTCTTGCTTTCCATACTGCATTAAGCCGGTATCTCTCACCCAAATAGTTCACCACTAGGCCGGCTGGCACTTCCCATCTATACTGTATTTGGCATTTTCTCAGTTCATCCACCAGGAAGGCATATTCCCTTCTGGCTCTCAACATATTTTTTTGGGGGGATTTCTTTCATTGTCATCACCTCCTGGCCTTCCACTTGAAGCTTCTTTTTAAAGGTAGCCTGTAAAATTTCATTACGTAATCTCTTTGTGGTAAAGTATATTACAATGTCTCTCGGTAAATGTTTCTGTCTGGCCACCCACGAATTAACGCGATATGTCTTGTCAATCTGCCAGCCTAACTCCACTTTCTGCTCTCCCAACATCTGTGTCAATGCCTCTGACATCATCTCTTTCAAATTCTCTTCTTTGTTCTCCTTCACCCCTCTTATTCTTAGAGCAAATTCCATATCCCTGTATTGAATCATTGTGACATCAGCTTCAGCCCTTTCAATTTTGTTCTGAGTCTCTCCTAATTTATTGTCCAGAATTTCAGTGAATTGCTTAATTTCTTCAACCTTATCACCCAAAATTTCAATATTACCTGCCAAACCTTTAAATGGCAGTATTATATCATCCCTAATCTCATCTGAAGCAGTCTGTATTTTTTCATTAGTTTCATTACTTTTTTCATTAATCACAGTAGCAATTTTTTCCAGTGTAACTTTTAAGGCTTCTTGTAGCATTTCAAATGTTAAAATCTGTGGATCTGTTGGGGGAACAGAGGCTTGAGTTCTAGAAATATGGGCTGGAGAGCTTCCGGCACTCCCAGTTCCTTTAATAGGGACAATCTTTACAGGTTTCGAGGCAGCTTTTATGATCCCGGGGATCGAGCGCTCACGGAGAAGCGTCTGCGACGCGCGCGGAGCCAACCCGAAGTCCATGATGTATATTCTTAAGGTAGATAGGTTACATACGTGGTTTGATACTACCCTTCTCAATTCAAATTAAGATTTACATGTCGACATGTTTCTAAATCTTGTTTGAAATGCTAAAGATATTGGTTTTGGTATTGGTATGGTAAGATTTGGGGGCTGGAAAGGACAATTACCATCTCCTCTGTTAAGTGACAAAAATTGGGCAGCTAGTTGGATGCCCCTCAAGCATCTTCGTCATCAATTGTCCCTCTCCATTACGGTCCCAGCTTCCCATTGAAAACCAGAAGACACAGGTAAGATACACCCCGTTGATCTCTAGTGTCATAATCAGTACATACAGTACATTAAAAATAAAGGTTCCCCTCCTGACTCTCTAGGGCAGGGCAGGGCAGGGCAGGGCAGGGCAGGGCAGGGCAGGGCAGGGCAGGGCAGGGCAAGGCAGGGCAAGGCAGGGCAAGGCAGGGCAAGGCAGGGCAAGGCAAGGCAAAGGCAAGGCAAGGCAAGGCAAGGCAAGGCAAGGCAAAGGCAAGGCAAAGGCAAGGCAAAGGCAAGGCAAGGCAAGGCAAAGGCAAGGCAAAGGCAAGGCAAGGCAAGGCAAGGCAAGGCAAGGCAAGGCAAGGCAAGGCAAGGCAAGGCAAGGCAAGGCAAGGCAAGGCAAGGCAAAGGCAAGGCAAAGGCAAGGCAAAGGCAAGGCAAAGGCAAAGGCAAAGGCAAAGGCAAGGCAAAGGCAAGGCAAGGCAAAGGCAAGGCAAAGGCAAGGCAAAGGCAAGGCAAAGGCAAGGCAAAGGCAAGGCAAAGGCAAGGCAAAGGCAAGGCAAAGGCAAGGCAAAGGCAAGGCAAAGGCAAAGGCAAAGGCAAAGGCAAGGCAAAGGCAAGGCAAAGGCAAGGCAAAGGCAAGGCAAAGGCAAGGCAAAGGCAAGGCAAAGGCAAGGCAAAGGCAAGGCAAAGGCAAGGCAAAGGCAAGGCAAAGGCAAGGCAAAGGCAAGGCAAAGGCAAGGCAAAGGCAAAGGCAAAGGCAAAGGCAAAGGCAAAGGCAAAGGCAAAGGCAAAGGCAAAGGCAAAGGCAAAGGCAAGGCAAAGGCAAGGCAAAGGCAAGGCAAAGGCAAGGCAAAGGCAAGGCAAAGGCAAGGCAAAGGCAAGGCAAAGGCAAGGCAAAGGCAAAGGCAAGGCAAAGGCAAGGCAAAGGCAAAGGCAAAGGCAAGGCAAGGCAAAGGCAAGGCAAGGCGCTCTGAGAGTGTGTCAATATATAGAATGGGGTGTGTGCAAACGAAGTTCTTCAAAGCACATGCTCAGGTGAACTAAGTCTACTCTGATTGTTTATTTGTATTGTATGACTATTCAGTGTTGTGCCTTATGATTCTTGATGATCACATCTTTTATGTACACTGAAAGCGTATGCACCAAGACAAATTCCTTGTGTGTCCAATCACACTTGGCCAATAAAAAAATTCTATTCTATTCTCTGGTTTCAAGGTGTAATTGCAAAGGAATCCCACCCCCCACCCATTAAGGATATTGTTGTGTTGCCAACCAGCAGAGTAAATGCACAAAGAAACGTTGCTGAGAGCAATGAATAAGAGAGATGCAAACTGGTTTATCAAAAGCTTACTTTATAGTAGTAAAAAAAATCTCAGTCTTTAAACAAATTCCAAGTCTTTGGCAGTTCAATCAGTCCGAAGTTACAGATATCTTACCAAACAAACAGTAGTTGGTTAGAATAACAAACTCACTCTGGTTCACAAACCACGAT
The DNA here is from genome assembly GCA_022577455.1 of Arizona elegans. Taxonomy (NCBI): domain Eukaryota; kingdom Metazoa; phylum Chordata; class Lepidosauria; order Squamata; family Colubridae; genus Arizona; species Arizona elegans. Next base: position 169,841 of record JAKOOJ010000091.1, read on the forward strand.
GGTTGCAGATCCATCCAACGATTTAGGACTTTGGATTTCTCCTTGTTGAAAATCCTGTGCCATAGGCCTTTTAGTTGGCTTACATAGCTCCATGCCATAATGTTTCAACATTTGGCTTATTTTGCCAGATTGAGATATTTTATAACATTTAGCTGTTTGATATCTAGACCCAAATAATGCCTAATATTTCCTAAATTTCTGATCTTAAATTTGGTTTGTAACTGTTTAACAATATCCATGGCCTCTTTTGTCAGTTTTCGTTATTATGGCTATATCTGTAAACAATAATAAAAATGTTTTTATAAAATGTTTTATAGGTGGCATTTACTTCCTAAGAAATTGTCGTGTATGTATTCTAACGTTCAACCAAAATGTTGGAGATGTGATTGTTTAGATGCTACAGATTATCATATATGGTGGACTTGCAAGAAAGTGAAGGCTTTCTGGATAAAAATTTGGTGGGTTATGCAAAACGTTCTGAAGAAAAAACTCCAATTTTCTTCTCAATTGTTCTTATTGGGCATAGTTAAGGATTTTTCAAGGGGTGAGACAAAATTGATATTATATATGGTGACAGCAGCTAGGTTGCTGATTGGTCAATGTTGGAAAAGGGATGTTTTGCCTACTATTGAAGAATGGACTTTGAAGGTGGCCAGTTTTGCAGAAATGGCGAAGATATCAGCATACTTAAAAGACCGGACTCAAGAGACTTATGCATGGGAGTGGAAGAAATGGATAAATATCAAACTAGGAAGTACCAGATAGCTTTTAGTTGAATGTTGTGTAGAAATGTATAGTATATAGGGGGTAAAATAGCTCAATCTTATGTAGAAATGTATAGAACACAGAGAATAGAAGGGTGGTAAAGTATGATATAATATAATGTGGACGGATTTCACCTTGGGGAAGTCATGGGAGGAGGGGAGGGGTAGGGAGAGGTAAGGAGGGAAAGGGGGGGAATGGGGAAAATTTGTATTTGTAAAACTTTCAATAAAAATAAAAATGATCCATTATTTTTTCTCTTTTAAAGAGACACTTATCCGCTACACCTTCATGAAAACTGATCTTATTTCGCTCTTTCACTAGACATTGGTTCCACTCGAACCCCGATTGTCTCAAACCATAAAGGCTTGTATTTAACTTCCAACAATCAGTGTGGTTTGTGTTTCAACTCCTAAAGGCTTCCTCATATAGGTGGTGTGTCTCAATGGAGCATGCAAGTATGCTGTCTCTACATCTATATGGTTAATACTATATTTAAACTTAGCCGCCCACACTAGCATTGTTCGTAAAGTACTCGCACGTAAACTAAGAGCACAAACCTCCTCGAAATCCTTTTCGGTCTGAGAAAAACCTTGAGCTACAAGGCGAGCTTTATGGGTTACTGTCCCATCAATGCTTTTCTTAATTTTGTAAACCCATCTACAACCTATTAGTTTTTCACCAGGTGGCAATTTCAGTGTTTCGTAAACACCTAACTTAAAGAATTAACTTCCTTACTCATTGCCTCCTTCCAAGCATTCTGCTCCTTTTCAGGATAAAGCCTGATATCTTCATAACTTGAAGGTTCTATGTTAACCTGGCAAACTACGGTTGCTTAATATCGATCAGGTAGACGCCTTTCCCTAGTAGATCTCCTAGGTAAAACAGGACTTACAGCAGATGGTTCATCTAACTCCTCCCCTAAACTTACCTCCTCTTCTTCAACCTTGATAGAGGATTCTACATCATCTAAATCCTCAGGAATATCATCAGGAATATGATGCTCTACACTAACAGGAGTATTATCGTGTCTATAATCTGCACGCTCTAGTTTATCCCATCCTTCGTGCTCTAGAAATTTAGCACTTGCACTACAGTAAACACTAGTAGTTCCCTGTGCCCCCAAAATCTAAAAGACCTATGATTTGATTCGTAGCCAACGAAAAACATTTTTTTTCTGGCTCTGTTGATCCTTTCTCCTTAAACTAGATGGAATCTGCACCCGAGCTGGGGCTCCAAATGTGTGTAAGTAACTTAAGATTTGGTTTCCTCCCATGCCATAAGGTGAATGGTATTTCTCCTGTAGAGGAATGAACCACGTTGTTTTAACACATGGTTAACACACCTAACAGCCTCACCCCATAAATTTTCAGGCAAACCAAAATCTGCCAACATAGTTCCAGTCATGGCTTGTAATGTTTGACCTCTTCTCTCGATATACGAATTGTGTGGTGGTCTGCACAGACCGTTTATGCTGGATCCCTGCATCCTGCAAAAAAACTTTTCTAAATCTTTGGTTGGTAAATTCTGTACCATTATCAATTACTAAGCATTTAACCTTAAATTTCTGTTTCCTTTCCACAAAATGTATCCAGTTGTTAATATGCTGGAATGTCTCACTTTTTGTTTTCATAAGATAACAGAATCCGTATCTTGAATAATGGTCTACTATGCTCAGAATATAGCAGGCACCTCCTATGCTAGGTTTTTTGGGTCCAATTAGGTCTACAAACACTACCTCTAATGGGTTTTTGGTTTTAAAACCATTAACACGGTTTGCTGGAGTTACCCTACTTTTTTGCTGATTACAGGCATTGCAATTTAGATATTTACTACGTGCTTGTAGTCTTATCCCTTCAGATAACTCAACTGTTTTCTTTTAACGTCCTGAAATTTAAATGCCCAAGTCTCCGATATAACAGTTGAATACATTCATCATGGGGTTTAACATTCTTATAAACAGACTTAGACTTAGTCACCAATGTTGGGTTATCCCTTAAAACAAATCAACCATTTTCTAAACTTGCAGTAACAACCTTGCCATCTTTCTCAATAAAACACTTATCATTTTTAAATGTTACTGTAAACCCAAATTTCAGTAATGATTTAACAGATAATAAATTGAATTTTAACCCAGGAATATAGAACATAGGCAATGGTTCATTGCTAAATGACCAACGAGCAACACCCTTTCCAGCTACCTTAACCTTCCAGCCATTTGCTAGTTTAACATGTTGGTCTTTTCCATTTTAACAAATTTTTTTCTATTTCTAGAAATTGATTGAGAAGCACCACTGTCAACAACCCAAAAATCCTGGTTAACATCATAGTTGAACTGGATATAGCTAAATTACAACCCTTCTTGGGTCTAAGTATTGTTCCTAACAGACATTTTCTTATTTTTACAATACTTAGCTATTACAAGCAAAGGAGCTTTTAGCCCCACAAGCAAAACAACATTTTACAAAATAGGCAGTTGAGTACATTTTTTCTTCTTTTGGTTGTTGCATTCTCAAATGATCCCTTTCTTGTCTTCTTTTGGATTCTTCCAATAACCTACTGGTTATGCCAGCCAATGTCAGTTTATCTGTGGACAAAACCTCTAATGAAGAAACATAGTCATCATAACTATCATCCAAGGAAGAAAGAATCATATAAACTTGTTGTAGTTCTGAGAAAACAAGTTCCTTTTCATGCAGCTCCTGGAAAATTCTGGTCATGGATTCCAAATGAGCCATCATATCTCCACCTTTAAGAAGATGTTGTTTAAATAGTCTCCATGTGAGATAAATATGAGCACCCACAGAAACTTACAGTAACAACCTTGCCATCTTTCTCAATAAAACACTTATCATTTTTAAATGTTACTGTAAACCCAAATTTCAGTAATGATTTAACAGATAATAAATTGAATTTTAACCCAGGAATATGTAACATAGGCAAGGGTTCATTGCTAAATGACCAACGAGCAACACCCTCTCCGTCTACCTTAACCTTCCAGCCATTTGCTAGTTTAACATGTTGGTTACTCTTTTCCATTTTAACAAAAAAATTTCTATTTCTAGAAATTGATTGAGAAGCACAACCCAACAATCCTGGTTAACATCAGTAGTTGAACTGGATATAGCTAAATTACAACCCTTCTTGGGTCTAGTATTGTCCCTAACAGACATTTTCTTATTTTTACAATACTTAGCTATATGCCCTTTAGCCCCACAAGCAAAACAACATTTTACAAAATAGGCAGTTGAGTACATTTTTTCTTCTTTTGGTTGTTGCACTCTCAACTGATCCCTTTCTTTTGGATTCTTCCAATAACCTACCGGTTATGCCAGCCAATGTCAGTTCATCTCTGGCCAAAATCTCTAATGAAGGAACATAGTCATCATAACTATCATCCAAGGAAGAAAGAATTATATAAACTTGTTGTAGTTCTGAGAAAACAAGTTCCTTTTCATGCAGCTCCTGGAAAATTCTGGTCATGGATTCCAAATGAGCCATCATATCTCCACCTTTAAGAAGATGTTGTTTAAATAGTCTCCGTGTGAGATAAATATGAGCACCCACAGAGTCACGAACATATAGTCTCTTCAACTTGGTCCAACACCTAGCAGCAGACTCTTCACCACGAATATGGAGAAGCTGCTGGTCACCCAATGTTAGTCCAATAATACAAAGAGCTCGTTCATTGTCTCTGTTAAACTTGGTTATTTTCTTCACATCTTCTTCATCAGCAGGATTCCATGCTGTTACATCCGGTGGATTATTAACTATATCCCACAGTCCTTTTCTAGGCAAAAGTAGGTTACATTTTGCAGACCAGGATACATAGTTTGTTCCATCCAGCCAGGTCATCAGGGAAAAATTTGCTGCTAAATTTGCTGCTTGTTCTAGAGCCATCTTCATTTGGATTGTCACAAACAGAATTTGTTCTATTCACATTAACTCTCAGTTTCACTCCTTCAACAATCCTTGTTAATTATGGTTGGCTCTGGGCCCATAACCAATGTTAAGGATATTGTTGTTGTGTTACCAACCAGCAGAGTAAATGCACAAAGAAACGTTGCTGAGAGCAATGAATAAGAGATAATGCAAACTGGTTTATCAAAAGCTTACTTTACAGTAGAAAAACAATCTCATAGTCTTTAAACAAATTCCAAGTCTTTGCCAGTTAAATCAGTCCGAAGTTACAGATATCTTCTTACCAAACAAACAGTAGTTGGTTAGAATAACAAACTCACTCTGGTTCACAAACCACGATGGTAGCAAATCCATCCAACGATGATTAGCAGAATGTTAGCAACGCCTCACACAATGGCAGTTTATCATATCACCTCCTCACACAATGGTAGCATATCATCAAACTGAATACGTCACAGTACCTTATTTAAATACTTTCACAACCTGTGATTATCTAATTACAGCATGACTCAGCATTACAATGAATCAGCAGGAAAACTTTAAAGTCACATAATACATTTTCAGATTAAAGTTACAGTACACATATTGCCTGGACAACTTGTTAGGCTCAAACCATGTCCTAACACACACACCCCAATTGCGGTTGGGTTGCCTGCAACAAGTCTTTATTGTGGGTATTGGGGCAATGCTTTAACCAGCTTCTGTTCTGTGTTGTGTGACAACCTTACCTGTTTTCCTGGATTTGTGAACTTCCCAAAGGATCCTTAGAAGCTACAAGAAGGAAGGTGCTATTTTGTCTCTTTTCGCTGGAATTTCAGTGAACAACTAGGCACAGTGAAATTGGCTTCCTTCCACCTACCGTAAGTAATTTATGTATTTATGTATTGACACCCCTGTGAATACAAGTGAAACCTGGATGACACAGGTTACATTCATGGAAACAATTTCACTCCCTTAAATCCCTTCTTGTTTATTCCCCAAGTTTGTTTTGATATTTTGACGATTTTGTAGAATGGAGAAATGCACAGTTACTGTGTCTTTGTTTTATTGTTCGACCAGCATGAAAAAAAAAAGATTATGAAATGAGCAGCTGTAAACATAAATAAAGTCTGTTTCTCAAAACGATAAGGCCAACTATGACAGGAATAAAAGCTAGTTATGTCAAAGCTGTCAGATTTCTGTCAAACCCAATGTATAAAAGTCAGAATTAGCAAGAGTTGGAAGGGACCTTGGAGGTCTTCTAGTCCAACCCCCTGCTCAGGCAGGAAACCTTATAGTAGAGCACCTATATACCATTTCAGACAAATGTTTGTCCAGTCTCTTCTTAAAAACTTCAAGTATTAGAGCATTCACAACTTCTGGAGGCAAGTTGTTCCACTGGTTAATTGTTCTCGCTGTCAGGAAATTTCTCTGTACTCTTTCTAGAGTCTCCACATCTTTTTTACATCGTGGAGACCAACACTGGATGCAGGATTCCAAGTGTGGCCTTACCAAGGCCTTATAAAGTGGTATTAACCCTTCCATCCCTCTATTTATGCAGCCTAGAACTGTGTTGGCTTTTTTGGCAGCTGCTGCACACGGCCGGCTCCTATTTAAATGGTTGTCCACTAGGACTCCAAGATCCTTCCTCCCAGTTACTACTTCAGGACCACATAGGTTGGAAACACACTCATTTTAATGCACAAGGGGAAATTCCACCAGCGATCTCGACACCTCTTGATTGATAGAAGTGGGGGTTATTATACCCCCTTGTTTCTCCTCTTTTTAAGCGCTGGCATCTCCTTCTGCTGGTCCTGGGAGAAATCCGTGCAGGCATTTATATGGAAATGGGCTTTGAAAAGTTATGAATGCTTGGAAGCGTGCTCGAGGCCACCGAATAAGCCCGTCTGAGGGTTTTCTCTTGGGAAGAAAAAAAATCACAAGCCCATCTAGACTTGGGGGGTGGGTGGGAGAGAAGATCCCCCGCTCCATTTTTTAATTCCTCTTGTTTGTTCTTCCAAAAAGAAAGCTTTCTTACCATTGAAATCCGAGCATCCTTAGATTTCTCCCCGTTTCCTTTCGCTTCCCTTTGAATATTTTTGTCTCCGTCTGTCTAATCTTGCCAAAAAAGAATTCCCCCTCCGCCAATGGAAATTGCACTATTAAGGTTGCGTCTCAGTAAGTTAGACATTTATGTCTCTGTGTGTGTGTGTTGCTTTTTCATATGTGGGTAAAAAGTCCCTCGTTGTGCAAGGCAAATTTGTAGAGGATTTAGTTATTTATTTATTATTTATTAATAATATTTATATGCCGCCCTTCTCCCGAAGAACTCGAGGCGGCTCACAGCAATAAAAACACAGCAATAAATCATGTTAAAAATCCAATTAAAATCCCCAAATTAAAACTATCGCTCCCAAACAGGTCAGAAGATTTGCTGAAAGAACCACGTCTTCAGGTCACTGGAAAGAGCGGAGGTCGGGGGCCCAGTGGGTAACTCGTTCCAGAGGGTCGGTGCGGCCACAGAGAATGCCCTCATCCTGGGCGCCGCCAGCCAACATTGGCCTCCTCCGGGTGCCGTCCTATGTGAGCACACTTGGCAGTGGGAGATCGGTAGGAGGTGGTCCTGCAAGTACCCTGGGCCCATGCCATGAAGGGCTTTAAAGGTAAGTACCAGCACCCTGAAGTGGATCCGAAGGACCACCAGCAGCCAGTGTAGCTCGCGCAGGAGAGATGTAACAGCGGAGTAGTGGGAAGCTCCCGTAACAACCCACGCGGCCACATTATGGACCAGTTGGAGCCTCCGGGTGCACCCCAAGGGCAACCCCATGTAGAGGGCATTACAGTAGTCCAGACGAGAGATAACGAGAGCATGAGTGACTGTATGGAGGGCATCCCTATCTAGGAAAGGTTGCAACTGGCGCACCAGGTGAACCTGTGCAAAAGCCCCCCTGGTCACGGCTGTCAGATGGTCAACTAAGGACAGCTGCGAATCCAGGAGGACGCCAAGATTGCGAACCCTTTCAGAGGGAGTAAGTAACTCCCCTCCCATCAAAAGCGATGCAGCCGCTAGATCATGGGATGCCGGCATCCACAGCCCCTCTGTCTTGGAAGGGTTGAGTTTGAGCCTGGTTTAAAGCCATCCTGGTTTAAAGCCATCCTTTCTGACACAGAATCGCAACGAGATGAGGGCACACTGTGTGTGTGATGGTTTCTGTTCAATGTAACAAAACACTTGTGTTCCCACCGACCAATATTCCAACCTGTTTTAATCTTAGGCTAATCTGAGGGTTTGTGCACTGTTCTTAAGCCATTTTTCTTGTCTTTGCAGGATTTTTTGCTATGCCAGCCTTCAAAATACGATTCTTTCCATACGTTCCGAGACAGCATCTCCTGGCTTCCAAAACCAATACCCCTTCTGGCTGAGGATGATGGGAATGAGAGTGCCTGGGGACCAACCGGTTGAAGAACACCACGGAAGGGGGAGAAGGTGCTGGTTGCCACCCAGAAATTCAATAGAGGGAATTTGCAGTTGGCCAACATGTCAAAGAAGAGTGGATAGAGAGAGACACTACTAGGTGAGTTACTCAACTCTGTAGCTCCGTAGGGAGCTAGATAGGGAAGGGAGGTAGATAGACAGGTAGAGAGATAGAGAGATATAGATATAGATTATGATATAGGTAGGTAGGTAGACAGAGATATAGATAGATGGATAGATAGGGAAGGAGAGAGGGAGGTAGATAGGGAGCTAGATAGGGAAGGAGGGAGATAGGGAAGGAGGTAGATAGACAGGTAGAGAGATAGAGAGATATATAGATTATGATATAGGTTGGTAGGTAGACAGAGATATAGATAGATGGATAGATAGGGAAGGAGAGAGGGAGGTAGATAGGGAGCTAGATAGGGAAGGAGGGAGATAGGGAGGGAGATAGGTAGATCTGTAGGTACATATATAGATTATGGTAAGGCATCATAATGTGGTATTAACTCTTCCCGTGATCTTGATTCTATCCCTCTGTTAATGCAGCCCAGAACTGTGTTGGCTTTTTTGGCAGCTGCAGCACATTGGCTGCCTCAAATTTTAAATGGTTGTCCACTAGGACTCCCAAGATCCCTCTCACACTTACCACTATTGATAGGGTTGGAAGGGACCTCCGAGGTCTTCTGGTCCGACCCCTTGCTCAAGCACTAGATCCTCTATCAGATCTGGGCATTCTGTAGCCCATGAGTCACATTTGGTTGTCCCTGTCCGGCCCATGGCGGCAGCTTTATGGGTTTACCCCAACTCATTGCAAGGAGCCCCAATAAACCAAAGATGCAGACATTGCAATAATAATAATAATAATAATAATAATAATAATAATAATAATAATAATAATATAATTCAACATGTTACCACCAACAGCAAATGCCGCCTCTGCAATGAGAAAGATGAGACAGTCGACCACCTGATCAGTGGATGCAGCAAAATTTCACAAACTGACTACCTACAACGCCATGACCGTGTTGCTAAGATCATTCACTGGAAATTGTGCCAGAAGTTTGGATTTGAGTACAGCAAAAACCACTGGGAACATCAGGTTGAGAAAGTTTTAGAGAATGAGAAACTCAAGACCTTGTGGGACTTTAGGATTCAGACTGACAGGCACTTGGTCCACAACACACCTGACATAACAATAGTTGAAAAGAAAAAAGTATGGTTCATTGACATTGCAATACCTGGTGATGCACGGATTGAAGATAAGCAGCAAGAAAAAAATCACAAAGTACCGGGACTTGCAAGTTGAAGTTGAGCGACTCTGGAAAAAGAAACCGTGTGTTGTCCCGATTGTAATTGGAGCCCTTGGAGCAATACCCAAAGGGCTACCCCGCTATTTAGAAATTCTAAATTTGCCGGACTTGAACATTTTGACTCTACAAAAAACCACCTTACTCTGAACAGCATACATCCTCTGACGATACCTTAACAGTTCCTAGGTCCTTGGTTAGGACTCGAGCTGCTGAACTATTAACCAGCCTCAAAGGCTGTGAATCTCACTAAAGATTAACCAATAATAATAATAATAATAATAATAATAATAATAATAATAATAATAATAATAATAATAATAATAATGAATGTCCAGTTCAGATAATTTTTTTAATACAAGGGTATATCACTGTGTTGGAGTCATCATTGTCTCCGGGGGGGGAAAAAAACATCAAGGTGAGCTGAATGACGCATAGGATGTTATATACAAAAATCACACTATTTTGTATTGGTGCATACAAGGTATTATATTTATATAATATAGAACTTTTACATACAGGAAGAGACGATGGGAAAAAATAGTTTCCATGTATATCGACAGTATTTTTTTCCCCAATAAATCAAAAAAAATAAAATAAAAATAAGTCAGTTGCTTTAAAAAAAAAAAAAAAAAGGGTGGGGTAGGAGGGAAGGAACGTATTTAAAAATACCAGACCGGTTTCAAAATTAAGAAAGACAGAACTTGAACAGAAAATAGAAAGACTTCAGGATTAAAACCTCCCCAGAACCTGTACTAAACAATAACAAATAATTATAATAATAAATTAGATGAACCGTTGTGTAAATATAATTTTTAAAAATGACCATCTTAATAAATAAGCTTTTTTTTTTTACTATTTACATCTTTATATATTGCTTGAAGATTTAAATTAGATTTGTTTTTTTTTAAAAAAAAATGAATGCAGCAACAAAACAATTTCTTTTCTTTCTTTTTTTTTTTTAAAAAAAAAGGGGAGTGAAACCCCAACAAACCGGAGCAGCAAACTTATAGGCGTGAGGTACAGATGTAAGATTTAAACTGTGATTTCTTTTCTTTTTCTTTTTCTGCTTTGCCTACCTCCTTTTTCCTTTCTCCTGTCCCTTTCTCCTCCTCTCTCCTTTTTTTTTAATACAGTAGACCAGTAAAAATCTTTGAAAACATTTGCTATTGTGGGAGGTTTGTCGCGCATCGGATGATGCTGGCACGGAGTATGGTAGAATACAAATTTTGTAACTGAAAGTCCAACAGTAACCATCTTAACTATAACAGGAATAAAAAAAAAATGATACAATAGGATCGTAAGAGGCCCTCTTATTGGTGCTCTCTGAGCTGGGTGTTTCATGACCCAATTAGGTAACATCATCAGTGCTAGAAGGGAGTAGGGTTTGAAGGAAGGAGTTGGAGGAGGAGGAGTTGCAGGAGGAAGAGTGGGAGGAGGGGAGGAGGAGGAGGAAAGGAGGAGAAGGAGAAGAAGAAGAGGAAGGAGGAGGAGGAGGAGGAGAGGAGGAGGAAGAGAAGGAAAGGAGGAGAAGGAGAAGGACAAGAGGAAGAAGAGGAAGAGGAAGAAGAGGAGGAGGAAGAAGAGAAGGAAAGGAGGAGGAGGAGAAGGAGAAGGAGGAAGAAGAAAAGGAAAGAAGGAGAAGAAGAAGAAGAAGAAGAAGAGGGAGGAGGAGAAGAAGAGGAGGAGGAAGAAGAGGAGGAAGAGAAGGAAATTTAATTTAATTTAATTTAATTTAAATTTAATTTCCAATTTATATACTGCCCTTCTTCCTGAGGACTCAGGGCGGTGTACAGCCAAGATAAAAAACATAGAATACAAATATTAAAACATTTAAAAATATATATAAATTTTGGCCCGAAAGTTAAAAAATCACAGGAGGAGAAGGAGAAGGACAAGAGGAAGAAGAGGAAGAAGAGGAGGAGGAGGAAGAGAAGGAAAGGAGGAGGAGGAGGAGGAGAAGGAGGAAGAAGAAAAGGAAAGAAGGAGAAGAAGAAGAGGAAGAGGAAGGAGGAGGAGGAGGAGGAAAGGAAAGGAGGAAAAGGAGAAGAAGAAGAGGAAGAGGAAGGAGGAGGAGGAGAAGAAGAGGAGGAGGAAGAAGAGGAGGAGGAAGAGAAGTAAAGGAGGAGAAGGAGAAGGACAAGAGGAAGAAGAGGAAGAGGAAGAAGAGGAGGAGGAGGAAGAGAAGGAAAGGAGGAGGAGGAGAAGGAGAAGGAGGAAGAAGAAAAGGAAAGAAGGAGAAGGAGACAACTGTGAGGGTCCTCATTGCTCTTTGACCTTGGTGGTTTTCTTACGGACATTTCATAACTCCAATAGCTAACGTCATCTGTGCAAACCCCACTCACTTCTACCACTGATGACACTACCTAGTTCAGCCATGAAACGTCTGCAAGGAAACCCGCCAAGCTCAGAGACCACCGAGGATCCCACAGTCCTCCTCCTCCTCCTCCTCCTCCTCCTCCCTGCAAACGCCACTCGCTTCTAGCATTGATGATGTCGCCTAGCTCAAGATGCCCCCCCCCCCAAGCTCAGAGATCCCCATCCAAGGTCCCTTCCTCTCAACCCTGAGCTACAAATATTCTCCTCTATCGATAAGGGTGATATCCATATGAAGGAATGCTTGGTAGTAGTACAAGTATTATACAGAGAGATAGATATACGTTTCACTAGTAGAGGGTTCTGTTGGCGCGTGTCTCATCTTAGCTAACCCATTTGTCTTGATGTTAGCAACCAATAAGTTCTCCCTTCTTTCTTTGTGTTCCCCTTCTCTCTCTCTCTGTGTGTGTGTGTGTGTGTGTTCTAAAAGAAGTCACTCTCCCTCTGTAATTGCTGTCAGAGAGGACATTCCAGGACAACGGTGTCCTGTTTCTCCTCACTCATCTCCAAATTGCTGGTGGGTGGGGGAAAATCACCTCTTTTTGAACCTGCCACCCTTAACTTTCAACAAAGGCAGAGGCTGTTCTGAAAATGTTCAACTGGGCAAAAAGAGAGGATGAAGGGAAAAAAAAACAAAAACACCAACCCACACATTGCCGGCCAACTAGCCTGGCTGGAGACCTAACTTGACCTCCTGATGAAAGGCTGGTCAGGAAACATCTCTCGTTGGCCTCCCAAGAAAGTTGACCGATGTCGCTAATGCATACATGGGTACATGGGACAGGAAACGAAAGCTCGTTCTTTCCTGCCAGAGGTCCTTTTTGGTGAGAAAAGGATGGAGAGAGAGAGAAAAAAATCTCTCATCAGCACCTTTGGTACTTTGATGTAGCCAGTCATGATGATAATGTTTGTTGGCCACAGTCAACTTCATGTTAGTCCTGTCTTCAGAGGATCTTTGGTCATGGATCCAAAGGGGCCCTGAAAGCCTCAACCAATTGAGTCTTCTGGTACTTTATCAGTTCCTGGTGTGAGTTTGGCCCAGGCCTAACCTTTCTGTGGTCTACCCCAAAGCTGTCTCATGTTCTTCAGCCACAATTCAGTGGCTGAATTCGCATGGTTGAAAAAACCAAGATGCTTTTTCGTGATTAAGAGGCCTTTGAGAAGAACCTCAACAAGACTCTCTGAGTTGGTCCTCTACAACTTTTGCCCATCTCGAGATGCTGGCTTCCAACCACAGGGCTGGATGAGAGCTTTCTAGGCGACTTCTTTGGGTAGACCACAGGTCCCCCAAATGTCTTGTGCTCCACTTCTTATCTGTGATCATGTGAAGGTGATCCTGCCCAATTTTGATGAAGGTTGTTGACACTATCTCGGGTAACAATTACAACAGGGTGATCTTAGATATGCTTTGTAGACCTCTTTTTTTTAAAAAAAATACCTCTGCAGTTGGGCAAATCTATGAAATACTGATAAATATAGGTACAGCCCATAACAAACATGGGGAAGGAGAACCTATGTGCAGGCAAATATTTCAGAATGTTTCATTTCTTCCACTGATATTCACAAGACACGGGATGCCAGTTGCTCAGGAAGGTAACCCTTGTTATCTAACCAACAATGGAAGGAAGGAATGAAAGAAGTTCAACTGTGGGCTGGATCTTCATCACCTTCTCAGGCATGCTTCCATAACTTCCTTGGGGCGTGCAACGCACAGCTTCCCAACACACTGTAAATCTTGTGTTATTTTAGAGAGTGCTGCTCTTTGGAGGCCATAAAATCTTGACCCGCACAACTTTTAGAAGTCCGTTCCTTCTACCTCCTTCTATTTTGATACTTACCAGATGGAGATGACCTACAACTTTGAGCAGCCATGGTTCAATGAGAAGGAATGTTGGTAGTTGTAGGGCAGCAACATCTGGATACATTCAGTTTTTTTCCATCCTTGCTTTCGACTGGCATGAAATGGATGTTTCATTTAAAGCACAACACCAGATCTGATATTTCTCACCCATCCACCTTTTTGAGCCCAGCACCAACAACCTATTTCTGTCTGGACAAAACATAGATGGATATTTTTCTTTTCCCCTTCGCACACTCCTTCAAATCAGTTGCAAGAATTTGCAGGCCAAGAAAAAAAACAAAAATCTGAACTTCCCCACACCTTCTCCCCTCCTCTTCTCTCTTCCTTCCAAACAAAAATGAAACACAGGTAAAAACCGAAAACGAACCTACAGTTACAACCAAAGGACACCATGACAGAGGTAGCTGAAGCCTGCTTCCAAAGGACCCTCCAAGACAGAGGAGGAGGAGGAGGAGGAGAAGGAGAAGGAGAAGGAGGAGGAGAAGGAAAAAGGCAGTCCCCCAACCTGAATTTGCACTTTTTCCCCCTTGAGGACAAAAATGTTTTGCTTCTCAACTAAAAACCTTCTTCAGTTAATAACCGAAGAAGCTTCTTGGATGAGAAGCAAAAAACATCTTCGAGGAAAAACAAAGGAAAGTCCATTTTCCTCTTGAACCTTTGGGACCCACTCAACCAGCTAAACTAGTCGCCTCTTCCCAAGAACTAATTGGCCTCCAAATTCTATTCAATCCCAGGCAACATGCCGGCAGCTGGGAAGGCTGAGGATGAGACTCAAACAAGGTTATTATGAAAGTCCGGGATGGAAAGATCTTTGGGATTTGACGTTGGCAAACCTCAGAGAGCATCTCAACCCCAAACTGCAAATGTCAGCTCAGCTTGAAGGCTTTCCAAAGACACTAACTCTTTCCTCAAAACTCAACTCGCCCTCGTTCTCTCTCTCTCTCTCTCTCTCTCTCTCCCTCTCTCTCTCTCTCACTCTCTCTCTCTCTTCCCAGGGATTAAATGTTTGGAGTGGAGGGGGGGGGAGGATCAGGAAGCCAACTTTCTCTGCCATCTGGAGCGGCCGAGGTTGTGGTTTGTTCTCACCCGAATGGCATCCAGACCGTGGCGATGGAGCCATTCGGCACAAAAAACCAACAAGCTAACACCCCCCAGGAGCAACAATGTGCTAAATTGTGCCTCCTGGTCCGTGCCCCCAAACAGAGGGTTGGCTCCTCTGTTTTGGCCACACCCGAGGAGAATTGTGGTTGCTTTCACAGATTCTTTGCAGGAGGAGGACACCAAAGTTGAAGGAGAGGGGGCTTCCCTATGCTCCAGCAGAGGAGGTCGGGGAATAAGGACTCGGCCCTCCGAGGCTGACCCCAAAGAGGACAAAATGGGAGGGATTAGACTGCAAAGGTGATTGCATTCAACCCTCTCTTTTTTTTTTCTGCAAAATGGAATTTTCCACGAAAACATTAATACTGATATACGGGGTTCCTTCAGTTGGAAAGTTGGCAGGAAGTCCTCATTTCTCCTTGGGCATGGTCCCTCCCTCCCTCCCTCCCTCACTTCTAGTGTTGTCTCAGCTACTTTTTTTTTAAGTGTTATTTTTAAAGCTGAAGAGAGAAAAAGGAATTAAACCATGCCTGCCCAACCTTGGTGACTTTAAGACTTGCGGACTTCAACTCCCGGCATTCCGTGCTGATTGGGAAATTCTGGGAGTTGAAGTCCGTACGTCTTAAAGTCACCAAGGCTGGATAGTCCTGATCCCAACAGATGAAACAATGGGCCAAGAAACGAGCTAGGAGGAACTGTCTTGTCACTGAGCAGGAGTTGGTCAACTTTTAAGGCTTGTGGACTTCAACTTCCATCATTCCACGCTAGCCGGGGAATTCTGGGAGTTGAAGTTCCTAAGGTTCTTAAAGTCACCAAGGTTGGATAGTCCTGATCCCAACAAATGAAACATGGGTCAAGACACAGCTAGGAGTAAGAATAGATTGGGGGAGGGTCCCTTGTCCCTCTTGTCTAATGCAGCTTCGTTCTAGGGAAGGGAAGCTCTTCAGGTTGGGTGATGCCCCAGTTTCTTCCCCAGTGTGACACACACAGAGACACAGACACGTACCAAGGGGAGACAAACAGCCAAGGAGGATTTGGAGAGGCAGGCAGGCAGTCGATAAAGCAATTTTAAGGCAGACTGTCCGGTTGTATGGAAGGTTGAATGTCACCCTGTTCCTGAAACGGGAAGGGATATTTTGGTTGACTGAGAATCTAGCAGCAGCAGAATTAGCAGCATGGCGGAAATGGAGATCTATGGTTGACCTTCTTGGTCATCTTTTGTCATCTTCTCGGGGACGCGGAGCATGTAGCAGCTTTGCCCCCCCCCTCTTGACGCTCAGTCCCTCTGACCACAGGTGTGTGTCCTTTCCACAAGAGCTAGCTAGGTTCTTGAGAACGCCTCTCTGTCCTTGCTCTCTTGCGGTTTGCGATGACCTCTAGATGTAGGGAGGGGATCCACGTTCAGACCAAACAAAACCTCGCTCGGTCGAAGAGGTCCAATCTTCTCTGGAAGAAAAAGCTCGAGGGCTGTGAACTTTGAGCTCCCTCTTTCTCTAGCTCTCGTGCTCTTTTCTGTCCCTCTTCCCTCCCTCCTCTAGTTTCTCTCTATAAATATTAAGGCGAAACATTGATCTATGTTTCTTGCCGGAATCTGGATCCAGAAATGCAGAAAACCCAAACTTGACTCCAAAGACGTACAAAACCGAACCTAAAAAAACGATAACACGGCTCCTACAAGATGGACCCAATATTGAGTATAACACATGCTCTCTTCTTCCCCCCACCCCAACCCCCACCCCGACGACCTGCCCTGGAAAGTCCTTGGTATTTTTTGTGGGTTTTTTTTGGGGGGGCAGTCTTGTTCTCACTAGTTAAGATACAATTAATACAAATAATCCGGCTGGCCGCCGTTTCTCCCCCCTCCACCCCGTCCCTCCGGCAGAGTTTCAGGTCTCCTCGGGGAAAAGAAAACAGAAGGCAGAACCGGTTGCAGTCTATAAATGCCCCCGGCGCGGAAACAACACCGGGGGACAATTTGAGCAGCTTGTTATAAAAAAAAAAAAGAAAAAAAGAAATGATACTGATAAAACGAGAGGTGGAATGGTGCGTCTCCTTGCCTGCCGCTGGCGGGGAAGCCCTCTGTCTCTGTCTCTCTCTCTCCCTCTCTCTCTCTCTGTCTCTGTCTCTCTCTCTCTGCTGCACCTTAGCGGTTGGCGTTAGGCAAAGTTGAAGCCACGGTGATCCTGTTGATTGTGCTCTTCAGCATTGGGATCTAAACAAGCACATTCTCCCTGCAGGTCGCAAGACATGGGGAACGGGATGACCTGTAAGAGAAGAACGAGAGTCAGAAGAGACCTTGGAGGAGTAAGTGCAGCACAGCCCTCCTGGAAGTTCCGGAAATCTGGAAATAGGCCTATTCCTGGTCTCCAGAGGGCCTCCAGAGCCTGGGCGAGGCTGTTTTTGCCCTCCTGGTGGCTCGAGGAAAGCCTGAGGAGTCTGGGGAGGATGAAAAACAGGCCTCCCAGATGTCCAGAAACAAGCCCATTTCCGGCCTCCGGAGGGCGTCCAGAGCCCAGGTGAGGCCATTTTTGCCCTCCCGGAGGCTCGAAAAATGCCTCCAGAACTTGGGGAGGGCAAAAATGCCCAGACTATGGTGCAGGAGACAGAGTAGGCCACACCCACCCAGCAACCAGGCAGAGAACCAGTTGCTAATTTTTTGGAATCCCATCCCTGGCTTTCAACTCATGGACATCAAGTTTTTCAGGCCATTTCATGTTCCTGGGAACAATCAATTGGCTCTCCTCCTAGAAGGAGGTTGGGAACTAAACTTGAATGTCTGGTGTGAGGCCTCCTCAGACATCTCCAGAGGCTGCACCATACTAAGCACATTATGGTAACCCAGCCAGGGGATGTTCAAAGTTTAATCGTTGTGAGATATGGCTTCCTTCAGCAGAAGGCAGCCAATTTCGAAGGATTGCATCAGGAAATGGCAGGAACCGAGCTGGCGATGGGGGAGGTTGAGGAACGAAGTCCCCAGTGTCTTTTCCCATCTGCGCTGCCAGCGTTAATGGTTTAAATCCCCTCCTTTGTTGGCCGATGCCACAACCTGTTTCCCCCTTTTTTGTTTTAGCACTTGCAACACACTCCGTCTATCCCTCCTGACACCCCGATTGGTTCTTTCTTGGGCAATTTAAAGAAAGAACATCTGCCAGATTCTCTCGTGATGATATCCACAGGGGCTTCTGGAAATAGACAAGGTATTTATAGATACACTTTTGACAGCTAGGCTCTCCCCGTGCGTACATCCACCTGCTTCTCTGACACCCAGGTTACGCAAAGGAAGAGAAGGGCCATCTTACTAGCTAGACAGTTTCGCTTCCACCCACAATCTGGTAGAAGCTCAATGCATCGACCTCTGGATCCGGTCTGGCCTCCAACAAGCAAGACAAGAGTTTTCATTTGTGAACTGCAGGGAATTTCAGACTTATTGCTGCGTGAGAGAGGCTTGTAACAAAAGCTTTCAGGGGTGCACAGGTCCATGGAAGGCTTGGGAGGGGAGCTCCTTCCCAAGTTGATCCCCTAACGGTACTTTTTTCCCCCAAAAAAAGGCAACTGGACTTTCTTGTGTTGTTCTCCTTCTCCTTCTCATCTTCCTCCTTCTCCTCCTCCATGCAAACCCCACTCCAACTCTTGTTGTTGTTGTTGTTATTATTATTATTTCTTCTTCTTCTCCTCCTCCTCCTCTTCCTCCTCCTCCTCCATGCAAACCCCACTCCCACTCTATTATTTCTTCTCCTTCTCTTTCTCCTCCTTCTCCTTCTTTTTCCTCTTCTTCTCCTCCTCCTCCATGCAAACCCCACTCCCACTCTGTTATTATTATTTCTTCTCCTTCTCCTTCTCCTTCTCCTTCTTCTCCTTCTTTTTCCTCTCCTCCTCCTCCTCCTCCTCCTCCTCCTCCTCCTCCTCCTCCATGCAAACCCCACTCCCACTCTGTTATTATTATTTCTTCTCCTTCTTCTTCTTTTTCCTCTCCTCTTCCTCCTCCTCCATGCAAACCCCACTCCCACTCTTTTATTATTATTTCTTCTCCTTCTCCTTCTCCTTCTCCTCCTTCTCCTTCTTTTTCCTCTCCTCCTCCTCCTCCTCCTCCTCCTCCTCCTCCTCCTCCTCCTCCATGCAAACCCCACTCCCACTCTGTTATTATTATTTCTTCTCCTTCTTCTTCTTTTTCCTCTCCTCTTCCTCCTCCTCCATGCAAACCCCACTCCCACTCTGTTATTATTATTTCTTCTCCTTCTTCTTCTTTTTCCTCTCCTCTTCCTCCTCCTCCATGCAAACCCCACTCCCACTCTGTTATTATTATTTCTTCTCCTTCTCCTTCTCCTTCTCCTTCTTCTCCTTCTTTTTCCTCTCCTCCTCCTCCTCCTCCTCCTCCTCCTCCTCCTCCTCCTCCTCCATGCAAACCCCACTCCCACTCTGTTATTATTATTTCTTCTCCTTCTTCTTCTTTTTCCTCTCCTCTTCCTCCTCCTCCATGCAAACCCCACTCCCACTCTTTTATTATTATTTCTTCTCCTTCTCCTTCTCCTTCTCCTCCTTCTCCTTCTTTTTCCTCTCCTCCTCCTCCTCCTCCTCCTCTCCATGCAAACCCCACTCCCACTGTTATTATATTTCTTCTTCTTCTTCTTCTCCTTCTCCTTCTCCTTCTCCTCCTTCTCCTTCTTTTTCCTCTCCTCCTCCTCCTCCTCTCCATGCAAACCCCACTCCCACTGTTATTATATTTCTTCTTCTTCTTCTTCTCCTCCTCCTCCTCCTCCCTCCCCCTTTCTTCTTCCTTTCCTCCTCCTTCCTTCTTTGTCTTAATAGAATAAATCAAGAAAATCCAATGGCCTTTTGAGAAAAAAGTACCGTTGGGACAACCATGACCTGAATGATGGAGAACCTTTGTAGACATTTTCAAATTGTTCCCAAATTCTATTTTCTAATGTGACCTGAGAGGGATACCTGAGGGAATCATCTTTTCCCAAGAATCTCTACCTGTCCGACCAAATCAAGCAGAAAGGATCTGCTTTAGTCAGCCAAAGAGAGTTGGCTGGTGAGGACCAAAGGATGTCCTTGTTTTGCAGTGGTCCCTGATCAATGGACCAACCTCTCTTCAAAGATTAGAATGGTCCCCCCAATCCTGTTAGCTTCTCTTACAGCAGTGGCCAAAATTGTGGAAACCTTTTGGGAAAAGTGTATTTTCTAAAACTAGCTAATAACACCACTTTTGTTTTTTTGCGTAGTACCCTAAAATTATATACCAATGGAAAGATAACTTAATCAAGAATGTAATGCAATCACTTTTGTGAAGGATTTGCTATTAGAGTAGCAGTTACAGTATAAAGAAGAAAAATGAAACCCGTAAAAAAAAATGAGATTATACAAAAATTAACATCCTAGAAAAAATGAGATAGACAAAAATGATCCCCATGTCAGTGAATCCTTAGTTGGGTAACCTTTAGCATGAATGACGGCCTTACAACGTCTTCCCATGGAGTGAACCAAGTCTTTTAGTTCTGCAGTAGTTATAATGGGAAACCAAGATTGAAGGATGGCTTCTAATAACTGGGTTTATTGCTGGGTCGCTTCTGACTAACAAGTTTTTTTAGTCCATAGATTTCCACTTGGGTGAAGGTCATTCCAGCAGTGGAATAGGATTATCTTGAAACTCAAAAAAAAAAAAAAAAAAAAAGTGGTGTTATTAGCCAACAAACTTCAAAAATACACTTTTCCCAAAAAGGTTTCCACAATTTTGACCACTACTAAAATCCAGGGTACATTCCCGTGTGTGGAATTCTATAAATGTATTAAGGGTCCATTTCCTGGCCAAGCATTTTGCTTCCATGCATATTTAATCTGAATTAGCGTTTTTATTGTTTGAAAATTGTTCTTCTTCTTCTTCTTTTTTTTTTTTAGTAGTTTTAATTGTAATGCATTTTCTGAACTGTAAGTCTCCCGGGATCATTGACTGAGATGGGTGGCGATAGAAACTGGAGAAAGAAATTATTGATTTCACGAAGGACAGTCATGCTAGGAGCTATATTTAATAGCCGTACATCTATGCCCCACCACAAATGACACAAAATCTAATTTGGTTCCTGTCCTCACCTCACCTGTTCTTGTCCTTCGAGAAGTTGCTTAGCTCTGCGGGAATGCAGAATGCCTCACGAGTTGGGGGAAAGTTTTCTGACTCGAATAGATATTCAGGGAAAGAATGTTCTAACTTTAGATCTTTATTATTATTATTATTATTATTTTAATTTTTCTTTCACCGGATCAGTAAATTCCTGGACATGCTTTGCTCACTTGAACTGGTTCTTACAAACCACGGAAAGTATTAGTACTGCTTTATAAAGCCTTCGTAAGGCTACACCTGGGATACGGCATCCAGGTTTGGTTACCACGTTACCAAAAAGATGTTGAGACTTTGGAATAAGTGCAGAGAAGGGCAACTAAGGCAATTAAGGGCCTGGAGGAAGAATGGCTGCAGGATTTGAGTTTGGCTATCTAGAGAAAAGAAGGACTAGGGGTGACATGATAGCAGCGTCCCAGTATTTGAGGGGCTGCCCCAAAGAAGAAGGGGGTCAACTTATTTTTCAGAGCACCAGAAGAGAGAACAAGAATCAATGGATAGAAACTCATCAAGGAGAGAAGCAACCTGGAATTAAGGAGAAACTTCCTAACAGGGAGGACAATTCACCAGTGGAACTGCTTGCCACCAGAAGTTGTGGGTGCTCCATCACTGGAGGTTTTTAAGAAGAGACTGGACAACCATTTGTTTGAAATATTTATAGGGTCTCCTGCTTGGGCAGGGGCAGAGGTGGGTTTTTCAGCAGGTTCTGAGCAGTTCTGGAGAACTGGTAGTGGAAATTTTGAGTAGTTCGGAGAACTGGTAGTAAAAATTCTGACTGGTCCTGCCCTCATCTATTCTCTGCCTCCCGAGTCCCAGCTGATGGGGAGGAAATGGGGATTTTGCAGTAACCTTCCCCTGGAGTGGGGAGGGAATGGAGATTTTACAGTATCCTTCCCCTGCAATGCCCACCAAGCCACGCCCACCAAGCCATGCCACACCCACCAAGCCACGCCCACAGAACCAGCAGTAAAAAAATTTGAAACTCACCACTGGGCAGGAGGTTGGACTAGAAGACCTTCAGGGCCCCTTATTCTGATTGATTGGTTGGTTGATTGATTGATACACTTTCCAGAGTTTCCACGAAATCCAAATCCAGCAGCAAATACCTTTTTAAGTGCTCCAGAGTTACTGGGCAACCTATTTTTAAAATGTTGCCTGTAGCTTTAATGCAGCTGAATTCTTAAGAATGAGCTCACCAGCCCAAGGGAGAATTGGCCTCTCTTTGAAATGCAAAAAGTTTGGGGCGTTTGATATAGATTATCTCTTTTCTTCTCTCTCTCTCTCTCTCTCTCTCTCTCTCTCTCTCTCTCTCTCTCTCTCTCTCTCTCTCTCTCTCTCTCCCTCTCTCTCTCTCTCCCTCCCTCCCTCCCTCCCTCCCTCCCTCCCTCCCTCCCTCCCTCTCTGTCACCAAATCAGCTGTGCTAGCCAGACGGTTTTCGTTAATTTATTCCAAAGTTGGACCCTTCATAAACCTCAGCGAGGCTTTTAAAATTCCAAAAGGAGAAGGAAACTAGCATTTTGTAAGATAAGGGCACAATGATAGATCAAAGGCAGGTGGGCCTCATCACAGGAGGAGGGGGAAACACAAGCTGGGGAATCCTATATAAACTTCATTTCCCCTTCTGCTAGTGACTGATAAATAGATCCATTATACTTCCAGGAGATAAAAACAGAATATAACAGAATACGTGAATTGTCCGATCTCTTCTTAAAAACCTCCATTTTTTTCTTTGTTTTTTTTAAAAAATTTGATTTATATGCCGCCCTTCTCCGGAGACTCAGGGCGGCTTATAATGCGTTAAGCAATAGCCTTCATACTTTTATATATTTATACAAAGTCAGTTTATTGCCCCCACAAACTGGGTCCTCATTTCACCTACCTTAGAAAGGATGGAAGGCTGAGTCAATCTTGAGCCTTGGCGAGATTCGAACCTGCAGTAATTGCAGGCAGCTGGTCTTAATAACCAGCTTAATAACAGGGTGCCTTAGACCACTGTACTACCAAGGCTCTTGTTGTTGGAGCACCCACAATTTCTGGAGGTAAGTCACTCCAATGATGAACTGTTCCGTCAGGAAATTTCTCCTTGGTTCTAGGTTGCTTCTCTCCTTGATTAATTTTCATCCATTGTTTCTTGTCCCCAAATCCCACTCCTGGCTGGCCTCGCCCACCCCTCCCCGCCCCTCCCAGGAGTCACCATGCAGCCCATTTTGGATGCGGGTAAGTGCGGGGTGCACATTGAGGCTCAGAGAGGGCAAAAACAGGCCTACCGGAAGTTCAGAAAGGCCTCCGGAGCCTGGGGAGGTTGTTTTCGCCCTCTCAGGGGCTCAAAAAAAGCCTCCGGAACCCAGGGAGGGCAAAAACGCCTGCTATAGTACAGGAAGTCAACTAGGCCACACCCACCATTGCCACGCCCACCCAGCAAATGGGAAAACAGCAATTGCAATGGAAAGGAGAAAGCCAAATGAGATTATACCCTCTTGGATTTACCACACAATGGCGAAAAGGCCAACCTTACCTTTTTGGTCTTCACCGTCGAGACGCAACAATCTCCGTCGTCGTAGTTGCAAAAGGCTCGGTTGTTGACCGGATCGCAATAGTTGTCACCCCCAAAAGGCTGGAAAAGAAGGGGGGGAAAAAGATGAGGACAGTGTCAATTTGCTCATCAATGTACATTAGGAATCTGCCATCACCACGAAGACCCTGGAGAATGATAAGCGAGAGAAATGAATGTTTCTAGTGGAAAATCCAGAAGTGTTCAACCACCCAGTTACTCTGCGAAAAGAAGAGCTCAATAAATTTGATAGATTATTATTAATGATTTATTTATTATTACATTGAATAACCATAGACTTGTGTGTGGGTATGTTGCTCCTTCATTAAGCCTTCCCTATTATCTCTTCTCTCCACTGCTTTTAAGGTTCTCTGCAATTCCATTGCAAACAGACTCAAAGGTAATTTTTCTTCTTCTTGCAATAATAGAATAGAATTTTTTTATTGGCCAAGTGTGATTGGACACACAAGGAATTTGTCTTGGTGCATACGCTCTCAGCGTACATAAAAGAAAAGATACGTTCGTCAAGAATCATAAGGTACTTTAGCCATTTTATTGTTTAAGATCAGGAAGCTCCAAGCCACTTCAAGACTTGTGGACCTCAACTCCCAGAATTCCCTAATGGCTGGCTGAGGAATTCTGGGATTTGAAGTCCCCAAGTCTTGAAGTGGCCAAGTTTGCAGACACATGTTTGATCATTATCATATACCTTTTTAATTGGCTTTTAAATTGGCTTTTAAATCGGGTTTTAGACCTCTTTTAGATAAATTTGGATGTTTTAATCTTTGAGCCAGATTACTTAATCTGTTTTTTAATAGTTTTTAACTTCTATATGTATTTGTATTTATTATGGCTGTTCACCGCCCTGAGTCCTTTGGGAGTAGGGCGGTATACAAATATGAAAAATAAATAAATAAATAAATTATCAAAGCTTGCGAGACTAAAGTTTTAAGGTAAAGGTAAAGGTTCCCCTCGCACATATATTGTTCCCGACTCTAGAGGGCGGTGCTCATCTCCGTTTCAAAGCTGAAGAGCCAGCGCTGTCCGAAGACGTCTCCGTGGTCACGTGGCCGTCATGACTCAATGCCGAAGGCGCATGGAACGCTGTTACCTTCCCACCAAAGGTGGTCCCTATTTTTCTACTTGCATTTTTTATGTGCTTTCGAACTGCTAGGTTGGCAGAAGCTGGGACAAGTCACAGGAGCTCATCCCGTTACGCGGCACTAGGGATTCGAACAGCTGAACTGCCGACCTTTCGATCGACAAGCTCAGCGTCTTAGCCACTGAGCCACTGTGTCCCTTACATGGCAGATGTAGCCCTCAATTTTTAAGCCTTACAAATGTTCTCAGTTGAACAAGCTGATATTCTAAGCTCCTCAGCTTGAACTTCCTATGAAAAGGGTAGAAGAACATTGTCATCTCAGTAGCTTTCAATAGGAAGAAAAGTTTACCTCGGAGTTTTATAGAATACAGAATAATAAGGTTGGAAGGGACCTTGGAGGTCTTCTAGTCCAACCCCCTGCTCAAGCAGGAGACAAGTAACAGGAGCTTCACCCCATTACGCGGCACTAGGGATTCGAACTGCTGAACTGCTCTGACCTTTCGATCGACAAGCTCAGCGTCTTAGCCACTGAGCCACCGCGTCCCAGTAAAGTTTGAGGGGACTACAAATGTTGAAACATGTTGTACGATCTCAAGTCTTTGAGAATAATAAACTTGTGCGTTCTGTAAAATAAAGCAAATCATATTTTGCCCCATTTCTGCTTGTCCGTTTTCATTCTTGTACAAATCCATTGTGAGACTTGGCGGAGAGAAACAAACCTTTTCGCATTTAAACAAAATAAAAATCTGGTATCTATGGCCAAAACGGAAGGGCGAGGATTGATGAACAATCTGTAAATAACTTAATTTTGGTCAAAACTAGGTATTCATGTCAACACTCCAAAGTGCATTATGTCATCTTTTCCTTTTGCGGGGGAAAGCCTGAATTTTCTGCCTTTCGGCCTGGCACAGGGCCAGCGAGGGGATAAGAAAAAAATAGGGTGGATGTAATGCTGCATTCCAATGATGTCGCCTTTTTTTTATGCTGCATTACGTCATCTCTTATTTCTAAGGGAAACCCTAAGTTTCTAGCCTAGGGGTCAGCAACCTGCGGCTCTGGAGCCTCATGAGGCTCTTTCACCCCTCTGCTGCGGCTCCTTGTCACTCAAAATATGCGTCACAACCGCCAATGTGCGACACCCGCCGGCACACGATTTATTGAGCTTTTCAACCCCCGGTAGGCCAACCATGGATAAATCCAAGAAAAGTTTCAGAAGAAAACAGAGCATTTAATTCAACTACATACGCTAGTTTTGTGGCTGCTTAAGAAATAGTTAGGGTTTTGTGGCTCCCGGTGTTTTCTTTTCTGTAGGAAACGGGTCCAAATGGCTCTTTGAGTGTTTCAGGTTGCAGACCCCTGTTCTAGCTTATTCACTTGGCTCTGTGCCAGGGGCGATGTCATGCCACGTTCCAATGATGTCGTCTTTTTGTGCATTACATCGTCTCTTTATTTCTAGGGAGAACCTAGAAATCAGGTGTGCTCCTGCCTGTCCTCTAAAGTTCCCAGGGGCTGCCTGGTAGTCCAGAACCCCCAGTCTGATTTCTAGAGCACCTGTGTTCCAGGGCGACATCATCATGCTTTCCCCATTGCCTTGCCTTGCCTCCCACCCCCCCGCCCCAGGTAGACCAGGTAGGTAGCCTGCCTCCTGCCTCCTGCCTGTGTTACCCAGTGACCAGGGAAAGAAAGGGACGATTTAATGCCACATTCCAACGATGTTGTCTCCGTTGTGCATTACGTCATCTCTTGTTTCTAAAGGAAAACCCAAGTTTCTAGCCTATTCACTTGGCTTGGTGCCAGCCTGCAACCAAGGAAAGAAAGCGGTGATGTGATGCTGTATTCCAATGGTGTTGTCCGCGAAGCGGGTTACGTCATCTTTTCTTTTGGGGGAAACCCTGAATTTTCCGCCTTTTTTTTTTTTTTGCCTGGCACAGTGCCAGCTAGGCGCTGAGAAAAAACCACGGCGATATAATGCTGCATTCTAATGATGTTGCCCCCAAAGTCCACAAAATAACCAAGTTCTCATTAGGACGAGCCCTACCTTTTCCCTTCCTGCTTCTTCCTAGTCCTGGCAACAACATTATCCGTCGTTGTGATAATGTCACCCCAATGTGCATAATGTTGCCATCTCCTGCCTTGGACAGAGCCCTGCCCTTTGCCTCCCTGGTGCTCTTATTTATTTATTTATTTATTTATTTATTATATTTCTATACCGCCTTTCTCCCCTAGGACTCAAGGCGGTGTACAGTCAAGAAAAATATAGACACACAAACATCATAAAATTGCTAATTAAAAGTATTACTTAGTTTGGTCAATTAAATAAAACCCAGAATTAGATAATATTTTTTTTTAAAAAATCATTGACATGTTCGTATGTTTAGCCCCGCCTGTTGGAACATCAGGGTCTTGAGGGCACGGCGGAAAGCACGGAGATCAGGGATATTCCGTATCTCCGGGGGCAGTTCATTCCAAAGGGTTGGAGCCCCCCACAGAGAAGGCCCTCCCCCTGGGAGTCGCCAGTCGACATCATTTGACTGACGGTACCCTGAGTAGTCCCTCCCTGTGAGAACGAACTGGTCGGTGGGAGGCTATTGGTGGCAAAAGACGGTCTCGTAGGTACCCGGGTCCTAAGCCATGGAGCGCTTTAAAGGTGATAACTAACACCTTGAATCGCACCCGGAAGACCACCGGGAGCCAGTGCAGCTCGCGTAGGAGATGTTAGGCAACCTGCCATCTTTGCAGAACAAATGGTGGGGGGATGTCATCAGAGAATCAGATGCTGTTTTCCCAAATGTGCATGACATCGCTCTCTCTTCTCCTGGACAGAGCTTTGCGGTTGCCTCCCTCTCGTTCTTGGACCTTGTGGGTGTCCTCGCTTTGCAGAGCAAACCTGGGTATTATATCACCTCAACATCGGATGACGTCACCACTATGTGCATGACATGCCTTGCTCCTCTCTTTAATAGACCCCCTGCAGTTTGTCTCCATTGTGCTCCCAAAAATTGGGGGGAGGGGGGGGCACTGCCTGCTCTGTAGAAAGACCCCATAACAAGAGTCCCAAACTTGCTCTTCCAAAAAGGCAACTGGACTTCCTTGATTTCTTTCCCCTTGGAAACGTTTGGCTTCTCATCCAAAGAAACTTCTTCCGTTCTGAACTGAACGAAAGAAGCTTAATGGATGAGAAGCTACTAAATGTTTTCAACGGGAGGGGGGTGGGGAACACCAAAGAAAATCCAGTTGCCTTTTGAGAAAGCACCTTTGGGACATCCATAACCTGGATGGATTGCAAATGGCACCAGACCCCGTAACAAGAGCTTCTACTTGTGGATGAGACATAGGCAAAGCTCCTTGAACGACAAAGCTCCGCCATGACCTTGAGTTAAGAAGGGTTGACTCTTAGAATAAATTCCTTCGTAATAAATGCAATTTGATGCTGGAATCGATGCCTCGAGAAGGGATTGGGTTTCTGTTTCAAAGGCAGAGAGCGAATTGTTCTCTACTGGCAAGGTTTTAGGCCTGGATTTCCCTCCCTTGAGTGAAGGTGGGATGAACAGAATCCCTCTTGGTGGGCATGGCAGGGGAAGGTTACTGCAAAATCCCCATTTCCTCCCAATCAGCTGGGACTCGGGAGGCAGAGAATAGATGGGGGCGGGGCCAGTCAGAATTTTTACTACCAGTTCTCCAAACTACTCAAAATTTCCGCTACCCGGTTCTCCAGAACTGCTCAGAACCTGCTGAAAAACCCACCTCTAATCTCTTCCCTTTTTTCTCTTCACCCAAGATATTCAAGGCATGTGATCCTGTCCACTATTAAAACCAACTTTCCAAGCAGCCACCATATTTCTGGTGTCTTTCTTCCCCACTTGGAACTGAACCCAGATGGAATTTTCTTCCAACAGCTCCCTTTTCTGCAGTCCTTTTCAATGGGATAATTGTCCCTCTACCTTTCTCTGATGTTTTTAAGGAAGCTTATCTCATCCTCTCCCGAAAAAAAACTCCCCAAACAACCCTTCCTTCTAACAGTTTTAAACCGAGCACGTGCCAGAACCTTTCTCCAAAGGATGGGTAGGGTGAGAAAAAGATACTTGATTAAATCTTGCCAGGGGGAAAAAAAATTGTATGAAACCCAGAGCTATCACACACGTATCCCTCAACCCAAGCAAGCTATTTTCGAGGAGATGAGTTAAGTGCAAAACGTAAACACCGCTCTATTAATGGCACAGTGAGACAATTTTTAATCATAGGCCTGAAATACCTTCCTTCTTGCCTGCTGTGTTAAGAAAACAAAATTAAAAACAAAAACTTCCACTTTTTTTTTTCTTCCTGTGTGTAGAAAGCCTTCGCTCTTCAGGAGAGACGAAAACTGGTGGGTAATTTTAACTCGAGGAAAAGTGTGAAAAAGCATGATGTAAGTGTAGGCAGGAAGCTCGGAAGTGAGAAGAGATGATGATGATGATGATAATAATATTTTTTAATAAAAAAAAAGTGAGAGAGGGGAGAAACATTATGAGATTAAATGTTTGGAGCAGGCACACCATCTTGGTCTGAAGCTTAGATTTGATTTGGGATTACACAAGGCGATAAATGGAACACACACACAAAAATAACCCAATTTAATTAGTCTTAATTCCAAAAAGTTAATAGACTAATTCAAGTGTCTTTTTAAACAAATCTATCCCTTTTGCATAATACTTTTTTTTTTTAAGCTAGCCATTTCAGAAGAAGATGCTGGGATCCAGTCTACGCTCTTCATTTGAAGCAAAAGTTTTGCACGTATCTCTTCAAAGTTTCTTCTATTACAACATGTAGATCTGAATTTTCTAAACAAATTAAAAGTATGGGTTAAAGGTAAAAAGCCTTACTCAAGCCTTCTTGACCCCAGAGAAGCTCTTAATATGGAATTGGTTTTTCACCGTCATCTTTGAGGATCTCTCCCTCTCTCTCCCTCTCTCCTTCCCTCTCTCTCTCTCTCCCTCACCCTCTCTCTCCCTCTCTCCTTCTCTCTCTCTCTCTCTGTCTCTCTCCCTCCCTCTCTCTTCCTCTCCCTCTTCTTCCTCTCTCTCTCCTCTCTCTCTGGTTTCTCTTTCTCTCTCCTCGCTCTCTCTCTCTTTCTTTCTCTCCCTCTCCCTCTCTCATTTTCTCCCTCCCTCTCTCTCTCTGTCTCTCTTTCTTTCTTTCTCTCTCCCTCTTTCTTTCTTCTCTCTCTCTCCCCTCTCTCTCCTTCTCTCTCTCTCTCTGTCTCTCTCTTTTTCTTCTCTCTCTCCCTCTCCCTCCCTCCCTCTCTCTCCTTCTCTCTCTCTCTCTGTGTTTCTCTCTCTCTCTCTCCCTCCCTCTCTGTCTGTCTGTCTGTCTGTCTGTCTGTCTCTCTTTTACATCCCAGCCTAGTTTACTTTCCTGAAATTTGCCCCATCCAAACACAAACCAAGTTTGATCCTGGCTTTACTTTGGGAGATTAGAACAGGTCAGCAAGGTTTTGCTACTTACCGGAATTGAGGGAAAGATTTACAATGGAACTGGCTTGTTCGCTGTTAAAGCATTTTTGTTTGAAGTTGGCAAAAACAAACGAAGAATAACAAGTGTATGGAATGACTCCATTCCCCCCCCCAAAGCCACCATCATAGATGATGGTGGCAAAAGGGGGGGAACAATGGAGCTGACAGAGTTGAGGAAAGAGACAGAAGATCTGTAGTAAGTGTAGTGTAAGTGTAGTAACTAATCTTGCGAAGCTTCTTCTCCGGTAATATTGTACTGCAAACTAGGACATACAAAACCTTTGCTAGACCAATTCGTGAATACAGCTCACCTGCCTGGAACCCGCACTACATATTGGACATCAATACGATTGAACAACTCCAGAGGTATTTCACGAGAAGAGTCCTCCACTCTTCTGCTCGCAACATAATACTTTATGCCACCAGGCTTGAAATCTTGGGCTTAGACAACTTAGAAGTACGCCGCCTTCGGTCTGACCTAAGCATAGTGCATAAAATTATCTGCTACAGTGTCCTACCTGTCAATGACTACTTCAGTTTCAACCACAACAATACGCGAGCACACAATAGATATAAACTTAAAGTGAACCGCTCCAAACTTGATTGCAGAAAATACGACTTCAGCAACAGAGTGGTCAACGCCTGGAATGCACTACCTGACTCTGTGGTTTCATCCTCAAACCTCCAAAACTTTAACCTTAGACTGTCTACTGTTGATCTCACCCCATTCCTAAGAGATCTGTAAGGGGCGTGAATAAATGCACCAGCGTGCCTACCGTCCCTGTCCTACTGTCCCCTTTTATTCGTATCCATGTCATGTATTCATAATCATGTTTATACTTATATCTGTTATCTTATACATATTTGACAAAGAAATACAGTGGTCTAAAGCACCCTGTTATTAAGACCAGCTGCCTGCAATTTCTGCAGGTTCGAATCTTACCAGGCTCAAGGTTGACTCAGCCTTCCATCCTTTCTAAGGTGGGTAAATTGAGGACCCAGATTGTGGGGACAATAAGCTGACTTTGTATAAATTTACAAAAGGATGAAGGCAATTGCTTAGCGCATTGTAAGCCGCCCTGAGTCTCCGGAGAAGGGCGGCATATAAATCAAATAAATAAATAAATAAAATAAATAAATAAAAAGACAGCTGGAATGGCCTATTACACGTGCAATGGCCAAATTGATTAATGGAATATAAAGGCAGAGATCTCTGTAATGGTAGTTTAATACTCTGACGATGTCAGCCGATAGCTGACAAAAGCTTAGTAGAATCAAAAAAATAATTATTATTATTTTAAAATTTTAAGTTCCAGAGCTCGCAGAATGTCTGCTTCTTCCCTTTACTAATATACCTGGAACTCGTATTTTTAGAATAGTTTGTAAGAAATAAAAATAAATGAATACATAAAAATAAGGGAAAAAGCACAAGAGAACGGGACCGGCTTACTCACCTCACATCCTTTAATGCAGTGAATCAATGCAGGGTGAGGATACCACTTAAGTTCTCCTGTGCAGACCACTTTCTAGAAGATTGAATGGAAGAAGGAACATATGAAGAGACGAGGAACATCAGCCTAAAGCAAAGTAGCACGTTTTCTTGGCCCAGGTCTAAATCTTCAGATGGTCTTTCCCAGTGGTGAAATCTAAAATTTGTTACTACCGGTTCTGTGGGCGTGCCTTGGGGGGGGGGGGGTGTAATGTGACTGGGTGGGCGTGGCCAATGTTTTTTTTTTTTTACTTTTAAAACCAATTTTTCTACAACCCCTTCGGCGAAGAGGTTGTAAAAAAATGCTTTCAAAAGGCTCTGACAATCCCACTGAGTTGCCTGATCGTCAGAAGCTTTTTTTTCTTTTAAATGCCTCTGACAATCCAAGCTGAGTTGCCTGATCATCAGAGGCTTTTTTTCTTTTAAATGCCTCTGACGATCCCAGCTGAGTTGCCTGATCGTCAGAGGCTTTTTTTCCTTTTAAATGCCTCTGACGATCAGGCAACTCAGCTTGGATCGTCAGAGGCATTTAAAAGAAAAAAAGCCTCTGATGATCGCGTGGCTCAGCTGGGCATGGGGGGGCAGGGATTTTTGCTACCGGTTCGCTGAACCACCCGCCTCCATCGCTCCCGGATCAGGCGATCCGGTCTGAACCGGGAGCTTTTCACCCCTGCTCCTTCCTTTAAAATCAAATGTCATCTCCCCGTAGGTTTGATGCATTTCAGGACCTGGAATTCCTCCAAGTATTTACAAGAACGGTTAAGACACCCAACGGTTGCAATAACAGAAAACTCAAGATTAAAATAATATTTAAGGTTCCACCATGGTTGATATTTCATTTGCAAGAGGGAGAGGAGCCTCTGCGGTGGAAAATAGAGACAGGCAAAAGAAGGGGGGTGGGGAAATTTTGGTGATGAGGTCAAGATTTTTTCCCCCCTTCCTACTATTAGCACAAAGAAGGGTTTTCTTAAAGTGGTCATTTACGTACATAAACACTTTAGGAATAGGGCGATGGATATTTACGTACGTAGAGGACCTCTGTAAGAAAAAGTGTAGGAAATATTAAGCTAAAGAAACATATGAGGACTGGTTACAGGAATTTGGTATGTCTAGTTTAATGAAAAGGAGGACTAGGGGAGACATGATAGCAGTCTTCCAATATCTCAGGGGCTGCCCCAAAGAAGAGGGAGCCAAGCTATTCTCCAAAGCACCTGAGAGCAGGACAAGAAGCAATGGAGGGAAACTAATCAAGGAGAGAAGCAACCTAGAACTAAGGAGGAATTTTGTAACGATTAGAACAATTAACCAGGAGGAATCGAAGTTGCCTCCAGAAGTTATGGGTGCTCCACCATTGGAGGTTTTTGAGAAGAGATTGGACAGCCATTTGTCTGAAATGGTATAGGGGTTCTTGCTTAAGCAGGGGGTTGGACTAGAAGACCTCCAAGGTCCCTTCCTACTCCGTTATTCTGAAGACCTGAGCTAGGGAAAGGAGGCGTAGCTAAAACTAACGTACATACTATTTTTTTCCCCCTGCATGGGGGGAAAATTATTACACTGATACCTTTCGGTGCTGGCCATCGCTGTAACTATCTCTTACCTCCCTGGTTTTGGTGAGCGTTATCGGCCATATCGGCCTGCTTTCCAATGGATGCAAAGAAGAGATTGATTCAGCTGTTTAATTATAGCACCATTTATTTATTTATTTCCCCCCCCCTTCCTTTTCCGTGAAAGACGCAGAGAACTTTAGAAGAGGAGATGGCGAGAGACAGCCGGGAGCCATAATTTAGCTCTCCCTGGCTTTTATTTGAGGTCTAACGCTACAGGAAAACCTCGTTGTGTATGTGTGGGTTTTTTTTTTTAAGTGTTGCTCATCAGAGGCTGTTTAGATCGCTTGTGTGGAGCTGTGGATCTTTCCGTAGGGAAAGGGGTTTTCCTGTGTGACTCAGGGTCCCCAAATTGTCCCCAAACAATCCCCCCAATTGTTCCACCTGTCTTAAAACAGGCCTGGTTTGTGTGAAGGGAAGGATGGACAGCAGTAGGTAAGAGGTGAAGGGCATCGTTTTGACAATCCCATGGTCAGGGAAATTCCTATGGGGGAAAAAGAAAATCTGGTTTTCCAACGGGAAAGCCGTGGTGGGGAAACATTTCTTGGGGGCTTTTTTTGGCTTGTCTGCAGCTCGACTTATTTCACATTAGGATATTGGATTTTATTTTTAAAGCCTTTGGAAATAAACAGGAGGAGGCTGCAACGATGGGCAAACAGGTGAGAGCTGTAGCTGGTGTTTGGAAGCCAGGAGGTAAATCAGCTAGGATTGTAAATTATAGTCATGGCCAAAATTGTGGAAATCTTTTGGGGTAAAAGTGTATTTTCTAAAACTAGCTAATAACACCACTTTTTTTGGCGGGGGGAGTAGTACCATAAAATTATATATCAATGGAAAGATAGTTTAATCAAGAATGCAATGCAATAACTTTTAGGAAAGATTTGCTATTAGAATAGCAGTTGCAGTATAAAGAAGAAAAGTGAAACACGTGGAAAAAACGAGATTATACAAAAATGATTCCCCGTATCAGTTAATGCTTCGTTGGGTAACCTTTAGCATGAATTATGGCCTTGCAATGTCTTCCCATGGAGTGAACCAAGTCTTTTAATTCCGCAGCTGTTATCATGGGAAACCAAGATTGAAGGATGGCTTCTATTAACTGGGTTTTATTACTGGGTCGCTTCTGACTAACAAGATAACATAGATTTTCATTTGGGTGAAGGTCTGGGCTATTCCCAGTCCATTCCAGCAGTGGAATAGGATTATCTTGAAACTCCAAAAAAAAAAAAAAAGTAGTATTATTAGCCATCAAACCTCAAAAACACACTTTTCCCAAAAGGTTTCCACAATTTTGGCCACTATTGTAACATCTCCCCATGTGGTCAAAAAAACCCCAAGGAACTGCCTAAATCATCTGTAGCATCTCGATTTTGAGCCAGGGGTGAAATCCAGCAGGTTCTGAAGAACCGGTAGCGGAAATTTTGAGCAGTTCGAAGAACCGGCAAATACCACCTCTGGCTGGCCCCCCGAGTGGGGTGGGAATGGAGATTTTGCAGTATCCTTCCCCTGCCACGCCCACCAAGCCACGCCCATAGAACCGGTAGTAAAAAAAATTGAATTTCACCACTGCTTTGAGCATAAAATCTTTCTTAAAAGGCCAGGGGAAAGATGGCTTTTCTTTCTGTATGAGTTATCCCGAATAGGGTTTGGATTCATTGTTTGATCACAGAAGGAATATTCAGGAGGGTTGTAAAATTTAGATGTTTGGGGGGGGGGGGGGCGGGGTGGATTGGAGACAAGACAGGATTCAAGAACAGAAGGGGTGAAGGTATCATTTGAGTGGTCCTTGGTGCTCTCTTGAGCTTCGTTGCTTTCTTGCAGACATTTTAGGTAACAAACTAGGTAGCATCATCAGTGGTAGAAGGGAGTGGGTTTACACAGAGGAGGAGGAGGAGGAGGACGAGGAGGAGGACTGTAGAATCCTTGGTGCTCTCTGAGCTTGGTTGTTTTCTTGCAGACATTTCATTACCCAATTAGGTAACATCATCAGTGCTGGAAGGGAATGGGGTTTGTGGAGAGGAGGAGAAGGAAAGAGAAAGAGGAGGAGGAGGAGGAGGAGGAGGAGGAGGAGGAGGAGGAGGAGGAGGAGAAGGAGGAGAAAGAGGAGGAGAAGGAGGAGGAGGAGGAGGAGGAGGAGGAGAACTGTAGAATCCTTGGTGCTCTCTGAGCTTGGTTGTTTTCTTGCAGACATTTCATTACCCAATTAGGTAACATCATCAGTGCTGGAAGGGAATGGGGTTTGTGGAGAGGAGGAGAAGGAAAGAGAAAGAGGAGGAGGAGGAGGAGGAGGAGGAGGAGGAGGAGGAGGAGAAGGAGGAGAAAGAGGAGGAGGAGGAGGAGGAGGAGGAGGAGGAGGAGGAGGAGGAGAAGGAGGAGAAAGAGGAGGAGAAGGAGGAGGAGGAGGAGGAGGACGAGGAGGAGAACTGTAGAATCCTTGGTGCTCTCTGAGCTTGGTTGTTTTCTTGCAGACATTTCATTACCCAATTAGGTAACATCATCAGTGCTGGAAGGGAATGGGGTTTATGGAGAGAAGGAGAAGGAAAGGGAAAGAAGAGGAGGAGGAGGAGGAGGAGGAGAAGGAGGAGAAAGAGGAGGAGGAGGAGGAGGAGGAGGAGGAGGAGGAGGAGGAGGAGGAGGAGGAGAACTGTGGAGTCCTTGGTGCTCTCTGAGCTTGGTTGTTTTCTTGCAGACATTTCATTACCCAATTAGGTAACATCATCAGTGCTGGAAGGGAATGGGGTTTGTGGAGAGGAGGAGAAGGAAAGAGAAAGAGGAAGAGGAGGAGGAGGAGGAGGAGGAGGAGGAGGAGGAGGAGGAGGAGGAGGACTGTGGAGTCCTTGGTGCTCTCTAAACTTGGTTGTTTTCTTGCAGAAGTTTCATTACCGAAGTAGATAACACCATCAGTGCTAGAAAGGAGGGAGCTTGCAGAGAGGAGGAGGAGGAGGAGGAGGAGGAGGAGGAGGAGGAGGAGGAGGAGGAGGAGGAGGAGGAGGACTGTGGGGCCCTTGATGCTCTCTGAGCTTGGTTGTCTTCTTGCAAACACTTCATTACCCAAATAGAGTAGCACTGATGATGTTACCTACTTTGGGTAATGAAACATCTGCAAGAAAACAAGAAGCTCAGAGAACATCAAGAACCCCTCATTTCAATCCTAAGCTACAAATATTCTCCTTCGTAAGTATACTATTATTATTATTATTATTATTATTATTATTATTATTATTATTATTATTTATTGGTTAATCTTTAGTGAGATTCACAGCCTTTGAGGCTGGTTAATAGCTCAGCAGCTCGAGTCCTAACCAAGGACCTAGGAACTGTTAAGGTATCGTCGGAGGATGTCAGCTGTTCCGAGTATTATTATTATTATTATTATTTTGGCCATCAGCTCCTCCAGATATCTTGGACAATAATGCCTTAATTAGTTCCAACCAGCATGGTCAGGATCTCTGAAAGTTGCAATCCCAAATCCTCTGAAAATTTCTGGCAAGCTTTCAACCTCTCTACAGTGCAACCCATTTGTGCTCCTGATCACAAATAAACAAAAGGTCATTTTTTTCAGCTGCAGAAACCCTTCCCTCTTTGGTACCTTCTCTGGGGCATCCTCTCTCTCTCCCTTCCCCCTCCCTTTTCCTTCTTGCCATTGTCTAAAGGTCTTGGCTAAGCTGCCATCCCTTGAACTGTCGTGGCCATGGTGGCCTCAGAGATGCCCGTTTGCAGACTCATGGGGTTGGCCAGGACAAATAGAGCAGACACGGACACTGGACAAACAAGATCATAGGGCAGTGGAGGTCAAAGAACACCACAAGCCAGAGGGAGACTGCAGCGTGGATGACAAACATCCCATCCATTCAGCAAAGGCTTTCCCCTCCCCATCCTGTAATTTTATCCGGCAGCATCTCTAAATGGCTTTTCTGAACAATGGAGTTATCAAATTCATTTGTCACGTCGCCTAACCTTTCTGTATGTTCAGCAAACCTCTCGTAATAAAAGCTATTCATTCTCTCTCTCTCTCTCTCTCTCTCTCTCTCTCTCTCTCTCTCTCTCTCTCTCTCTCTCTCTCTCTCTCTTGGTATTCTGGATGATATCATCCTCTCCCTGGCTTCCCCCCCTCCCTCCAGATCCTGCTTGCTTTCTCTTTCCATTTTTCCCTTCCGTTTTTATTACCAGTTATTTTTTTTCCCCCCATTCTTTCCAGCTATCTAATGAGACCTCCAGGGATATGCAGGTATAAAACGTGTTATGGTTCCTTCTAAAAGCCACCGTCAATGAAGGACCATGGCAGGTGGGGAGGAAGGAAGGAAGAAGGGAAGGGGAAAGGGAAAGGGATGAAGGGGAGGGAGGGAGGAAAAGGAAGGAAGGAAGGAGAGAAGGAAGAAAGGAAGCAAGCAAGAAAGGAAGGAAAAATGAGAAAGGACGTAAGGGGAAAGGCCTGACGGGAGAGGGAGGGATGGAAAGAAAGAGGGAAGGTAGGAAGGAGAAAAGAGAAGGGAGAGAAAGGGAAAAGGATGAAGGGTTGAAGGGAAGGAGGGTGGGAAGGAAAGAGAGAGGGAGGGAAGGAAGGAAGGAGGGGGAAGGAAGGGAGATAGAAAGTATGAAAGAAAGGAAGGAAGGAGATAGAAGGGGAAGGAATGAAGGAAAGAAAGAGGGAGGTAAAGAAGGAAGGAAGGAAGGAAAAAGGGAGGGAAGGAAGGAAGGGAGATAGAAAGGGAAGGAAGGAAAGAGAGAGGGAGGGAGGGAAGGAAGGAGATAGAAGGGGAAGGAAGGAAGGAAGGAAAGAAAGAGTGGGGTAAAGAAGGAAGGAAGGAAGGAAAGAGGGAAGGACGGAGGGAGGGAAGGAAGGAAGGGAGATAGAAAGTATGAAAGGAAAGGAAGGAAGGAGAAGGGGAAGGAAGGAAGGAAAGAAGGAGGTAAAGAAGGAAGGAAGGAGAAAAGAGAAGCGAGGGAAGGTGAAGAGGGAGAGGGAGAGGGAGGAAGGAAGAAAGAAAGGGCCGACAGGGAAGGACTTACGGCGTTGAGGAGCAGTAAAACCCATTGATGAGAACACCACTTTTTCTCTATTTTTGCCAACCTGTGTTTGCACCTTTTTTAAAATATATATACTCTTACCTTTACTCGCGGAGGTTTCATCCAGTGTTGAATGTCCTGCAATGTTTCATTGGCAGGTAAGAGGATGGGCTCAGTGTGATGTTCCGGGCATAAGATGGTGCATTCAGCTCCTTGAAAGGATAAAAAAAAAAAGAGAAAAAGAGGAAAAGCAATGCCTTCATATCGCACATATTTCTGTTCAACTAGGATTTAAAAAAACAAAACAATAACAACAACAATATCGGCTCACACATACTACGCTGGCACTTACACACTCCGTGAGGTTAATACTTCGACAGCATCTATTCTGCAAGCTGCCTACTATTTTAATTGGCCCCCGAATATTGTTATTGTGGATACATAAAACAGACGGTTTTATAGCCTCCGGTTACAGATTTCAACACAGCAGTAAAAACCAGAGGCAGAGCTGCTAATTCAAAAGCAGATCTAACAGATCGATTTGCCTGATTCTATAATTCAGAAGGTGATTCTATGCTCAGGCTAAACTGGGAAGGAGATAAAATCCTGAATATAAGCTAGTTAGGGAAAAAAGGAGACCAACAGGAAGGATTAAATCAGGAGGGAAATCCAGCAGGTTCTGGAGAACTGGTAGAGGAAAATTTGAGTAGTCCGTAGAACTGGCAAATATCACCTCTGGCTGGTC
Source organism: Arizona elegans (assembly GCA_022577455.1). NCBI lineage: Eukaryota > Metazoa > Chordata > Lepidosauria > Squamata > Colubridae > Arizona > Arizona elegans. The sequence goes on from JAKOOJ010000091.1 coordinate 208,726, forward strand.
CCAGAGTGGGGTGGGAATGGGGATTTTGCAATATCCTTCCCCCAGGAGTGGGGAGGGAATGGGGATTTTGCAGTATCCTTCCCTTGCCATGCCTACCAAGCCACGCCCACCAAGCCACACCACGCCACACCACGCCCACCAAGCTGGCTTAATTTTTTTTTTTTTAAATTTGATTTATATGCCGCCCTTCTCTGGAGACTCAGGGCGGCTTACAATGCGCTAAGCAATAGCCTTCATACTTTTGTATATTTATACAAAGTCAGCTTATTGCCCCCACAAACTGGGTCCTCAATTTACCTACCTTAGAAAGGATGGAAGGCTGAGTCAACCTTGAGCCTTGGCGAGATTCAAACCTGCAGTAATTGCAGGCAGCTGTTCTTAATAACAGGGTGCTTTAGACCACTGTACTACCAAGGCTCTTTCTCTAATGAAGGATGAAATTGTCTAATGAAGGTCTAACTTTACGGATTAAATCTGCAAGATTCAGAGATGGTCTATCTCCACAGACAAAGAACGGGTTTCCAATACAACACAACACAAGTTGGGACAATGGTGTCAGCAATAGGATTAACTTGTAGGCATCTGAACCAACCTCAGGGCTCCGTCCACCTGTAGCAACTTGCAGCTTCATTGACAGGAGAACCAAGACAGGAGGACAAGACAGGAGGACCAAGAAGTCAACTGGATCATACCTAAATTCCAATATCTAAGAAGCTGCTCCAAAGATGAAGAGGTCAACCTATTCTACAAAGCATCTGAAGGCAGGAGCAATGGATGGAAACTTATCAGAACTAAGGAGACATTTCCTAATGGTTAGAACAATTCATCAGTGGAACGACTTGCCTCCAGAAGTTGTGAATCTTCCAACACTGGAAGTTTTTAAGAAGAGGTTGGATAACCATTTGTCTGAAATGGTCTAGGGTTTCCTGCCTGAGCAGGGGGTTGGATTAGACGACCTCCAAAGTCCCTTCCAAATCTGTTATTCTGTTAACACTTATCTGGCTCCCAGAAAATTAGCCTGTATAGAAAAACCTCAAAAACACGGCATTCTAAATTCTAAAAAAAAAAAAAAAAAAATTAAAAAAATCCAGAAATAAGATGGATACTATCAAGGAACTGGCAAGCATCATCTGCAAGAAAATGTGGGCTTGGTCTACATATAACCACTGCAAGCAAAGCATTCCTTGAGGAAAAACTAAGGAGAAGGATCCAGGAGCTAAAGCATTTCAGTTTCTAACAGTCCACCCAGAGTCAACCTCGTAGGGAAGATGGAGGGCGTGGAAATTTCACAAATAAATAAAATAAATCAACAGCATCCTTTTGAGGGAAGGCTCCGATCCATCAATTCCTCCCAGTTTAAGTTACTTCCTTTGTAGGACCTGTCCAGGGTTCTGAAGTGAAGAAGACTCTCAGTCCCTAAACATTCCATTTTGTTCTCCGGACACAAAAGAATCAATACGCTGAATAAAATATCCCATTGTTAAATAACAGCAGAACCAGTGATGGGATTCAGCCAGTTCGCACCACTTCGGGAGAACCGGTTGTTAACTTTCTGAGCGGTTTGGCAAACTGGTTGTTGGAAGAAATCATTAGGGCAGAGAACCGGTTTGTTAAATTACTTGAATCCCACCACGAGCAGAACGTGGTTTTTTTTTTTAAAGAAATTACTTTTAAAAATGAGGTTTTGTTCCTTTCCAAATCTGCAGTCCAAAAGGTTGCACGCCAACACAGGGGTCTCCAACCTTGGCAACTTTTAAGACTTGTGGACTTCAACTCTCAGAATTACTCAGCCAGCAAAGCTGGGATTCTGGGAGTTGAGGTCCACAAGTCTTAAAAGTTGCTAAGGTTGGAGACCCCTGCGCTAATGGACAAAAAGCTTAATTCTTAAATCAGGGAGAGAAGTCAAGTCTGTGGCTGTAGATGGAATTAGAGGAGGGGAGGTCTCATTCATCATGGCAGAGATGCTGGCCACCAGTTTATTCCAGTTAATCTGCAGGGATCCTGACTTTCTTTTATTAAAATAATCCCCGAGTGTAATGAATCAGAGACTGAAGACTAGATCCCTTGAGACTCGCTTCCTCTAGAAAAATGCCTCTTAGAACCCCACGGGTACAGATAGTCCTCATCTTACGATGGCAACAGAGCCCAAAATTGAGGTTGCAAAGTGAGAAATTTGTTAAGTGAGTTAGGCCCCATTATGACTATAACCATGTTGCTTGTATATTTCAATTATCTTGTTTTTATTTGTTTCCTAGTACGATTTGATAGCTTATTAGTAACCTTGACTATCACTAAGTGTTGTATCGTTTTATTCTTGATGAACGTATTTTATTCTCCTTATGTACACTGAGAGCTTATGCACCAAAGACAAATCCCTTGTGTGTCCAATCACACTTGGCCAATAAAGAATTCTATTCTATTCTATTCTATTCTATTCTATTCTATTCTATTCTATTCTATTCTATTCTATTCTATTCTATTCTATTCTATTGCATTCCATTCCATTGCATTCCATTCCATTCCCTGTTCTATTCTATTCTATTCTATTCTATTCTATTCTATTCTATTCTATTCTATTCTATTCTATTGCATTCCATTTCCTGTTCTATTCTATTCTATTCTATTCTATTCTATTCTATTCTATTCTATTCTATTCTATTCTATTCCATTCCATTCCATTCCATTCCATTCCCTATTCTATTCTATTCTATTCTATTCTATTGCATTGCATTGCATTCCATTCCATTCCCTATTCTATTCCATTCCATTCCATTCCATTCCATTCCATTCCATTCCATTCCATTCCATTCCATTCCATTCCATTTATGTACTCTCAGTGTACATAAAAGAGAAATGTTCATCAAGAATCATAAGGTACAACACTTAATGATAATCATAGGGTACAGAAGGGACCATGGTTGGAGGAAAAAAAAAACCACAGATAGGCTGAGAATAACCAACTCAAAACGATAAAGATGGTGCTAGAAGAAGCAGACAATGCACAGCACCCTTCAGCAAGGCAAGAGAATTAAGGGTGTCTCCCTGACTCTGAATTCCTGAAATTGAAAAAAAGCAGGATTTCTTTTCTTTTTTTCCCCTTTCTTTCTCGATCCTCCCATCCTTCCTCTCTGCCTCCCCGAAAAAGGCAAGTCAAATATTCTTTGCAAAGCACCAGCAAACCTTGGAAGGTATTCAAAAGGTCACCTGTGTCTCCAGGGGCCCAAACACATCATCTGGAGGAAGGCAACTGCAGCCGCCTTTCCTTGCTCATTGGCTAACGCTGCAATTTACACATCGGAGGGGGAAAAAAAAACAGTCCTGGGATTGTTTTGATTATACAATCCATAATTGGCTTCATTATAGAGCGATGAGCTCATTCTGGTCATGTGCTCTTTCCACCCCAACCCCCACCCTTAGGATAGGTGCAGAACAGGGCCTGATGCTTCACTATAGCTGGTTTATAATGAAGGAACGGGAAGGGGGGATGGGGGTGACGACACATGGAAGAGGGGAAGGGGAAATAAACACCCAGCTTCCCTTGCTAGGCTGGGATGCGTTTCCCCTTCCGTTCACTTTTATTGATGGCATATATATACCCAAGCATGATGAGCAAAGGATGCTCATGAGCAAAGGAGAAATGTGCTTTCCAGATGGACATGGAACACAACTGGTTCTAAATTCTTGGCATCCAAAGAAAGGGCTGGGGGGAAAAATTAATGCAAATCGATCACAAAGAACATAGATAAGAGCTAGTGTCAGTGTTGCGACGCTGGCATAGAGAGAGCAGAGGAGAGCGAAAGATAAACTCTGAGCCTTTTGCCTGCTAAATCCCTTTGAAGCCCGGTTGTCGTGGAAATGAGGGGAGGGGGGCACATTCCTGAGAAATGACGAGGAAAAGAAGTCTGAAGAATGATTTGGAAGACAGCCAATGAGAAGCAGAGATTTGGGGATCGGAAAGGGAGGGATTGGGAGGCAAAAGGTCAGTCTTGTTCGCAAAGAGTCATGATCTGGTGGCTGAGCTCAATTAAAGAAAGATTTCCTTAAAGATTGGCAGTTTGGAAATTCATTTAATTTCGAGATAGCACCGCAGTCTGACAGCTAGATCAATGGACCATTCTAGATGACTTGGGATAAGATAGCTTTGAAGGCCCATGGAAGAAAGCCTAACCAGAAGAACAGAGTTGGAAGGGATCTTGGAGGTCTTTTTCTACTCCAACCCCCCTGCTCGAGCAGGAAACTTGAGTTCTAGGTTGCTTCTCTCCTGGATTACTTTCTATCCATCTGGCAGGTTTAGTATCAACCGTCATCATGAAAAGTTGCCCATGAAGATCAACAAAAACAGAAGGCAACACTTCTCGATTTGCTCCATCCCTGGATGAACCTGCTGGCACCTGAAACCCTGACTTCTCACTTTAAAAATAGATTCAGGAGATGCTGTTGTGGTTTTGAAATGTGGGCCAACCGAGGACAAACAAACAAGGAAAAAAAGAGGTGAGGGAGTGGAGTCTGACTCCACTACCCTTCTCGTGTGTTTCTTAAATCAGGGGTCTCCAAACATGGCAATGTTAAGACGTATGGACTTCAACTCACAGAATTCCTCAGCCAGCCATGCTGCAGGTTGGATACCACCATAACCCTCTGATAGTATACCTGAGAGGCATGTTTCTGGTTTAAACTCAATATTTTGTTCAATTATCAATTCCAGCCAATTATGTATTTTCTCCCAATATCTTCTTGCATGTCTACCACATATGGTAATAGGTGCCATATTGTTTTGTCTTTTAATGACCCCGTAATCCCTTACATCAAGGTGAAGTTGGGGCAATTGAATGGAGCTGAGTGTTTACTGGACGGATGTCTTTCCTATTATTTATTTATTTATTTATTTATTTATTTATTTATTTATTTATTTATTTATTTAGTCGCATTTCTATGCCGCCCAACTCCCAAGGGACTCTTGGAATGTCCAAGAGTCCCAAGATGCAGAGTTTGCAGCAGATAATAACTCATTGTGTCCAGAGAGAGAAATATCAACTGCTACTTAGGTTTAGGAGCCAGAATAGAGTTCAAAAAATACTATGAGTATTTTTGGCAGTGGATTATATTTAGAATTGTATTGCATGATTTTGTAGGAATTGAAGGGTTGAAATAGGTTAGTTTACTGATTGATTAGTCTAAGAAAAAGGATCTTTAAGTCATATATTTAGGGGAGTGGAGGAATTGGATAGAACTGAATAAATGTTAAATTTGGATGTAGGGAGAAGGCCGCTTTAAAATGTTATATTAATATATATAAAAGATTAAATGTTAAATTGTAATAATACACTATAAGTTTAGGGGAGGAGAAAAAGGGCAGATTATCGTAAAAATGGGAGTTATAAGAATAATATGCTAAGGGTCAGTATTCTGAGGAGGGAGTAAGGGAAAGGAAAGATATTATGTATGTAATTAGTTATGAAATAGCCTATTGTTGTGAAGAAGTCACGGGGGGGATGGGTGGTGAGGGGGGGGTTAGGGAAGAGGGGGGGGGAAAAGGGGGAAAAACTTGTATTTGAAAACTTTTTCAATACAAAAAAAAAAATATTATGAGTTTATTTCCTGCTACCTATGCACAAGAATTGTTGGAGAAGTCTCTTTGGACTGCAAGGAGATCCAATCAGTCAATCCTGAAGGAAATCAAATACCTTTGGAAGGACCAATCCTGAAGCCAAAGCTCAAATACTTTGGCCACTTAATTGAAGTTGAAGTCCATAAGTCTTAACATTGCCAAGGTTGGGGACCTCTGTCTTAAATTAAGGCTCTTAATGTGAACTGAAACTTAGTGTTAAATACAGTGGTGGAATTCAGCTGGTTCTATCTGGTTTGGGCACATCCCAATCACATCCCATTTATCCACGTTTTTTGATGCTCTGCGCATGCGAACCGTTGCAAACCGTTAGCAAAGGTAAGTGACTATCGCCCCTTGTTAAATACCTATTCCGGAGCCCTCCGGACATTGTAACTTCAGGCCGCCACTCAACTGGGTGGGTGGGAAACAATGTCCTTGCATTTCCGAGCAGAGATGGAAGGATCCACTCCAGTTGCCATCCTTCCGACAACGAATCACATTATTTTCATCGCCCTGGAAAGAGAAAGGGAGATGTTAGGCAGGAGAAAACTAAGCAGCACCCAAAAGAAGGAAGAGGTCGTCGTCCTCCTCCTCCTCCCCTCCACTCACTACCAAGTTCAGAGACCACCAAGGACCCCATAGTCTTCGTCCTCCTCCTCCCCCCTCCTCCTCCCCGCTCCTCCTCCTATCCCATTCCCTTCTAGCACTGATGATACCTAGTTGGGTAATGAAACATCTGCAAAAAAATCACCAAGCTTAGAGAGCACCGAGGACCTCACAGTCCTCCTTCTCCTTCTCCTTCTCCTCCTCCTCCCCCCCCCACAAACCCCATTCCCTTCTAGCACTGATGATGATACCTAGTTGGGTAATGAAACATCTGCCAAAAAATCACCAAGTTTAGAGAGCACTGAGGAGCCCACAGTCTTCCTTCTCCTTCTCCTCCTCCTCCCCCCACAAACCCCATTCCCTTCTAGCACTGATGATGATACCTAGTTGGGTCATGAAACATCTGCAAGAAAACAACCAAGCTTAGAGAGCACCGAGGACCCCACAGTCCTCCTCCTCGTCCTCCTCCTCCTGCACCCCCACCTCTTCCCCCTGCAAACCCCACTCCTTTCAGCACTGATGATGTTACCTCATTTGGGTAATGAAACCTCTGCAAGAAAACAACCAAGCTCAGGTATCACCAAGGACCTCCCATTTCAGTCCTGAACTACAAATATTCTCCTTTAATCTACCTTGATCGTTAGTAATTCAGATTCTTGTAAGAGAGTGTTAGCAGTGCAATAAATCTGTATTCATTTTGGACCACCCCAGACTCTTGATTTCCTGTGCCTGACAGGTAGAAAAGACAAGGGGCCGTCAACCCACTTCCTGCCCCGGCAATCACCCAACAGGACTCACAGATTGAAGGTCTTCCTCTTTGCACTTAATCTGACACACGCTGTTGAACTGGAAGCCATTGGTGCAATGGTACAGCCCATGAAACATGGAAGGGGGAGGGTCACAGGTCACAGGGATGCAGGCTCCTTGCAGCCACGTCCCATCTTGGGCACACTGGATCTTAAATGTCCTCCTTCCATAGATGCAAAGAGAAAGAGAGAGAGAGATGAATGAGAGGAGGATGGAGGAGAGTCCAGAAATCAAATAAGCCCAATTTCTCCAACCTCTCTTTGCAATAGCCATTGGTGCAGCCAAGAAAGTAAAAGACATTTGCTTCTGGGGAGGAAAGCTATGGCAAATCTAGATAGCTTACTAAAAAACAGAGACATCACCCTGCCAACAAAAGAGCGTATAGTCAAGGCTATGATTTTCCCAGTTGCAATGGATGGCTGTGAAAGTTGGACCATAAGGAAGGCTGAGCGCCAAAGAATGGAGGCCTTTGAACTATGGTGATGGAGAAGACTCCTGAGTCCCTTGGATTGCAAGACAATCTAACCGGTCAGTCCTAGAGGAGATCAACCCTGACTGCTCTTTAGAAGGCCAGATCCTGAAGAGGAAACTCAAATACTTTGGCCACCTAATGAGAAGGAAGGACTCCCTGGAGAAGAGCCTAATGCTGGGAATGACTGAGGGCAAAAGAAGAAGGGGACGGCAGAGAACGAGGTGGCCAGATGGAGTCACTGAAGTAGTCGGTGTGAGCTTAAATGGACTCCAGAGGATGGTAGAGGACAGGAAGGCCTGGAGGAACATTGTCCATGGGGTTCATGGACACGATGGGTCAGACACAACTTTGCAAGAACAACAGCAGCAAAAAGAAAGAATGCAGAGAAAAGCATTAAAGATGGTTAAAAGACTGGAGGCTAAAACATACAAAGAACAATGGCAGGAATTGAATGCATCTAATTGACTGAAAAGAAGGACTGGGGGTGTGGGGGGGTGACATGACAGCAGCTTTCCAATATTTGAGGGGCCGCCCCTCAAAGAAGAATGGGTCAACCTATTCTCCAAAACACCTGAAGGTGGGACAAGAAGCAATGGATGGAAACTAACCCAGGAGACGAAACAACCTAGAACTTAAGGAGAAATTTCCTGACAGGGAGAACAATTAACCAGTGGAACGGCTCGCCTTCAGAAGTTGTGAGTGCCCCAACGCTGGAGGTTTTTAAGAAGAAGTTGGATAACCATTGGTCTGAAGCAGAGGGTTGGACTAGAAGACCTCCAAGGTCCCTTCCAACTCTTGTTGTTCTATTCTATTCTTAAAAGCACCTGCCACTATTCTTGCTGGAGAACTCCAGATGGTCTCCCAGTGGTCTACTATGTGTCCAAAAAGCGACCTACAGACGAATACCATTGAGGAGATACCACCTACAACCATTTGTCTGAAACGGTGTGGGGTTGGACTAGAAGACTTCCAAGGTCCCTTCCAACTCTGTTATTCTATTCTATTCTATTCTTAAAAGCACCTGCCACTATTCTTGCTGGAGAACTCCAGATGGTCTCCCAGTGGTCTACTATGTGTCCAAAAAGCGACCTACAGACGAATACCATTGAGGAGATACCACCTACAACCATTTGTCTGAAACGGTGTGGGGTTGGACTAGAAGACCTCCAAGGTCCCTTCCAACTCTTGTTATTCTATTCTATTCTTAAAAGCACCTGCCACTATTCTTGCTGGAGAACTCCAGATGGTCTCCCAGTGGTCTACTATGTGTCCAAAAAGCGACCTACAGACGAATACCATTGAGGAGATACCACCTACAACCATTTGTCTGAAACGGTGTGGGGTTGGACTAGAAGACCTCCAAGGTCCCTTCCAACTCTGTTATTCAGCTAAAGATCAAGATCACCGATCACTTTTCCCTTCTTCGGGGGGTTTGGTTTATTGGTGAGCCGTGTGGGAAGCCCTCCATCTTTGCAGGAGGAGATACACAAACACACTCAGGCCAAACGGCCCCATTTTGGGGAAGAAAGGGTGGGGGGAAAAAAACCCCCAAACAAAACAAAAACCTTCTACATTCAACCAGAATCTTCAAGCGCTTTGTAACCCAAGAAAGCGCTTGAAGATTCTGGTCTGTTTGTTTTTTTTAATGTGGCGGTGTTGGTTCCTCCCCGCTCCCTTCCTCCAAGTCGTAACCGCCCCCCACCCTGCCCACAACAACAACGTAGGATAGTGAGAAAGTTTTCCCACCGAAGTTCAAAGGGGGCTCCCCAGGTTGCGATACCAAAAGGGCATTTTTGCTAGAAGGAGGCGGGTGGGCCCAAAAGCTGCCTTGTTGAATGAAAAGACATAGAAATGCAGAAAACGGGGAGCGAACTTAAAACTGCCTCTTTCTTTTCTCTTTTTTTTTAAAAAGAAGAAGCAGGTCCAAAACGCTCTCCGCCCCCCAAAGGGACCCATTAAAGACCTTTCCATTGAAGCCCCTTCTGAAAGAAAAGAAAGGAAGAAAGAAAGAAAGAAGAAGAGAAAAAAATAGGGGGGAGGGCAGGGGACGGGGAAAGGCCAGCTGTTCTTTTCTGTAGTGGAGATAAAATGAAAAAAAAAAGGGTGGGTGGGTGGGATTTGAGCAGCCCTATTTAAGAATCGGGTATCTGATCTAACCTCCTCTGCTTTCATTAACACCTCCTGTCCCTGAGCGGTGGCTTTTCTCACTTCTATCAGCTTTTCTTGCAAATTGCAAAGGCAGGGATGGATCCTTTGTAGATCGGTCCTTCATCAGCCCCGAGGCAGAGTTTACAGAGTGGGGCAAGGGGTGGGGGGTGGGGGTTCTTTTAAGGCCCACCTCAATGATTTTAGGAATCAGATCAAGCAAGCAAGCAAAACTGTAGAAAGAGTGCAGAGAAGAGCAACCAGGATGATTAGGGGACTGGTGGATAAAACATACGATGAACGGTTGCAGGAACTGGGCATGGCTAGTCTAGTGAAGAGAAGGACCAGGGGAGACATGATAGCAGTCTTCCAATATTTGAGGGTCTGCCACAGAGAGGATGGGGGTCAAGCTATTTTCCAAAGCATCCAGACAAGGAATAACAGATGGAAATTGATCAAGGAGAGATTCAACCTAGAGATAAGGAGGAATTTTCTGACAATGAGAGCAATTAACCCATGGAACAGAAGTTGCCTTCGGACGTTGTGGGAGCTTCATCACTGGTGGCTTTCAAGAAGAGACTGGACTGCCCTCTGTCAGAAATGGTGTAAGGTCTCCTGTTTGGGTGGGGGGTTGGACTAGATGATCTATAAGGTCCCTTCCAACTTCGTTAATTTGTAAAGGATATTGAGACTCTAGAAAGAGTGCAGAGAAGAGCAACAAGGATGATTAGAGGACTGGAGGCTAAAACATATGAAAAACAGTTGCAGGAACTGGGCATGGCTAGTCTAGTGAAGAGAAGGACCAGGGTTGACATGATAGCAGCCTTCCAGTATCTCAGGGGCTGCCCCAAAGAAGAGGGAGTCAAGCTATTCTCCAAAGCACCTGAGGGCAGGACAAGAAGCAATGGGTGGAAACTAATCAAGGAGAGAAGCAACCTAGAACTAAGGAGAAATTTCCTGACTGTGAGAACAATTAACCAGTGGAACAACTTGCCACCAGAAGTTGTGAATGCTCCAACACTGGAAGTTTTTAAGAAGAGATTGGACAACCATTTGCCTGAAGTGCTGTAGGGTTTTCTCCCTAAGCAGAGGGTTGGACTAGAAGACCTCCAAGGTCCCTTCCAACTCTGTTTTTCTATTCTATTCTTAAAAGCACCTGCCACTATTCTTGCTGGAGAACTCCAGATGGTCTCCCAGTGGTTTACTATGTGTCCAAAAAGCGACCTACAGACGAATGCCAAAGATCATTGAGGAGATACCACCTACTTCCTTGTCTTCTGTGAAGGTCCAGGGACGTGGTAGCCTGGTCTGCACTTATATTTGCAGAAGGAGCCCACTTTATGTTTCTGAAGCCGGCAGCGGCCAGTTTGGAGGTCAGCGTTGTGAATCAAAGGAGGTGCCTTGCACATCAGCTCACAAAGAGCCTCCGGGAAGGACCACAACCCATCTTCCAAGCACGTCAAATGGTTATTGCTTCCTGGGAAAGATTGGGGTGAGGGGGTTGGGAAACAACAATGTCAGATGGGTGCAAGCGGTTATAAAAATACTGCTGTGCGGGAGTAAATAAATCAATAAAAATGGGTATTTTGGGGTTCCATCCCCGTTGCCTGCAGAGGGAACAGGAAAGAAAGTCCGAGGTGTCATTCTCACAGGCGGGTTCTTATTTTTTTCTGCCTTTCTTGCTGTACAGGTTTGCTGCCTTCCTGCCAGCGACCTGCTGGTCTTGATGTATTTTCCAAAGAGAGTTGTTGTTGTTATTATTATTATTATTATTATTATTATTATTATTATTATTATTCAGGTGGCTTTTTCAGGTCAAGGAGCAAGGACTGGAGGTTGATGGAACCTGCGTTTTGGTGTGTGTGTGTGTGTGTGAGAGAGAGAGAGAGAGAGAGAGAGACAGACAGACAGAGAGAGAGATGGAGGGAGGGAGAGACAGAGAGAGGGAGAAAGTGAAAGAATGACAGAGAGAGAGAGAGAAAGAGGAAGAGAGAGACACAGAGAGAGAGAGAAGGAGAAAGAGAGAGAGAGAGACAGAGAGAGGGAGAGAGGGAGAGAGAGAGAGGAGAAAGAGAGGGAGAGAGAGAAAGAAAGGAAGAGAGAGACAGAGAAAGAGAGAGAGAGAGAGAAGGAGAAAGAGACACACAGAAAGAAAGAGAGAGGGAGAGAGACAGAGAGGGAAAGAGACAGAGAGAAAGAGAGAAAAAGAGAGAGACAGAGAGAGAGAGTGAGTGACAGAGAGAGAGAGAGAAAGAAAGAGAGAGAGAGAGAGAATTTCTACTACCTTAAAACAATAAAGGAAACTTTAAAACTATCAAAAGAAGTTTTAAAGCATCCCGGAAACAAAGTGGAAAAGCAAAAGAATAAAACTCATTTGCAAGGCAAGAAACCGGATGGGGGAGAAATTAAAAGTAGATTTTGACAGTTATGCGGAGGAAAATGGGGAATCTGAGGCGGCCGTAGCATCCAAGGAAAATTTCTGAAAATATCCTCCATCCATCCTACTTTCCCCCCTGAATCTGACGTCACAATTATCTTTTTCAGGACCATTCTCAGACAGGCCAAACTTCCCTCTCCTCCCTTTTTCCTTTTCGTTTACCAAGAATATTTTTTTTTAAAAAAATAATTCCCAAATCTAGGAGCACATTCAAAGAAAATGTCAGAGGCATCTGAGCTCTGCAGTGGATCTTTGGTTTATCAATCAATCAATCGGTCAATCAATCAATCAATTTCTATCCAGTCATAGTCCAGCAACTAATTCTTGGGTTTCTCATCCCACGCTTGATTTGATGGCACAAGAACTTCCACAATAGCTGAGGCTATTGTGTAGGTTCTCCATCCTCTTCACTTGGGACTTCTTGGAGCCAAGGTTAGCCAAAACTCCTGGGACCTAACCTTTGAGTAAACCTACAATAGATTGCACTGCAATTCCCTGTGTCTGGGAAGGACCTTGGTTTCTCTTGCAGAAGATCGGCAAGGCCGTCCATCCATGATAAAAAAAAAAAAATGTGCAAGAGGCCCTTCCGAATCCAGAACGGGAGTTGCAGGAAGTATGGAAAACAACCTTGAGATCTTTTCTGTCTGCTTTTGAGCTGTTGAGGTATTCTTGGACTCTTCTGAATGCTCCTTCCCTGCGCCAGCTTCTCTGCTTTCTTCGGTCTGACTCACCCAGCATGTCCACCACACAGTCCAGCATGGATGATCTCATGCTTGTTTCGGCAAGGTAATGAACTGTGACATTAAGAAACAGTGGCTGGTCTGACATAGGGGATTGAATTTGGAATGAGTCATCCCCGGCTCTGGCCCCAACGTGGAGCTCACTGACGGATCAGTGTTAGTCATACCCCACTGATTCAGCATTCAGAATTGCCTTCTCCTCCTTCAGTCAGGATAGTATAAGGCCTCCTGTCTTGAAGGAGGAGGAGGAGGAGGAGGAGGAGGAGGAGGAGGAGGAGGAGGAGGAGGATGGTGTAGGATCAATTCTAACTTTATCAGCCTGTCTCCTTCTCCTTCTCCTTCTCCTTCAACCAGGATAGTATAAGGCCTCCTGTCTTGGAGGAGGAGGAGGAGGAGGAGGAGGAGGAGGAGGGTGATGATGGTGTAGGATCAATTCTAACTTTATCAGCCTGTCTCCTGCTCCTTCTCCTTCTCCTTCAACCAGGATAGTATAAGGCCTCCTGTCTTGGAGGAGGGGGAGGAGGAGGAGGAGGAGGAGGAGGAGGGTGATGATGGTGTAGGATCAATTCTAACTTTATCAGCCTGTCTCCTTCTCCTTCAACCAGGATAGTATAAGGCCTCCTGTCGAGGAGGAGGAGGAGGAGAAGGAGGAGGAGGAGGAGGAGGGTGTAGGATCAATTCTAACTTTATCAGCCTGTCTCCTTCTCCTTCAACCAGGATAGTATAAGGTCTCCTGTCTTGGAGGAGGAGGAGGAGGAGGAGGAGGAGGAGGAGGAAGAGGAGGAGGAGGAGGAGGGGGAGAGGGAGAGGGAGAAGAGGGAGAAGGAGAAGGAGAAAGAGAGAAAGAGAGAGAAAGAAAGAGAAGGAGAAGGAGAAAGAGAAGGAGTGTTTCTTGTCTTGCCTTCTAGTGAAGACTGGACAGCCATTTGTCTAAAATTGTATAGGGTCTCCTGCTTAAGCAGGGGGTTGGACTAGAAGACCTCCAAGGTCCCTTCCAATCCTGTTATTCTTCAGGCACCTCAAAGCATCACGTTCCAGTTGACAAAACTACCCTCCCTGAGAACCTACCTTTCAGCTGAGCAGGAGGCTTGCAGGTAAAGGAGCATTTCTTGCCAAAAGTGGTCCCTTCACTGCAGTTAAAAGAAGCAGGGTAGACATGGTGCTGGTCCGGAATTCTGCAGTCAATGGGCTCACAGGATACCTGCTTGTTCCACTCCCCATCCAGGCATGTCATGGTGGTGCTTGGCTCCCACTGAAAGAAGGGAAACAGCAGGGTTCATTAAGTCAGATCTTGACCCATCTCACACCAGGCACTCATATCATGGAACAGCTTCTCTTCTGATTTTTTCCCCCTGGTTAGATAGATAGATAGATAGATAGATAGATAGATAGATAGATGATAGATAGATAGATAGATAGATAGAGAGGTAGATGATAGATAGATAGATAGATGATAGATGGATAGATAGATGATAGATAGATAGATGATAGATAGATAGATGATAGATAGATAGATAGATAGATAGATAGATAGATAGATAGATAGGATAGATAGATGATAGATAGATAGATAGATGATAGATAGATAGGTAGGTAGATGATAGATAGATAGATGATAGATAGATAGATAATAGATAGATAGATAGATAGATAGATAGATGATAGATAGATAGATAGATAGATAGATAGAGAGGTAGATGATAGATAGATAGATAGATGATAGATGGATAGATAGATGATAGATAGATAGATGATAGATAGATAGATGATAGATAGATAGATAGATAGATAGATAGATAGATAGATAGATAGATAGATAGATGATTGATAGATAGATGATAGATAGATAGGTAGGTAGATGATAGATAGATAGATGATAGATAGATAGATAATAGATAGATAGATAGATAGATGATAGATAGATAGATAGATTTATTTATTTTATTTATTTTATTATTCACATTTCTATGCCGCCCACTCTCCAAGGACTCTGGGCGGCTTACACCAAAGACAGCATACTAAATAGCATATTGCCCCCCAACAATCCGGTTCCTCATTTTACTCACCTCGGAAGGGATGGAAGGCTGAGTCCAACCTTGAGCCGGTGAGATTTGATTGGCTGATCTGCTGAACTAGCAGTCAGCTGAAGTAGCTGCAGTACTGCACTCTAACCACTGCACTACCTTGGCTCTAATAGATAGATGATGGGTGGGTAGATAGATAGATAGATAGATAGATAGAATAGATAGATAGATGAATGGATGGATAGATAGATTAGATAGATAGATAGATAGATGATGGATGGATGGATGGATGGATGGATAGATAAATAGAGACAGAGACAAAGGGGCTTATGTGTGTATAAATACACACACAAATATCTGTGTCTATATATATGGATATGGATATGGATTACGTATACGTATACATATATGTATACCGTTTCCCTGAAAATAGTCCTCCCTGAAAATATTTAAACGCATGTACAGCCAATGTCCCCGCCATTTCCTCTGGTTAGGGTTAGGGAGACAGAGCTGGAAATCAGGTATGAGGGCAAGAGGAGCCCCGTCTTGCTCCACAAGCCCCAAAATAATAAGACCTCCCCGAAAATAAGACCAAGTGCTTATTTCTGGATTCAACAAAATATAAGACAGGGTCTTAGTTTTGGGGAAACATGGTATGTATATGTATATGTATATGTATATGTATATGTTGGGCACTCCTGACCTGGAGTGACACATGGGAACATTTGCTGAGATGTTTGCCACAACCTCCAGATGTGATGGGTCACCACTGCCATCCCAGAGCTACAATGAAGCTGTGGTCCAATTGAGCAGGGTCTATGACAATTCACCATAGTCAACTCACCACAACCAACTCACCACGCCCAACTCTCCATGACCAACTCTCCATGGCCAACTCACCACGGCCAACTCACCACGACCAACTCACCACAACCAACTCTCCATGACCAACTCTCCATGACCAATTCACCATTGCCAACTCCACAACCAACTCACCATTGCCAACTCTCCATGATCAACTCTCCATGACCAACTCTCCATGGCCAACTCACCACAATCAACTCACTACAGCCAACTCACCATGGCCAACTCACCACAACCAACTCACCATTGCCAACTCACCACAACCAACTCTCCATTGCCAACTCACCATGGCCAACTCACCATGGCCAACTCACCATGGCCAACTCTCCATGACCAATTCACCATTGCCAACTCCACAACCAATTCACCATTGCCAACTCACCATGACCAACTCTCCATGACCAACTCTCCATGACCAACTCTCCATGGCCAACTCCACAACCAACTCACCACAACCAACTCACCATTGCCAACTCTCCATGGCCAACTCCACAACCAACTCTTCATGACCAACTCTCCATGGCCAACTCCACAACCAACTCACCACAACCAACTCACCATTGCCAACTCTCCATGGCCAACTCCACAACCAACTCTTCATGACCAACTCTCCATGGCCAACTCCACAACCAACTCACCACAGCCAACTCACCATAGCCAACTCTCCATGACCAATTCACCATTGCCAACTCCACAACCAACTCACCGTTGCCAACTCACCACGGCCAAGGACAAGAGTTACACTAATATCCAAGAAATAGTGGAACAGAATCATTAAAGAAAGGATGAAAAAGGAGAGACGGGATGAAATGTGAATGACAAAAATTCATTTTTTTTATTGATTTATTTCAAGTAATTAAACTGATTTGTTAAACTGCCCCACGGCGAGTTGGCTGTGGCGAGTTGGCCCATTCCAAACCGAGCAAGCAGAGTAGGGCAGGGTGATGAAATTAACCAAGCATCCCTATTTGCTTTGGAGACGAAACCCCTTGATCAAAACCAGGCACATAAGTTGGCTCTTGTTCTTAACATCAACACAAACACGCGAACACACACACACACACACACACACACACACACACACACATACAATTTCTCTGCTGGTGAAACCTACAAGCCAGCTGTATTTAGTCAGTGGACTCTCACATTCTCTGGATTCTTCAGCCTGCCTTCCTTCCTTCCTTCCTTCCTTCCTTCCTTCCTTCCTTCCTTCCTTCCTTCCATCCATCCACCCACCCACCCACCCATCCATCCATCCATCCATCCATCCATCTCAGCCTCCTTGCAGAACCAGCTTTCTGCTCTGCAGAAAGGGCTCGGTCAAGGGGCCTTCTGCTATGGGGCTAAATATGTGGAAATACAAGCCATGGGGCAGAGCTGGGAGGGAATCGCAATCCTTTTTGGCGTGCCACTAAATTAAGCAGTTTCTCTCTCTCTCTCTCTCTCTCCTCTCTCTCTCTCTCTCTCTCTCTCTCTCTCTCTCTCTCTCTCTCTCCCTTCTCCCCCTCTCTATTCCTTCTCCCATCTCTCTCCCTGCCCTCCCCTTCTTTTCCTTCCTCCCTTCTTCCTTCTTTCTCCCTCTCTTCCTTCCTTCTCTCTCTCCTTTTTTTCCTTTTCTCTGTCTCCATTCTATCTCTCTCCCTTTGACCTCTCTCTCTCCCTTCCCTATTTCTTTTTCCTTCTCTCTCTTCCTTCCTTTCCTTCACTCTTCCTTCCTTTACTCTCTCCCTCCTTTCCTCTCTTCCTTCCCCCTCTCCCTTCCCTCTGCCTTCCCCTCTTTTCCTCCCCCTCTCCCTTCCTTCTTTCCCCATTTCCTTCTCTCTCTCTTCCTTCCTTTCCTCTCTCTCCCTCCTTCCTTTCCTCTCTCTTCCTTTCCCCCTCCCCTCCCTCTCTCCCTTCCTTCTCTCTCCCCCTTCCCCCCCTCTCTCCCCCCTTCCCGCCTGTCTTTTCCTTTCCCCCCTCTCCCTTCCCTTTCCTCCCTTTCCTTCCCTCTCTTCCTTCCTTTTCTCTCTCTCCCTCCTTCCTTTCTTTCTTCCTCCCTTCCCTCCCCTCCCTCCCTCTCCCTTCCTTCTCTCTCTCCCTTTCCCCCCTCTCTTCCTTCCTGCCTGTCTTTTCCTTTCCTCCCTCTCTCTCTCCCTTCCCTTTTCTCCCTTCCCTTCGCTGTTTTCCTTTCTTTTCTCTCTCCCCCTCCTTCCTTTCCTCTTTCTCCCTTCCCCCCTTCCCCCTCCCTCTCTCTTCCTTCCTTCTCTCTCTCCCTTCCCCCCCCTCTCTCCCTTCCCGCCTGTCTTTTCCTTTCCCCCCTCTCTCTCCCTTCCTTTTCTCTCTTTCCTCTCTCTCCCTCCTTCCTTTCCTCTTTCTTCCTTCCCTCCCTTCCCTCCCTCTCTCTCCTCCCTCTCCTTTCCCCCTCTCTCTCTTCCTTCCCACTTCTGTCTTTTCTTTTCCCCTCTCTCACTCTCTCATCCCAACTTCAGGAAAAGTCGGAGTCTTTTGCAAACCATAAGCAATGGAAAACCTCCAGTGCGGTCCACGGGTATGCTGATAGCCCAGAGTCGGTGCCAAATTAAGACACAAACATTTTTGCCGCTTCCACGCACACACACACACACACACACACACACACAGAGGAAATAATTGGGGGAAACTATCCGATTCTTTCTTTCTTTCTTTCTTTCTTTCTTTCTTTCTTTTCTTTCTTTCTTTCTTTCTTTCTTTCTTTCTTTCTTTCTTTCTTTCTTTCTTTCTTTCTTTCTCCTGAAAATCTCTGGCTTCTCTTTGGCTGCAAAGAGCCCGCAAGAGGGAGAAATAAAAACAAGCCATTCGGGCTTGGGTGCGGTGTTTGTGTGTGTGTGGATGTGTTTGTGTATTGGGGAGGGCAGGTCGGAGAAGGAAAAGAAAACAGCCAACTTTCTCCTGGAAGAGAAAGAAGCTAGTCAGTGCTGGGGGCCGTGTTAGGGTAAAAAAAAAAAACTCCCGCAACAGAGGCCCAGATGGTTGAACTCGCTCTTCTAAATTGAGAAAACTCAACTTATCTTCCCCGTTTCTTACGGGAAGACGCCACGCTCCTGACCCCGGCTGAGACAAGTCGGGTCTCTGCTGGCTGCCAAAAGAAAGCACCCGTAATTTGGATGGTGATAGCAGGGGTCGAAGACATCCGCCAGACTCTCTCCCCCCTCAAAGACATCATAACAAACAGCCTCTTGCTGTTCTCGAGGGAGGGAGATTTCACATACACACACACACCCTGGTTCTCCTCCTACATTTATTTTCTCCTCTCCCGCCGCCGTGTGTGTTTTAGGGTTTATTTATTTGCGACACTCATTGCAAAAAGGGTGGGGAGGGGGAAGCTCTGCTTGATTCCCTTGGTATTCTCTTGGCGTCTGCCGGTGAAGTCAGGAATATGAAGAACGGTTGCAGGAACTGGGCCTGGCTAGTCTAGAGAAGAGAAGGACCAGGGGGGACATGATAGTAGCCTCCCAATATTTGAGGGGCTGCCACAGAGAGGAGGAAGGGGGTCAAGATATTCTCCAAAGCAAGGATCTCCAACCTTGGCCACTTGAAGGCTTGTGGACGTCAACTCCCAGAATTCCAAAGCTGGCTGAGGAATTCTGAGAGTTGAAGTCCACAAGCCTTCAAGTGGCCAAGGTTGGAGACCCATTCTCCAAAGCACCCGAGGGCAGGACAAGAAGCAACGGGTGGAAACTAATCAAGGGGAGGAGCAACTTAAGGAGAAATTTCCTAAGACGGTGAGAACAATGAACCAGTGGAACACCTTGCCACCAGAATTTGTGGGTGCTCCATCACTGCAGGTTTTCAGAAAGATATTGGACACCATTGGTCCAGAATGATATAGGGTCTCCTGTTTGAGCAAGGGGCTGGACTGGAAGACCTCCAAGGTCCTTTCCAACTCTTTTATTCTGTTAAGGACTAGGGGGAGACATGATAGCAGTGTTCCAATATCTGAGGGGCTGCCACAAGGAAGAGGGAGCCAAGCTATTCTCCAAAGCACCTGAGGGTAGAACAAGAAGCAACAGGTGGAAACTAATCAAGGAGAGAAGCAACTTAGAACTAAGGAGAAATTTCCAGACAGTGAGAACAATTAACTGGTATATATACCAGTTCCACCAACCTGGCTCTGGGGCAGATTGTTGGTTCCGTGAGCCTGGAGGACATAACCTGTTCGGCAGGTAACGTTACACTGGGCGCCATTGTAGTGCCCTCCGTCGGTGAAAGTCAGCATGGCGTTCTCAATGTCCAGTTTTTGGCAGTCCATGGTCTTGCAAGAATGCGGGACACAGCTGTTAAGAGAGGGAAAGAAAAAGTCTCAGTTAGAGTAGGATAATCAGACTTCCAAGGTAGGGAATAAGCTGGTAGGATGGTAATATCCCAAAGAGCACCGTCATTTCACCTAAATGTGATTTTCTTCTTCTCGATTTTTTTTTTCCGTGTCCTGAAAGAAACTTTTTTTTTTTCATACTTCAGGTTTAGGATGAGTTAAAATGTCCCTTCCTTCCTTCCTTCCTTCCTTTCCTCCCTCCCTCCCTCCCTCCCTTCTCCTTCCATTCCTCCTTCCTTGCTTCCAAGTCCTTCCTTCCTTCTCTTCCCTTCCCCTTCCTTTCTCCCCCCTCTCTCCCTCCTTCCTTCCTTCCCCTTTCACTCTTCCTTCCTTCCTTCTTCCCTCCTCCCTCCCTTCCTTCCCCTTCCATTCCTCCTTCCTTCCTTCCTCCCTCCTCCCTCCCTTCCCCTTCCATTCCTCCTTCCAAGTCCTTCCTTCCCTCTTTCCTTCCTTCTCTTCTCTTTCCTTTCCTTCCTCTTCCTTTCTCCTTCCCTCTCTCACTTTCCTTCCTTCCTTCCCCTTCCACTCCTCCTTCCGTCTGTCCATCCTTCCTTCCTTCTTTCCTTCCTTCCTTCTCTTCCCTTTCCTTCCTCTTCCTTTCTCCTCCCTCTCTCCCTCTCCTTCCTTCCTTCCCCTTCCACTCCTCCTTCCTTCCTTCCTTCTTTCCTTCCTTCCTTCCTCCTCCCTCCCTTCCCCTTCCATTCCTCCTTCCTTCCTTCCCTCTTTCCTTCCTTCTCTTCTCTTTCCTTTCCTTCCTCTTCCTTTCTCCTTCCCTCTCTCCCTTTCCTTCCTTCCTTCCCCTTCCACTCCTCCTTCCATCTGTCCATCCTTCCTTCCTTCCCTTTTTCCTTCCTTCCTTCTCTTCCCTTTCCATCCCCTTCCTTTCTCCTCCCTCCCTCCCTCTCTTCCCCTTCACTTCCTTCCTCTGAGCTTCCTCCCTCCCTCCCTCCCTCTCTCCCAAGACAAAGCAGAAAAGCTGTCTTCACACATGCAATGTGTGTTCACCCCAATTTCTGGTTTGCTTAATCCTAAGGACTAGCCTCTTGAAGACTAATGATGAAAGAACTACCTCAAATTGCAGGGGATGTTCAAGGAATGGTTCCTTAATTGGGTCAAGGAATGGCCATTCAGAGGGCCCCAATTTCTGGATGGGAAATAGA
This sequence comes from Arizona elegans, assembly GCA_022577455.1. Taxonomy (NCBI): domain Eukaryota; kingdom Metazoa; phylum Chordata; class Lepidosauria; order Squamata; family Colubridae; genus Arizona; species Arizona elegans. The sequence continues at coordinate 229,922 of JAKOOJ010000091.1, forward strand.
AGGGAGATGAAGAAGAAGGCCACAACACTTACGCCAAGGTGCATCTGGGTTTTAAAAACCACATCAAGAAAAAAAAAACA
>JAKOOJ010000091.1:232501-317501 GCA_022577455.1 Arizona elegans
GAATATGATCATAGATTTATTATAACCCACTCCTTGAGCTTTGAGACGCAAGCGTGGTGATAATATTTCCTCTTTTTCGGGTTCAAAAAGAAATCCGAGCTGATTCTCAGGAGAAAAGGGGGCCCTACCACATCAAGGTAAAAAGCCCTGTTTTCCAAATCTCTCAATAGCGGTCATGGAGAAAGGCTCCCTGGAGCTCTCCAACCAGTATCCAGAACAGAGAGATGGTTTCCTTTGCAAAAAAAAAAAAAAAAAAAACCAAAACAATACACAAAAGCACAATTGCTTCCCAGCAGGCCTTCAAATGTTAATTTTTACATATGGAAGAAGAAGGCTCCATCGCTAGCTCACCAAGGCTCAGGAAGAAGCTTTGGAACGCACCTGGAAAGCTGCAGCAAATAAATTCGACGACCCCAATGTTTTGGTTGGGAAGGAGACCACCCAGGTTCGTACCATGGAGGAGTCAGAAACCATTCAGAGTCAACCTCTCTTGAAAGAGGCATGAATATCATAGAGAGCTGCGGTGGCACAGTGGTTAGAGTGCAGTACTGCAGGCTACTTCTGCTGATCACCGGCTGCCAGCAGTTTGGCAGATCGAATCTCACTGGGCTCAAGGTTGTCTCGGCCTTCCATCCTTCCGAGGTCGGTAAAATGAGGACCCAGATTGTTAGGGGCAACAGGCTGACTCTGTAAACTGCTTAGAGAGGGCTGTAAAAGCACTGTAAAGTGGTATATAAAACTGTGCTATTGCTATTGCTCTATCTATCTATCTATCTGTCTGTCTGTCTGTCTATCTATCTCTATCTCTCTCTATCTTTTTGTCTATCTATTCATCTCTTCATATATCTATCGAAGCCACGGTGGCGCAGTGGTTAGAATGCAGTATTGCAGGCTAATTCTGCCGACTGCCAGCAGTTCGATCCTGACCGGCTCAAGGTTGACTCAGCCTTCCATCCTTCCGAGGTGGGTAAAATGAGGACCCAGATTGTTGGGGGCAATAGGCTGATCCTGTAAACCGCTTAGAGAGGGCTGTAAAGCACTGTGAAGCAGAATATAAGTCTAAATGCTACTTTTGTTGCTTGCTTCCTACCCTACTTTTCTTCTTTCTCTCCCTCCCTTTTCTCCTTCCTTCCTTCCTTCCTTCCTTCCTTCCTTCCTTCCTTCCTTCCTTCCTTCCTTCTTTCCACAGCTCAAGGTTGACTCAGCCTTCCATCCTTCCGAGGTGGGTCAAATGAGAACCCAGATTGTTGGGGGCAACAGGCTGACTCTGTAAACTGCTTAGAGAGGGCTGGAAAGCACTGTGAAGCAATATAGACTTAAATGCTATTGCTGTAGCTGATTGGATGTTGCAGGGAGGAAGGACTCAGAGGGAGGGAGGAAGGAAAGAAAGAAGGGAAGGAATGGGCAAAGGAAGGAAGGATGAAAGGACTTGGAGGGAGAGAGGAAGGAAAGAAGGGAGGGAGGGAGGAAGGGACAAAGGAAGCAAGGAAGGACTCAGAGGGAGGGAGGAAGGGGCAGGAGGGAGGGAGGGAGAAAGGAGAGAAGGAAAGGGAGGGGGCAACAAAGGAAGAAAGGAAGGACTCAGAGGGAGGGAGGGAGGGGCAGGAGGGAGGGAGGGAGAAAGGAGAGAAGGAAAGGGAGGGGGCAACAAAGGAAGAAAGGAAGGACTCAGAGGGAGGGAGGGAGGGGCAGGAGGGAGGGAGGGAGAAAGGAGAGAAGGAAAGGGAGGGGGCAACAAAGGAAGAAAGGAAGGACTCAGAGGGAGGGAGGGAGGGGCAGGAGGGAGGGAGGGAGAAAGGAGAGAAGGAAAGGGAGGGGGCAACAAAGGAAGAAAGGAAGGACTCAGAGGGAGGGAGGGAGGGGCAGGAGGGAGGGAGGGAGAAAGGAGAGAAGGAAAGGGAGGGGGGCAACAAAGGAAGAAAGGAAGGACTCAGAGGGAGGGAGGGAGGGGCAGGAGGGAGGGAGGGAGAAAGGAGAGAAGGAAAGGGAGGGGGCAACAAAGGAAAAAAGGAAGGACTTGGATGGAGGGAGGAATGAAGGAAAGAAGGAAAGGGAGCAGTGGTGGGTTTCTACCGGTTTGCCCCAGTTCGGGCGAACCAGTAGTGGCAGTGGCGGGAAGCTCCACCCGTCCGCCCGGACATCATCATGGATGCTCTGTGTACGCTTCCAGTTCCGAACTGGTAGCAAAGGTAAGGGTTGAAGGAGGGAGGGAAGGAAGGAAGGAAGGAAGGAAGGAAGGAAGGACTTAGAGGGATGGAGGAAGGAAATTCTAAGTCGTCCTAAACATAAACATAAAGGAAGAAAAAGAAATTTTATGGGCACACATGAAGAAGGATTTCAGCACCTCCCTAATCCACCTCCCACCCAGCTGGATTTTTTAGCAAATGCAGAATTTAAAACCCGGCCCGATGTCTTCCTCCGTGCTTCGAACCCCACCACCGTTTCCCGCTCAAGGCTGACGTAAATATCCACTGAAAAGCAAAGAAAGCGGGGTTTTGTGTGTGTCCCGTGAGAAGAATTAAAACCCAAACGGCAAAGATCTCTTCCCTCTTTCCCGGAGAGGAGGTCTCTCTTCTCGAGCTGCTCATTGAAGTCCAAAGTTGGAACTGTGCCGAGGGGACTGAGGTCACCCCGAGAGGTCAGCAGAGGTGGAAATAATCTATGGACCTTCTCCCTTGTGGGGTTAAATGGCCCGGCCTGTTTGTATTCAGGGAGAGCCACATGGCTTCTGCCAACAAGACCAAAGGTCAATCGTCCCTTTTCCCCCTTCTTCTTCAACACGGACTTCTGAAGTCGGCGACTAATGAGCGGTAAAGAACCAGAAAGGGGCTTACCTCTGTTCAGCCGGGCTGTAGGTCTGTCCGCTTTGACAGCTGCTGACAGCGACGGGGTCAAAATTCTGGAAGGAGCGCAAGGCCACCCCGGAGATTGCCACATACTGAGATCTGAAGGTGATGAGGATGGCCCGAGTCCGGTAGAAATGCTGGCTAAGGTCATGGACAACCGGGATAATCAAAGGGTTTTTTCGGCAGCTCAAACCGTGCTCCCCTGGGATGGGGTGGGGGTGGGGTTAGAGAGAGGAAAAAGAGAGATGGGGGGGGCAGGGTTGGTGGGGAAGAGAGAAAAGATTGAGGAGGGTCTCTTAATTGGGCAGAAGGAGCTAAATGGAAAGAAGGAGTACAACAATGCTTGAGCAGGGGGCTGGGCTATCTCTCAACTATCTCTCATCTCTCTCTCTCTCTCTCTCTCCCTCTCTATCTCTCCCTCCCACCCTCTCTCTCCATCAACCTATCTATCTATCTATCTATCTATCTATCTATCTATCTATCTATCTATCTATCTATCTTAGTATCCATCCATCCATCCATCCATCCATCCATCCATCATCTCTCTCTCTCTCTCCCTCTCTCTCTCTCTCTCTCATCTGTCTGTCTGTCTGTCATCTATCTATCTATCTATCTATCTATCTATCTATCTATCTATCATCTATATCTTTTATCTAACATCTATCTACCTATATCATCGGTCTGTCTATCATCTATCTATCTATCTATCTATCTATCTATCTATCTATCTATCTTTTATCTAACATCTATCTACCTATATCATCTGTCTGTCTATCATCTATCTATCTATCTATCTATCTATCTATCTATCTATCTATCTATCTATCTTTTATCTAACTTCTATCTACCTATATCATCTCTCTATCGTCTATCTATCTATCTATCTATCTATCTTTTATCTAACATCTATCTACCTATATCATCTTTCTATCGTCTATCTATCTATCTATCTATCATCTATATCTATCATCTGTCTATCTTTTATCTAACATCTATCTATCTATCTATCTATCTATCTATCATCTATCTATCTATCTATCTATCATCTATCTGTCTGTCTGTCTGTCTGTCTATCTATCTATCTATCTATCTATCTATCTATCTATCTATCTATCTTTTATCTAACATCTATCTACCTATATCATCTCTATCGTCTATCTATCTATCTATCTATCTATCTATCTATCTATCTTTTATCTAACATCTATCTACCTATATCATCTCTCTATCGTCTATCTATCTATCTATCTATCTATCTATCTTTTATCTAACATCTATCTACCTATATCATCTTTCTATCATCTGTCTATCTATCATCTATCTATCTATCATCTATATCTATCATCTGTCTATCTTTTATCTAACATCTATCTATCTATCTATCTATCTATCTATCATCTATCTATCTATCTATCTATCTATCTATCATCTATCTGTCTGTCTGTCTATCTATCTATCTATCTATCTATCTATCTATCTATCTTTTATCTAACATCTATCTACCTATATCATCTCTCTATCGTCTATCTATCTATCTATCTATCTATCTATCTTTTATCTAACATCTATCTACCTATATCATCTTTCTATCATCTGTCTATCTATCATCTATCTATCTATCATCTATATCTATCATCTGTCTATCTTTTATCTAACATCTATCTATCTATCTATCTATCTATCATCTATCTATCTATCTATCTATCATCTATCTATCTATCTATCTATCATCTATCTATCTGTCTGTCTGTCTGTCTGTCTGTCTGTCTGTCTATCTATCTATCTATCTATCATCCATCCCTATCTATCTATCTATCTATCTATCATCTATCTATCTATCTATCTATCTATCTATCTATCTATCTATCTATCTATCTATCATCTATCTGTCTGTCTGTCTGTCTGTCTGTCTATCTATCTATCTATCATCCATCCCTATCTATCTATCTATCTATCTATCTATCTATCTATCTATCTATCTATCTATCATCTATCTATCTATCTATCTATCTATCATCTATCTATCTATCATCTATCTATCTATCTATCTATCTATCTATCTATCTATCATCCATCCCTATCTATCTATCTATCTATCTATCTATCTATCTATCTATCTATCTATCATCTATCTGTCTGTCTGTCTGTCTGTCTGTCTGTCTGTCTGTCTGTCTGTCTATCTGAGATATCTACCTCCAATAACTCTTGTTATTCTGCTATCCTTAGAAATCCATTGGATCTTTACTGAATAGGATTCGAAGCGAACACTGCAAGGGATCCGAGCCACATGGTTGACATCGTATAAAATGCCACCCAGCGGGAATCCAGGGTTGTTAGCTTAGCTTTGTGCTAATCGGTCCCTAGGTTAAAATCAACAATAAATACATATAAATATAGAAAGAATCAATAAAAATGGTTTCCCCATCCCAATGAACTGGTGGAACTCCATGAAATTCCTGCTGTGAACCTGCTGCTGATTTTTGTGTGACTAATCTTTTTTTTTTTTTTAAAAAAAATCTTCCTGTTCCCTGGCCTATCCCAAGGGGAAGTTAAAAAAAAAAAAAAAAAATCACACGCTTTCTTTCATGTTGTCTTATAACGGAGCTAGCGTTCTCACCGAGATCGTGACTTTGGTTTTTAGTGTCCACCAGCTGCACAAAAATTGACTCTTGTTTTTGATTGAGCTCCACCTCCAGCCATGTCCCATCTGTTACCAAGTGGATAATCACTGCTGTGGCTACCATGGGTTGGGTATAGAAAGCCTATGGAGAGAGAGAGAGAGAGAGAGGATCAGTTCTCACTTAAACATAACCATCAATGGTCCAGGTTGGAAGCTTCAGCAAAGGTTGTCTCTTGAAGGCTTGAATTTCAATCCCTTGAGGGCAGCTGATAACATGGGAAAGACCTTTAACCAATAGGGAGATGCTTCCACTCCAGAACTAAGATTCTTGTTGTTGCTGTTAGTTGTGAAGTTGTGTCTGATCCATTGCGACCCCATGGACAACATTCCTCCAGGCCTTCCTGACTTCTACCATCCCGCAGACACCATTTAAGCCAGGGGTGGGTTCTACTTACCGTTACTCAGTGGTGAAATGTAAAATTTGTTCTGTGGACGTGGCTTGGTGGTGATGGGGGTAATGTGACTGGGTGGATGTGGCCAACTTTTTTTTTTTTTTTTTTTTTACTTTTAAAACCATTTTTTCTACAACCTCTTCGGCCGAAGAGGTTGTAAAACATGCTTTTAAAAGCCTCCAACGATCCCAGCTGAGTTGCCTGATCATCAGAGGGTTTTTTTTTTACTTTTAAAAACATTTTTTCTATAACCTCTTCAGCTGAAGAGGTTGTAAAAAAAAATGCTTTTAAAAGCCTCTGATGATCCCAGCTGAATTGCCTGATCGTCAGAGGTTTTTTTTTACTTTTAAAAACAAAGACAGATGCACATTCCAAGCTTATTTCTCTCAAGGCTGTATCCCAAGGTTACCTACAGCAGCCAAAGGGGAGTGACCTCTACAACCCACAAAATTGCTCCATTGGCGAATGTGATTGATGGCATACCCTGGGGGGTGGGAGACGGGAAAAAGGATCATAATTGGAGCGTAAATTACATAGAGTCAGAACTGGCTTCACTTGGGAAGTGCCGACATGAGGCTTCTAATAAATAACTGGATTTCTTCAGAAGCTCGGCTCGAGACTTATGATTTAATTAGGACATCCTTCGGAACTGTGACAATGTGACAAACTAGCATTTGTCCTTGAAAAGTGACAAAACTCTACTGAATGGCATTACTTCTGCTTCTTTCTAAATGTCATTGTGTTATCTAATTGCATTGCATATTTACCTTCAGCCAGAAAACTGTATGAGTGTGGTTGGCGGTGCAGGGGTACCACGCATATTGGGCCATAGCATCATTGAAGTCGTACTCCTTGGTGCGGCACATCTGATAAAAAAAAGAACATGACGTCCAGTTGGAGAGAGGGGGAAGTCTACATAAAGTCCATGGAACCAGTGGATGCAACTTATCTGTTGGCCTATAGGTTTGTGCGGAGTCTAGGACAACTTATTGTGGACAACTTGCTGCAGGACAACTCGCCTCAGGACAATTCAATGCTGTATTAATCATTTCATTCAGGTACAATTGAAGAGCCATGGTGGTGCGGTGATTAGAATGCAGTATTGCAGGCTAAACTCTGCTCACTGCCAGGAGTTCGATCCTGACTGGCTCAAGGTTGACTTCCTTCCTTCCTTCCTTCCTTCCTTCCTTCCTTCCATCCATCCATCCATCCATCCATCCATGGTGGTGCAGTGGTTAGAATGCAGTACTGCAGGTTAAACTCTGCTCACTGCCAGGAGTTCGATCCTGACTGGTTCAAGGTTGACTGACTTCCTTCCTTCCTTCCTTCCTTCCTTCCTTCCTTCCTTCCTTCCATCCATCCATCCATCCATCCATCCATGGTGGTGCAGTGGTTAGAATGCAGTACTGCAGGTTAAACTCTGCTCACTGCCAGGAGTTCGATCCCAACCGGCTCAAGATTGACTCAGCCTTATGTCCTTCCGAGGTTGGTAAAATGAGGACCCAGATTGTTGGGGGCAAGAGACTGACTCTGTAAACTACTTAGAGACACAAGGAAGTGGTATATAATTCTAAGTGCTATTCGTATTGCTATTGCTACTTTTATTATTGGTGGCCACGTGTTCATCGAAATTATTGTAAATCTTGTATTTCTGGTTTGACATCGTTAGGCCACAGTTCCATTGAAATTAAATTAACTTTTGTATTTGTTCAATTGTCCCGTGGAGAATTGGTCACAGTGAGTTGTCCCATTTCATATACAGAAACCCATTCCATACACTAATCTCCAAACTAAAGGTTAGCAAAATGCCACGATAGGGCTCACATCACACAGAACGCCCCAACAAATAAGTCATGGGGTAGGTCCAGTGTGATAGTTTGTTTTAGACAACAAGAAGAGATGTCAGCTGGGTCCTCACATGCCCTGATCCACAAACCACCAACCCTATTTTAATCGATTGTTATACAAACCAAAGAGTTTATACAGATATGAGCTGCGGTGGTGCAGTGGTTAGAGTACAGTATTGCAGGCTACTTCTGCTGACTGCCGACTGCCTGCAATTTGGGAGTTCGAATCTCACCAGGCTCAAGGTTGATTCAGCCTTCCGTCCTTCCAAGATGGGTAAAATGAGGACCCAGATTGTTGGGGGCAAGAGGATGAACTCTGCAAACTGCTTAGAGAGGGCTGTAAAAGCACTATGAAGTGGTATATAAGTCTAAGTGTTATTGCTATTGCTTCCTTCCTTCCTTCCCTCCCTTTCTTCTTTCTCTCCCTCCTTTTCTTCTTTCTCTCCCTTCCTTCCTTCCTTCCTTCCTTGCCATGGTAACACAATGGTTAGAATGCAATATTGCAGGCTAATTCTGCCCACTGACAGCAGTTCGATCCTGACTGGCTCAAGGTTGACTCAGCCTTCCATCCTTCCAAGGTGGGTAAAATGAGGACCCAGATTGTTGGGGGCAAGAGGATGAACTCTGCAAACTGCTTAGAGAGGCTAACTCTGCTGACTGCCAGCAGTTTGATTCCCACCGGCTCAAGGTTGTCTCAGCCTTCCGTCCTTCCGAGGTGGGTAAAATGAGGACCCAGATTGTTGGGGGCAAGAGGCTGACTCTGTAAACCTCTTAGAGAGGGCTGTAAAAGCACTGTGAAGCGGTATATAAGTCTAAGTGCTATTGCTATCGTTCATTAGCCCTAATGATGGGACCATCCTGCAACCGGATACGAAGGAGAGAAAGTTTTTGAAGGGAACATTGTGGCAAACATGGAAAAGGAATTCCACAGAATTTCAAGTAAGAACGATTTCCTTACATCCACACAGATTAAAAAAAAACAAATAAAAATCAAGTATTCGGAGAACGGAGCAGCTAGGCTGGCCAAAAGTGAAGTCATGATTTCTCTAATTTAAATCCCCTCCAAAAAAAAAAAAAAGAGAGAGAGAGAGAGAGAGAGAAGGAATCTATGGGCAAAACATAAATCAGGTTTAATGGGTTGGAAAAAGTTTTTCAGTTTTGTTAAATAAAAATTAAAAAAAATAGAAACGGGGGGCGGGGAAGAGGGGGGAGAGAAAGAAAGAAAGAAAACCGGGACCAAATTTTTTTTGCAGAGACTTGCCAATGGATAGTGTTACATTTTACAGCAATGCAAGATTTTTTTTTTACATAAAGTATCTTTGGCGTTTGAAATTCATTCCAGCAATTTTGACATGTATCATTTTCAACAGTCTGTCTCGGTGGAATGGGATGGTGGTGGGGGGGAGGGAAGGAGGGAGGGAGGGAAGACTGGTTTTGATTTTAATACCTCTCCCAGTTAGGGGATCGATTCCTCGCCCACATCTGCAATTTATACAGTCGCGGGGGCTCACCAAGAAACGATGGCGCGCCCCTGATTTTTTCCCCCCTGCAACCCCTTGCAGTGTGCCTCTCTTCTCCGTTTCCTCCAACCCCCCCCCACCACCCCCCAAGACAGGCCGAGGGAAACTGAACTGGGAGGAATGGAGTTTGGCACCCGTCACCTGTCGCTGAATGGATGAGTGAGAACTGGCTTTTTTAAAAGCTGACCCCCCAGTCTCTGCTAAAAAACTTGAGCGGAGCCCAAAACAAACTCGCGAGCGAGCTTCAGGAAAGCTCTGTTCGTTCTAAAATATCGAGGTTTCCATATTATGTTATTTTATTTTGCTTTTCTCCCTCCCTCTCTCTCTCTCTCTCTCTCTCTCTCTCTCTCTCTCTTTTCGTGTTTTTTTTTTTTTTGTGAAGCTCAGCACTTTTCCTACGAAAGAAGCTTGCAATCAGAAGGAGAACTGCTTGGCTTTATTGAGCTCCGTTTAGGGATGGGGTGGAGGACCCAGCTTTCTTCAGAAACTTGTTCCTCCATCCTGCACAGCATTGAAGGGATGAGCGGGGCTTTATCCTGGGTCAGAATTGCCAGAGATCGTTTATGCCCCACAGTCTTTTGCGGGAAGTCTTCCCAACGAGGCCAAGTTGCGCTATAACCCTTGGGATTCTTTGATTGCATTCTTTTCGAGCCATCTTTCAAAATATGGGAATATTTTGGACAGGCGAACCATGGCTGTTGGCAGGCACCATGTGAGAATGCATGCCTTAGCCCTTTTCTAGCCTGGATTTCATTCAGAGTCTTTCGTTCGGACATACAATATTCAGCGAACGTTCCTAGGGTTCACATAGTATTAAATGCAGAAAGCAACTGAAATTGTCTGTTTGTGTGTCTGACCATCCATCCAACCAACCATGCATTCATCTGTCTCTCCATCCCTCCATCCCTCCATCCATTTATCCATCCATCCCTCCATCCATCTGTTTCTTCCTCCCTCCCTCCACCCACCCACCCATCCATCCCTCTCTCCATCCCTCTCTCCATACACCCACCCACCTACCCACCCATCCATCCCTTTCTCCATCTGTCTCTACATCCACTCACTCATTCATCCACCCACCCATCCATCCATCCATCCATCCATCCATTCCTTTCTCCGTCTCTCCATCCACCCACTCATCCATCCATCCACCCATCCATCCATCCATCCATCCATCCATCTATCCCTCTCTCCATCCATCCATCCACCCACTCATCCACCCATCTACCCATCCATCCATCCCTCTCTCCATCCATCCATCCACCCATTCATCCACCTACCCACCCATCCATCCCTCTCTCCATCCATCCACCCACCCATCCATCCATCCATCCATCCATCCATCCATCCATCCATCATCTCCTTTATGTCCAATGTTCCACACAACATCTACGATCAATCACACATTGGCAAATGCCAAACTAGACCTCCTTAGCCAGAGTACCTATGACATGCCATAACATCTGGTAGTCAAGTGATCAGTCAAATATCGGCACAAGAAATGTTACATCCAATGATCTCCACTTATTTATTGGATTTGGTTTTTGAATTAACTAGACCATTTCCATTCATTAAATTTTCCCAATGGAATTGATGTTCCCAAACATCTCAGGCTTTCTTTATGTTTGTTCATGGCCTTTAATTCGGCCAATTTCAAGGAAACGTAAAATTTAGAAGGAACTCCTTATCAAATCACATCATTTTTTTTTCCAGGTCTGGCCCCTACATTTTAAAGTAGCTCCAGTTTGGTGCATCTCGAAGTCTGCTAGGCACTTCAGTGTCCCAATATTGGAGGGGCTGCCCCAAAGAAGAGGGAGTCAAGCTATTCTCCAAAGCACCTGAAGGCAGGACAAGAAGCAATGGGTGGAAACTAATCAAGGAGAGAAGCAACTTAGAACTAAGGAGAAATTTCCTGACAGTGAGAACAGTTAATCAGTGGAACAACTTGCCTCCAGAAGTTGGGAATGCTCCAACACTGGAAGTTTTAAAGAAGAGATTGGACAACCATTTGTCTGAAATGGTATAAGGTCTCCTGCTTGAACAGGGGGTTGGACTAGAAGACCTCCAAAGCCCCTTCCAACTCTGTCATTCTGTTTTTTTTTCTTTCTGCTTGCAGATGGAACTGAAAGCCTCTGCATTTTGCTTCCTGGCATCCCCCTCTGGAAAGCTGTTTTCAATTAGAGCTATCCTGAGAGCTTCTGCCTTCGAGTGGGTTCTAAATCCAGGTTTGTCCCTTCCTCCCACCCACCCACTCACCCGGTAGAGGAAAGCAAGAGACAGAGCATAGGAGGATCAAGAGTTGGGACTTTCCCCTGGGATGCGGTGAGATTTCCCTGTGACTCACGAAGTCCAATTTTTGCCAACAAGAAGGCAACATGTTTCTCTTCACCACTGATCCCTCAAGGCTGCCAGAGTTTTCTCCTGGAGCCCTAAGCCCCAGAAATTTCTGTAGGAGGTCAGTGGAAAAGTAATCTAGCAGTCATGCATGAAAAAATATTCATGTCAACCCCTAATCCCTGCCTCTCCAAACCTTGATACAGCAGTTCTGCGAAAATGGGTGTGCTTCAGGTGTGTTCTACTGCTTTCCTGCAATAGCCGTAGCACTTTGACTTATATACTGCTTCACAGTGCTTTTACAGCCCTCTCAAAATGGTTTACAGAGTCAGCCAATGGCCCCCAACAATCTGTGTCCTCGTTTTACCAACTTCGGAAGGTTGGAAGGCTGAGTCAACCTTGAGCCGGTCAAGATCGAACTACTGGCATTGGGCAGAATTAGCCTGCAATTCTGCATTCTAACCACTGAGCCACCAGGGCTCGTAGATAGAGATAGAGATAGAGATAGAGATAGAGATAGAGATAGAGATAGAGATAGAGATAGATAGATAGATAGATAGATAGATAGATAGATAGATGATGGATGGATAGAGAGATAGAGATAGATGATAGATAGATAGATAGATAGATAGATAGATAGATAGATAGACAGATGATAGATAGATAGATAGATAGATAGATAGATAGATATAGATGGATGGATGGATGGATGGATGGATAGAGAGATAGAGATAGATAGATAGATAGATAGATAGATAGATAGATAGATAAATAGATAGATAGAGATAGATAGATGGATGGATGGATAGAGAGATAGATAGATAGATAGATAGATAGATAGATAGATAGATAGATAGATAGATATAGATAGATGGATGGATTTTTCTTGAGCCTCCAAGAGGGCGATAATGGCCTCCCCAGGCTCTGGAGGCTCTCTGGAGGTAGGCCCATTTTTCGCCCTCCCCGAGCCTCCGTGCGCTCCCTGCACTTACCTGCATCCAAAACAGGCTGCCTGGGGACTCCTGGGAGGGGAGGAGTGGGGTGGGCAGAGCCACCCAGGAGTGGGATTTGGGGGTTCTCCAAACTGCACAGAATCTTAGCTAGAGGTTGTCCCGAACCCCTGCAAACCCCCAGCATCTCACCCGTGCCTAATTAAACAATGCCAACAAGTACAAAAGTCACACATTAAGACAACACTAAATACAAAACTCACACATTAAGGGCTTCCACCTATATGCAAAGCCACACAGATCAAATACACCCCTGGCTTTTGTTGAGCAATCTTACATCCAAGAAGCATTTGGCTATGTGGCAGTTCTGTTATATTAGCCCAAGAGTGGGAAAGTTTATGGCCCTCCTCCAGATGTGATGGAACTCCAGTTCCCATAACTCTTGCCACTGCATATTTTGAGGAGTGTTGGCTTTCGACTCCAGGTTATGTCTCAAGCCTTCTATTTCTCTTCATTGTACTGGCATAAACCACCCAACACTCCCACTGGATTCAATGGTTGGGAAACTCAAACGGGAAGCCAAGAAGAAAGGAGGGAAAGAACATACATTTCCTATTGGATGAGCAGAAAGCAATGTTCCATTGCAACCACTGATAATATCATCTAGTTGGATAATGAGATAGTTGCAATAAGACCCCCAAGCTCAGACAGCTCCTCCTCCTCTTCCTCCTCCTCCTCCTCCTCCTTCCTGCAAACCCCACACCCTTCTAGCGCAGATGATACCTAGTTGGGTAATAAAACATCTGCAAGAAAATCACCAAGCTCAGAGACCATCAAGGACCCCACAGTCTTCCTCCTCCTGCTGCTCTTCCTCCTCCCCTCCCCCTCTTCCTCCCCCTCCTCTTCCTCTTCTTCCTCCTCCCTCCTCCTCCTACCCCATTCCCTTCTAGCACTGATGATACATAATTGGATACTAAAACATCTGCAAGAAAAACCCCAAGTTCAGAGAACACCAAGGACCTAACAGTCTTCCTCCTCCTCCTCCTCCTCCTCCTCCTCCTCCTCCTCCTCCTCCTCCTCCTCCTCCTTCCTGCAAACCCCACACCCTTCTAGCACAGATGATACCTAGTTGGGTAATAAAACCTCTGCAAGATTTCCCATTAGTCTGCTGAGCCTGAATAGCTCAGTAGACTAATGCATTGTAATTAACATCCAGCCGTCTGCAATTCCTGTAAGTTCAGATCTCACCAGGCTCAAGGTTGACTCAGCCTTCCATCCTTTCTAAGGTAGGTAAATTGAGGACCCAGTTTGTGGAGGCAATAAGCTGACTTTGTATAAATATACAAAAGTATGAAGGCTATTGCTTAACGCATTGTAAGCTACCCTGAGTCTCCGGAGAAGGGCGGCATATAAATCAAAATTAAAAAAAAAAATCACCAAGTTCAGAGACCATCAAGGACCCCACAGTCTTCCTCCTCCTGCTGCTCTTCCTCCTCCCCCTCCCCCCCCTCCTCCTCCTCCTCTTCCTCCCTCCCTCCTCCCCCCCCAGTCCCTTCTAGCACTGATGATACCTAGTTTGGTAATGAAACATCTGCAAGAAAACCCCCAAATTCAGAGAACACCAAGGACCTAACAGTCTTCCTCCTCCTCCTCCCCCCTCCTCCTCCTCCTCCCCCCCTCCTCCTCCTCCTCTTCCTCCTCCTCCTCCCCCTCCCCCTCCTCCTCTTCCTCCTCCTCCCCCCTCCTCCTCCCTCCCCCCCTCCTCCCCCAGTCCCTTCTAGCACTGATGATACCTAGCTGGATAGGTATCATCATGAAACATCTGCAAGAAAACCCCCAAGTTCAGAGAGCAGCAAGGACCCCACAATTATAATATTGTCCTTTGCCAGAATGAAAAAAGAGAGATGGCTCTAGCATAAGGGAAGCAGGCCCTGCATTCCATCAAATGATGCTGGATTTCAAGCCCAGTAGGTTTCGCTATCACAGCTATTGGGATGACGAAAGCAAGCGGCCACAGCTCTGCACTCAAAGGACCTTTAGCCTAACCCCCAAAAGCCACACTTCTCTTCCAGCTCCAGCCCCGAGACCTAAGATGACACTCAGGGAAACCACAAAAAACTTGATTAGCATGGAATGTCAGCTGGAGGGAATGAATTTTACCCAATATGCAAAGGACATTTTGCAACCCGGCCGGGGTTATATTTATCTACCGTATTTAGAAGATTGTGGTTTACTTAAGGCTGGGAGACACATCTGTTGCACTCCCAAATCATAATAATAACAGCAATAATAATAAGAGCTGTGTCATCCGTTCCTTCTTCCTGCTCAAGGTCTCCTTGTGAATGAAGCGTAGCTAATGGCTTTCTTGGGAAAGCGGGACAAACCATGTCCATCTCCCACCGTAAATCAATGGAGGGGGGCCAGCTACTGAGCAGAGGGGCTGCTTTGAAGCTCAAAAGAAAAAAAAATGGGACCTTCTACTCTATTAAAGCAGAGCAAGATGTCAAGCTGCAGTGAAATACAATTGCATTGAAGGACTTGGCAGCAACAGAGAATCGCGAAAAGGACTTTCAGGCAGATAAATCATGGTGTGTTTGAGTGTGTGTAAAACCGTAGAAATGGTGGTGGATTTTAGAAGAAACCCTCCCATACTACCACTTCTTACAATACCAGACAACACAGTATCAACAGTAGAGTCCTTCAAGTTTCTAGATTCTATCATATCTCAAGACTTTAAATGGACACCTAGCATCAAAAATGTCATCAAAAAAGCACAACGAAGAATGTTCTTTCTGCACCAACTCAGGAAGCTCAAACTGCCCAAGGAGCTGCTGATCCAGTTCTACAGAGGAATGACTGAGTCTGTCATCTCCACCTCCATAACTGTCTGGTTTGGCTCTGCAACCCAACAAGACGGACACAGACTTCAATGGATAGTTAGAACTGCAGAAAAAACCATGGCTACCAACCAGCCTTCCATGGAGGACCTGGATACTGCACAAGGCAAAAAGAGGGCTGTGAAAATATTTACAGGCCCCTCACATCCTGGACATAAATTGTTTCAACTCCTACCCTCAAAACGACGCTATAGAGCACTGCACACCAGAACAACTAGACACAAGGACAGTTTTTTCCTGAACTCTGCTTAACAACTAATTCCCACAATACTGTCAAATAATTTACTAAGACTGTATTACTATTATTCTTCTCTTCCTTACTAATATCTATCTCTTCCCACTTATGACTATAAACCATGTTGCTTGTCTCTTTCAATTATATTGTTTTATTTGTTTCCTAGTACGATTTGGTAGCTTATTAGTAACCTTGGCTATCACTAAGTGTTGTATCCTTTTATTCTTGATGAATGTATTTTATTCTCCTTATGTACACTGAGGGCATATACACCAAAACGAATTCCTTGTGTGTCCAATCACACTTGCCCAATAAAGAATTCTATTCTATTCTATTCTGTAACCTGTTCTATTCTATTCTATTCTATTCTATTCTATTCTATTCTATTCTATTCTATTCTATTCTATTCTAGACTAGTCTATTCTATTCTATTCTATTCTATTCTATTCTATTCTATTCTATTCTATTCTATTCTATTCTAGACTATTCTATTCTATTCTATTCTATTCTATTCTATTCTATTCTATTCTAGACTAGTCTAGTCTAGTCTAGTCTAGTCTAGTCTAGTCTAGTCTAGTCTAGTCTAGTCTAGTCTATTCCTTGCCCTTTGTTGAAAATTCACCCAAATGCTCTTTGAGTTTTTAAGCCAGCTTCATCCTTTCCTCATTAGCTCCACTGCTTTGCTTGGTGCCCTGCAGACACGGAGAAAGATCTACAGGAACCTTTCGGTTTTAAAAGCCATTTTCTTCTTCAGTTCGCCAAATGTCTGGAAGAGTTTGGGGTGTCTTTTCTAAACTTACTCAGAAGATAAGAACTTTCTCGAGAGAAGCCAGCCAGGAAATCTGCCAGTGTTTTACCATGGACAGTTCCTAAATCCAATCCCTGAGTAATCCCCCTTTCTGATCTGTATTTAGCATTATATACAGGTAGTCCTCAACTTACAACCACAACCGAGCCCAGAATTTTATGTTGTGAAATGAACAATTTCTTAAATGAGTTTTGCCCCATTTTTTCTGGCTGGACTGCTGCAACGTTTTGGGACAGTCCAGGTGCCCTCCTTGAAAAGGGCAGTTTAAGAATATTTCACAGTAACCTGCCAAGTAACATCTTCTAGTAACCTCTGATGAGATTCCCTAGTTGGGTAATGAAATGTCGGCAAGAAAACAATCAAGCTCAGAGAGCACTAAGGACCCCACAGTTTTCCTTCTCCTTCTCCTTTTCCTCATCGGCATTATAATTTAAAGTTGAGGGATCCTTGGTGTTCTCTGAGCTTGGTGGTTTTCTTGCAGATGTTTCATAACCCAACTATTGTAAGTAACATCTTCTAGCACCAATGAGGTTCCCTAGTTGGGTAATTCCCCTTCCCCTTCTCCTTCTCCTTCTCATCGCCATCATCATCTAAAATTGAGGGGTCCTTGGTGCTCTCTGAGCTTGGTTGTTTTCTTCCATTCATTACCCAAACTAAGTAACATCAAGTAGCACTGATGAGGTTCCCTAGTTGTGTCATGAAACATCTGCAAGAAAACCACCAAGCTCAGAGAACACCAAGGATCCCTCGTTTCAGCCCTGAGCTACACATATTCTCTTTTATTGGTATCTAAAGTTACCAGGCCAAACAGAGATAACAGCTTTGCTCACACAACCTGACTACCAACTCAGCTGCTCTCTTGGACAACAAACGCAAGTTCAAGTCCTCATACCAAAGACTCAGTCAAAATATTACCTTATTATATTACCTTACCTTACCAGGCTCAAGGTTGACTCAGCCTTCCATCCTTTCTAAGGTAGGTTAAATGAGGACCCAGTTTGTGGGGGCAATAAGCTGACTTTGTATAAATATACAAAAGTATGAAGGCTATTGCTTAACACATTGTAAGCCGCCCTGAGTCTCCGGAGAAGGGCGGCATATAAATCAAATTTAAAAAAATAATAATAAAAAAATATGGTTGTTTAGCAATTTCCCATATTAAAAATGTCAGGGGACTATTTTTATTATTATTATTATTATTATTATTATTATTATTATTATTATTATTATTATTATTATTATTTTCAAATCTCTTTTGAGTCGAAAAGAACAAAGGCTTTCTCGTGTTAAAGAAATAAAGAACTCAGATGACTTACCCGTGGAGACAACCGCAAACCGTTTTTAATTAGGGATGCCACCCAAACGAAAAATGAGTAGGTTCGTTGGTTGAACTTATTACGGTAAATAATTCCCACATTATGCATTTGGATTCCGATTCGTGGGTTGTTGTTTTTTTTAACAGTTTTCGGAAAGCAAAACCGGGACCGATGGCAAATTAATTTGCATTTTCTGCCTGAAAAGCATCTCATTGCAAATCTCTAAAAAGTAGAAACAGGTTGCCCATCTGTACTGACTCACAGTTTACTAACTGTCTGTGTTTGTGAGAGAGAGAGAGAGAGAGAGAGAGAGAGAGAGAGAGAGAGAGAGAGAGAGAGAGAGAGTGAGTGGGAGAGAGAGAGAGAGAGAGAGAGAAGAAGAAGAAGAGGGGGGGGAACACAACTAAACACTTGCAGACTTACTCTGGCACCAAACACCCGTGTCTCTACCCTGCAACAAATTTCTGAGTAAAAAAGAGAATTAGGGTATTAAGAGATGGAAAAATCCAGTTTTGGAATTAAAGGAGCGGTGTTGTTTTAAGCTGGGATGCTTTTTCCTCATTCAATCACCATGTTGGAAACAGCTAAGTTTAGAATTAAACATTTCTGCGGCTGGGTAAGTTCCTGTCCCTTCCGCCCGTCCCCCTCTGCCTACATTATACCAAGGTGAAGGACCATTTTTAGTCAAAATAAATAAATAAATTTTTCTTTCCCCTGTCTTTCTCAATAGAAACGTTCCATTTGGTGGAATGTTGCGTCCAATTTTGGTCGCTGTGAAAAAGATGTTGAGAATCTAGGAAGAGTGCAGAGAAGAGCAACAAGGATGATTAGGGGGCTGGAGGCTAAAACATATGAAGAACGGTTGCAGGAATTGGGTATGTCTAGTCTGGGTGTCAGCAACCTGCGGCTCTGGAGCCACATGTGGCTCTTTGGGCCCTCTGCTGTGGCTCCCTGTCAGGTGATCCCACCACTGATTGGTCCTGCCCCTCCCCTCCCAGTCACTCCTCACCTGGGCTGAGAAGGTAAGGGCGATGGTCGGGGTGGAGAATTGGCCATGGCAAAGACAGAGAGATACAGCGAGAGGGAAAGAGAGAGAGAGACAGAGAGAGGGGGGAAGAGAGAGAGAGAGAGAAAGAGAGAGAGAGAGAGGAGAAAGATGTTAAAAGGGTTTTGTGGTTCCCGGTGTTTTTTAACAACTGGTTCTCTGCCTTAAGGACCGGCTAGGTAGACGTGACTGGAGGGGGGGGGGGGTCATGTGACTGGTGGAAATGAGTGACATCAAGTTGGCCATGCCCACCTAGGTTTTGTGGCTCCCAGTGTTTTCTTTTCTGTGGGAAATGGGTCCAAATGGCTCTTTGAGTGTTTAAGGTTGCAGACCCCTGGTGTAGTCTGATGAAAAGAAGGTCTACGAGTGACATGATAGCTGTCTTCCAATTTCTAAGGGCCTGCCAGAAAGAAGAAGGGGGGGTCAACTTATTTTCCAAAGCACCTGATGGCAGTTCAAGAAGCTATGGAGGGAAACTAATCAAGGAGAGAAGCAACCTGGAACTAAGGAGAAACTTCCTAACAGTGAGAACAATTAACCAGTATAATGTCTTATCTCCAAAAGATGTGGGTGCTTCATTACTGGGAGTTTTTAAGAAGAGACTGGACAGCTACCTGTCTGAAATGGTATAGGGTCTCCTGCTTGAGCTCTATTCTGATTGATTGATCCCAGCCAAATGAGAATGAATAGGTCCATGAGGTGTGGGCAGTCATTATTAGAATAGAATAGAATAGAATAGAATAGAATAGAATAGAATAGAATAGAATAGAATAGAATAGAATAGAATAGAATAGAATAGAAGAGTTGGAAGGGACCTTGGAGGTCTTCTAGTCCAACCCTCTGCTTAGGCAGGAAACCCTACATCACTTCAGACAAATGGTTATCCAACCTCTTCTTAAAAACCTCCAGTGTTGGAGCATTCACAACTTCTGGAGGCAAGTAGTTCCACTGATTAATTGTTCTCACTGTCGGGAAATTTCTCCTTAGTTCTAAGTTGCTTCTCTCCTTGGTTAGTTTCCACCCATTGCTTCTTGTCCTGCCTTCAGGTGCTTTGGAGAATAGCTTGACTACCTCTTCGTTGTGGCTGCCCCTGAGATACTGGAAGACTGCTATCATGTCTCCCTAGTCCTTCTTTCCTTAAACTAGCCATGCCCAGTTCCAGCAACCGTTCTTCATATGTTTTAGCCTCCAGTCCCCTAATCATCTTTGTTGCTCTTCTCTGCACTCTTCCTACAGTCTGGACAAGCAAAGTAGGAGACAATTCAATCCGATGGTAAAATGGGTTATTTTATTTAAATACGTTAAGCCAGTCCTTGCCTTACACACGGTGTAACTCCTTCTCTGCTTGTTCTGATGAAGAAAACCCTGAGTAATTTCCCCAAACTCCTACCTCGATAGCACCCCTGGGGGTATGTCTGTGTGGAAAGAAGGCATTTAATGAAAACCGTAAGACCCATTTCCTTTCTTCTTTTCCTTCTTTTTATTTTTTATTTTTTAATTTTTGTTAAAAAAGCTATCTCTAGCCAAATACTCCAAAACCGCATAACCTCAAAAAGAAATAGCTCAAGGGGTCCTAACCAGTTAAGAGGGCAGGCGGGGTGGGGGTGGGGGCGGAGAAACAAGCCAGCCATTCTTTCCTTCCCTCGGCCTCCTGTTCTTAAAAAGTCCCAATTTGCTCGAGGTCCCAGAAATCTTTTACACGGCCTCCCCTTTCCAACTGGAGCTTGTTTTTTTGCAAAAAAAAAAAAAAAAAGGCGTCTCTGGTGCCAAGTCAGCTCCCAGCAATGTGCAAGGCCTCATGTTTTTTTTTTGTGTGTGTGTGTGTGTGTGTTTGTTTGTTTTGCTTAATTTCAACCTCCCGTCTCATGCAACAAAGGTCAAAGCAAACTTTGTTGGAAACTCTGGATTGGAAGCGACCGCCTTCTGCTTCCTTACTTGCACGTGTTGTGCGTCTCTCTCTCTCTCTCCCTCCCTCCCTCCCTCCCTCCCTCCCTCCCTCCCTCTCTCTCTCTCTCTCTGTTATGTGTGTGTTCCTCTCCAGCACAGAATCAGGGGAGCAGGGTGTCCTGCCCTTCTCGGCGTTCGCTGCTTTTCTTCTCCGAAAATGACTTTTGATCAGGAGGCGGAGAAAGGAGGAGATTTCTTCAAAAACCTAGTAGTAGAATGTTGGAGCGTTTCAAGAAAACTACCTAGAAATGTTTTCTGGCCGTTTTTCGTGCGAAACCTGCCTCGGCTACGTTCCTTGAGGCACAGGACAGCCAAGCACAACTAAAGATGAAGGGAAATGTGGGGGGGGGGCTATGTGCAGAAAACAATAACACCAGGGGATCCTTCCAAGGAGAAGCTACCCAAAGAGACCAGAGAAATAGTTGTGAAATCAGAGAGCTCAAGAAAATAGATGTCAATGGACTTCCTCGCGCAGATTTCCTGCTTTGGATTGCCGTCAACGAGAGTTCTGCAAGAAGCTCATAAATACACCCATGCACAACCACACAAGATTTTTTTTTTTCCAGGTTGTTTTTTCCAGGTTGTCCACTAGGACCACAAAGGAAAAAGAAAAAGAATTTTTCTAACTAACTATGCAAATCCAGCTTAATTAATGCACTTGTCTGTCTTTTGCCTGAAAGTAGCAGGAAATCCTTCAAATGTCATCAGTCATCGCATGTGGAAGCTCCCAGAGCCACGAGGTGATATACAGGGCTGTCCAATACCATGGCTTGTTCACCCCAGAAAATACACTGCGTGCCCAAATCTCCTTACTTGATTTGCTGCTGGCTGACCTGCTACCACAGTAGCTGGGCATTTCTCATTGTAGTGTGAAACCGACACATTGGATGCCCACTGGTCCAGGAATCCTTTGGGTGTGTAGATGCCACAATCTGTGAGGCTGGTTGCCTGCTCAAACTCTTCGCACACGCCATCCCCGTCGTGAAAGTAGCAACGACTCGGCTCATCTGTAGGAAAGAGAATTGCATCGAGTTAGTGGCAGAAGCAAACACGACCTCTCGCCATGCTCCCTGCACCGTCCCTGCTTAGCTAGATACCAGGCTGTCATGAGAAACAGGGAGGAAGGAGTTGCGGGGTGGGTTGAATGGGGGAATAGAGGAAAAGAAACCAAAAGTCTTCATA
Organism: Arizona elegans; assembly: GCA_022577455.1. Lineage (NCBI taxonomy): Eukaryota > Metazoa > Chordata > Lepidosauria > Squamata > Colubridae > Arizona > Arizona elegans. The sequence continues at coordinate 254,501 of JAKOOJ010000091.1, forward strand.
TCGTCCCATGACTGTCGTGAACTGCTCCAAGGTCATCCAATAAAATGCAACACACGTCCAAGCCCACGCAACTGAAGACCGTTACCAAAATAATTAGTAGTTTGAATACTAATGGACATTCACCGATAACTATGGGGAGGGGGGGAGTTGTAAATCAAAGGGGAAGGTTAACTGCTTGTTTACGGCACGAAACTCCAGATTTGGCTTTGCTACACTGAAACCACTTAGACAGGACAGGACAGGACAGGACAGGACAGGATAGGATAGGATAGGATAGGATAGGATAGGATAGGATAAGCTAAGCTAAGCTAAGCTAAGATAATTTTTGTTTAATTTTTCCTGTGATCACACTGGCACACACCAAAAATGTTGCCTGCTCTCAAACAAAAGTATACATCTATGCATAAACATACATAACAGTCATATACACATGCTATATACATGAATACATGTATTCATGTATATACATATATACATATTAACAGTGGCGGGATTCAACCGGTTCGCTTCGCGGACGCTTTGCACGGGCGCCAAACAGGCAATCCGTGTGCATGCAGTACATTTGAAAACAGCACCTTCTACTGCAGCTCCAGTGAATAAAACAGCTGAGGCGTGGCAATCCGCAGTGCTGCACTGATCAGCTGGGCTTCAAGCAAAGGAAATCAAGGTAGGTATAGCACAGGGGTGGAAAGACGGGTCCAGCTGATTGTCAGAGTGAACCGGTTCGCTCTCAGCTGATTGTCGGAGCTACCAATATGCCCGAACCAGTCCGAACCGGCAGAATCCCACCCCTGCATATTAATCACTGTCCATCTTGAATTATGTAGCAGAAAGTGGAAACTTGAGTGTTCACAAGTTTGGTTCTACACGGAACAAAACTGTGACTGAATCTGGATGTTCTGCTTCAGGTACCACGGAGCTCCCTCCCAGAAGGTAACAAGGAAAACAGGTTGTGAACAGACAATCTTGAGGACTCTCTCAAGCATCGCTTATATGACATGTCTTGGATAGAAGGAAGCGAACTTCCAATAATCTTTTCTGCTGTCCTCACCACTCTCTGCGCCACCTTCCTGTCCGGAGCAGGAATGCTTCCAAACCAGGCAGTAATGCCACATGACAGGATGCTCTCGATCATCCCTCTATAGAAAGTGGTGAGGACAGGGGAAGGAAGGTGTGCTTTTCTCATGTGACACACAAAAAAATACTTGGCTTTAGTAAAATATACTTTCACTGGCTATGAGTCTGGGAGTCATTCTTTTCTATTGACCGAGTTGGGATGGCTGACATCTCTCCCCCTCGAACGCCCAAGGGTGGCAACACGGTGCGACTCGACAAACCAATGTCAACTGTGTCTTTGGGGAAAGCCAAGCTTCTTGCCCTGGAACTAAATTATGCAAATTAGAAACATTTGCACAGATTAATTCCTCTGGCGGAAAGCCCTCAACTCCCAATCCCAGTCTGGTTTTCATCACGCTGTTTCCCCGCCACCCCTTTCTTCTCGTCAAAGCGCTGGGTTGGCAGAGGGCAAGGAGACAGAGAGGAACAGTGAATTGCTAACATATGTAGCGCAGGCCAATTGTGAACCACACGTTTTCACAAGCCTGTCAGCAGCCTTGAGAGTATTGTCGCATCAAATGTGACCACCGCTTGGCCCCCTTCTGACATACTTCATTGCTGATCGGTGGCCGCACGCTCCGCTTTGTTTTGGCCACACATCCATCCGGATCCATCTACAAGGACGTTCTACCAATTTCAACCCACGTGGGGGAATCGCCCGAGGTGATCTACTCTGACTTGGGAAATAGAACCTTCTGTCGGGTGATCAAAGATCGTACTTGAAACCTTCTGTGCGAGAGGAACGGATCTGATGATCCGCGTGGACCACATTTAAAACCCTTTGATGACCTGTTTTGGGGGGTCTCAACCTTGAAATGTCGTGGAATCTTCTGTAGATGAGATCTACCAGTCATGGAGAATCTCCTCTTATTAATATAGCTAATTACTTAATTACAATTTAGCACAAGGAGCACCATTGACGAGGGGTCCTTAGTGATCTCTGAGCTTGGTTGTTTTTCTTGGAGATGTTTCATTATTCAAACTAGTTAACATCATCAGTGCTAGAAGGAAGTGGGATCTGTACGGAGGAGGAAGAGGAGGAGGAGGAGAAGGAGGAGAAGGACTGTGGGGTCCTTGGTGTTCTCTGAGCTTGCTTGTTTTCTTGAAGATGTTTCATAACCCAACTAAGTAACATCATCAGTGCTAGAAAGAAGTGGGGTTTGTACAGAAGAGGAGGAGGAGGAAGAGGAAGAGGAAGAGGAGAAAAAGGAAAAGGACTGTGGGGTACTTGATGTTCTCTGATGTTGCTTGTTTTTTTTGCAAATGTTTCATACCCCAACGAGGTAACATCATCAGTGCTAGAAAGGAGTGGAGTTTGCTCTCTCAGCACTGATGATGTTACCTAGTTGGGTCATGAAACGTCTCAAAGGAAAACCACCACGCACAGGGAGCACCGAGGACTCCTCATTTCAACCCTGAACTACAAATATTCTCCATTAACAGCACCCTTATGGAATCACGTGTATCCTTAGCAACCCAAGAATTTGTCTTGAATCCAAACTGTTTGCCCCATCTATTTTGGAACTGGTCCCCATTTACAGTCGTTCCCCACACAAAGAGGAAATAAATCGTCTCCGTAAAAGAAACTGGGGTTTTTCCATGTGCTACAGATTTGCTACCTTCCTTCACAAGGGAACAGGCCATTCCTGCGCTCGACAAATCCCCATTGTCGGTGTTCTGTATAAGTGACCCCAAGATTCCCAAGAGACTTCTTATCCAGTGGCTTATAGTCATGCATCTGTATCTTAACACACAAACTCGTATGAAAGCAAGAGAAGTAAACAAAAATAAACAGCACAGGGTTAGAAAATAACAGCAAAGCGAATTAAGAGTTGGCCGAGGGAGACTGATTTTGGTGGCTTGATGCCAGCCAAGAAATCCAGGCTCCAGTGTCATCCCTTATTTTGTTCTACCCTGATACTTGCGAAACCCTAAGTTTAGTGAGGACAAAGTAATTGGAAGCCTCTATTTATCCCACATGCATGAGGAAAGGGAGGAGGGGAAGGAGGGGAAAACAAGCCTGAATGAGACGCCGAACTAAGCGGGAAGGAGAGAAATCAGAGGGAAATTGTGATACTTCCAGGGTCCTGCGTAGGTTCCACCTCTTACTACTTAATTAGACTTTTTTTCTCTCTCTCTCAGACCTGGAACCCAATAAATATGAATTCCAACATCTCTTGGACGTCAGCAAAGCTTTTGCAACAGAGCTACTCCAGCTGCCTTTTCTTCATGTTTTTATTTCAATTATTAAGAAATGTCCTTTACCAAAAGATATAGGAAGGGAGGGAGGAGAGAGAGAGAGATGAGAGAAGGAGAACAGAGGATGGAAAGGGGAAGGAAGGAGGGAAGGAAGGAAGGAGAGAGAGAGATGAGAGAAGGAGGAGGGAAAGGATGGAAAGAAGGAAGGAAGGAGTGGTGGAAGGAGGGAGGGAGGAGAGGTGAGAGAAGGGAGGGAGGAGAGATGAGAGAAGAGAGGGAGGGAGGGAGGAGAGAGAGAGAGATGAGAGAAAGAGGAAGGAAGGATGAAAGGGGAAGGAAGGAAGGAAGGAAGGACAGAAGGAGAGGAGAGAGAAGGGAGGGAGGAGAGGTGAGAGAAGGGGAGGGAGGGAGGAGAGGGAGGAGAGAGAGATGAGGGAAGGAGGGAAGAATGGAAAGGGGAAGGAAGGAAGAAGGGAGGGAGGAGAGGTGAGAGAAGGGAGGGAGGGGAGAAGGAAGGAGAGAGAGATGAGGGAAGGATGGAAAGGGGAAGGAAGGAAAGGAAGAAGGAAGGAAGGAGAGGTGAGAGAAGGGAGGGAGGAAAGGTGAGAGTAGGGAGGGAGGAAGGAAGGAGAGAGAGAGAGATGAGAGAAGGAGGAAGGAAGGAAGGATGGGAAGGAAGGTAGGAAGGAAAAAAGGAAGGAAGGAAAGAAGGGAGGGGGGGAGAGATGAGAGAGGAGGAAGGAAGAATGGAAAGGAGGAAGGAAGGAAGGAGAGGTGAAAGAAGAAGGAGGGAAGGGAGAAAGGAAGGAAGGAAGGAAAGAGAGATGAGAGAAGGGAAGAAAGGAGAAGGAAGTAAGGAATTCTTTACAAGAACATTTGGAAGTGTCCTCCAGGAATCAAATCCCTGCCCTTCTGTTGCTGGATTTGAGGATGCCTGCTCAAATTTGTTTCAGAAACTATCATTTATTTAATTTCAACTGCTTAGAAATGAAACCTCAATATCTCTGGCGGGCACGATCAAGACTTTCATTCTGACCGTTTCCTCCCCCTGTCCCCCGTCCCCCACCCCCCACCCACCCCCCCAGCTTCTGCCTTCTTTCAAACTGGAATATTTATTCATTCCTTAAGGGCGATATCACCCTCGACCTTTGGGATGTCCATCCCCGAAAGCTATAAAAACCTAATTGTTTCAAGTCCTGGATGGCAAGATCTGTTCCCTTGGGGGACGCTTAATGTTATGCTCTCCCCCCCACCCAATGTGGACTCATTCACTGTCTTTGCTCTTGTTTGTTTTCAACTGGGGTTTCCCCCCCCCCCCCAGATGTTGTCATCTTATTGTGTAAGCCACCTAGGACTCGCCTCTCCGCGGAGGCGACAGGCAGAGTTGAGAAAGAAATAATGAAGACAAACTATATCAAAACAATAAAAAGAAATGCGTAGTGGTGAGGTGGTTTTTTTTTCTCCCTTTTTTCCTTTTTTTTTTTTTTTTTTTTTGATTCACCTAGATCAACGATGGGCGAGCCTTTTAGAGGACCGAGTTGCCCAAACGACTGCAACCCAAAACCCACTTATGGATCGCAAAAGGGCCAACGCGACAATTGAACCTGAATACTGAGGTTTTACTACTTAAAATAATGATGAACCGGGCAGGGTTCAGCCAATACCTTCTAAGAAAAACGTGATGAATGCACTTTTACGCCCCTTCGTTTTTTTTTCCTGGTTTTGAAATATTACGTTTAGCAACAAAAAAAGAGAAAAACTTTCGTAATATCATTTCTCTATCCCTCCCTCTCTCTTTCCCCCTCTCTTTCTCTCTCTCTCCTCCCCTCTCTCCCCTCTCTTTCCCTCCCTCCCTCTCTCTTTCCCTCCCTCCCTGTCTCTCCTCCTCTCTTTCTCTTTCCTTCCTCCTCTTTCTCTTTCCCTCCCTCCCTCTCTCTTTCCCTCCCCTCTTTCTCTCTCTTTCCTTCCCTCCCTCTCTCCCCCTTCTCTCTCTCTTTCCCTCCTCCTTCTCTTTCCCTTTCTCTCTCTCTTTCCCTCTGTCTCTTTCCCTCCCCCCTCTCACTTTCCTTCCCCCTCTCTTCCCCTCCCTCCCTCCCTCTCTCTTCCTCTTTCTCTCTCTCTTTCCCTCCCTCCCTCTCTCTTTTCCTCCCTCTCTCTCTCCCCACTGTGGGAGAAACGAAATGGAATTGGGGCTGGGGCATGTCCATAGAGACCGCTGTGAGTGCCATCTTTGACACATGTGCCGTAGGTTCACCACCACTGATCTATATAATCAGAGAAGCCAAGGCTTCTAACATCTCCAGGTGAGTGACAGCAGCTCCTCTGGGCTGTCTCTCCTTCCAAGAAAGTAACTCCCCCTCTCTCTGCTTCCCTTCGCTGACATTTCTTCTCAAGTTATACTGTGAAATAACATTGCGAGCGCCAGAATAAATTAGATCATTACAATTCAATTACTTAATGACTCTGCCTATCTCTCTCTCTCTCTCTCTCTCTCTCTCTCTTTCTCTCTCTCTCTCTCTCTCTCTCTCTCTCTCTCTCTCTCCTCACGGCATGCAGTTCCAATTTCTTAATAGGACCGAGCGGTTAGGGGGAAAAAAAAGAGGAAAAAAAAAAAAACTCAGAAGACTATAGACTGTGTGGGCTTCTAAAGTGTACAGAGAAAGTACTCTTAATCCTCGCACCCACACTCACACACCAAGTGGCTAACATGGGAAGAGGGAGGAGGCTTAGAGGTTTCTTGCATCGGGGAACTCCAACACTGAAAATGTGTTCTTTTTTTAAAAAAACAACAAAAATGTGGAAGAACTAAGAAGAAATTTCCTAACAGTGAAAGCAATTTAAACCAGGGGTGGGGCTGCTGGGGTTCGCAGGGTTTGGGGGAGAACCTCTAGCTAAGATTCTGTGCAGATCAGAGAACCCCCAAATCCCACTCCTGGCTGGTTGGGTCATGAAACATCTGCAAGAAAACCACCAAGCTCAGAGAGCACCAAGGGACCCCACAGTCCTCCTCCTCCTCCCCAATCTCACTCCCTCTAGCACTGATGACGTTACTTAGTTGGGTCATGAAATGTCTGCAAGAAAAACCACCAAGTTCAGAGAGCATTGAGGACCTCAGTCCTCCTCCTCCCCTCTTCTCATCCAATCTGATTGCTGATTGCTTATTTGTTCCCTATGACTATTCATTAAGTGTTGTACCTTATGATTCTTGACGAATGTATCTTTTCTTTTATGTACACTGAGAGCGTATGCACCAAGACAAATTCCTTGTGTGTCCAATCACACTTGGGCCAATAAAGAATTCTATTCTATTCTATTCTATTCTATTCTATTCTATTCTATTCTATTCTATCAATCTATTCTATTCTATTCTATTCTATTCATTCCATTCCATTCCATTCCATTCCATTCTCCACAAAACCCTTCTAGAAATGAAGGAAACCACCAAGCTCAGAGAGCACCAAGGATCCTACACGTCTTTCATGTCCTTGGGGTGGGGGGGAATATTCTTCGTTCATACCAGGCATCGTGGCTTTTAAAAATTTCCCACAAAGAACAGCAGTATATATCAACAGCGCTCCTGCAATAAAGTCCTATGTTCAGTTTAAGCTAGCAAGCTCCTGGTCTGCTCCATTGGGCTGAGTTGATTCATTCGGAGAAAAGAGTCCAAGCTTGCGATCCGGTACAGCAGCTAATTTGTTCCCGATTACGTTTAAGACCTCCATAAATCTCTCCTGCTCCGTCTCATGGGAGTCCAAGAAGAAAAAAAGGGGAGACAGAGCCTGTCTGGATGAAGAGAGAAGTTCTTCTCCAAGTTATTAAAAGAAAAGTCTTGCCGAAACGCAAGACAGACAGTGAACATGTCCCATGCCGGATTCCAGCTTTGGATTTTCTGAGTCGGCACGTCCTGCCCTCTCTTACCTTCTTGGCAAGGCTTGCCCCACTGACACGGGTTAGGGGAGCCAGGAAAAGATTAGGTAGACAGGAGAAAATGTAGCTTCAGTACTGTATTTCCCCCCCTCCACCCCACCTCCATTTGTTTTCTTTTCAAGGGAAGACCTGTTCCCAGCCTTGGCAGGTCACGGTGAAAATATTCTCAAGCTGCCCTTTTGCAAGGAGGGCAGCTGCTTGGACTGACCCAAAATGTTGCGGGCGGTCCAACCAGAAAGACAAAGAAAAGGAACACAGTGGAAAAGAAATTACTGTGCCCCCCCCCCCCCATCCCCAACCCATCCTGAGCTCCGTGCCAACCTAGCTTTGTGGTTTGGACAAGAAAAAAAGAACAAGAAGGGAGAAAAGGAGAAGAGGCAGAAGTGGCTCCACGTTGGAAAAGCTGTTTCTCGAAAGGGGGCCACCACCCGAGGGAGTAGAAGCTTCAAAAAAAAAAGAGAGAGAGAGAGAGGCAAAAATAAGAGCCTCGGTGGCGCAGTGGTTAGAGTGCAGTACTGCAGGCTGCTTCTGCGGACTGCCGGCTGCCTGCAATTTTGGCAGTTCGGATCTCACCAGGCTCAAACTCGACTCGGCCTTCCGAGGTGGGTAAAATAAGGACCCAGATGGTTGGGGGCAAGAGGCCTGACTCCGTAAACCGCTTAGAGAGGGCTGTTAAGCACTGTGAAGCGGTATATAAGTCTAAGTGCTATTCCTTCCTTCCTTCCTTCCTTCCTTCCTTCCTTCCTTCCTTCCTTCCTTCCTTCCCATGGTGGGGCAGCCATTAGAATGCAGCACTGCAGGCTAACTCTGGCCACTGCCAGCAGTTCGATCCTTACTAGTTTCAAGGTTGACTCAGCCTTCCATCCTTCCAAGGTGGGTAAAATGAGGACCCAGATTGTTGGGGGCGAGAGGCTGACTCTGTAAACTGCTTAGAGAGGGCTGTAAAGCACTGTGAAGCGGTATATATGTCAAAGTGCTATTGCTGTCTGTCTGTCTGTCTCTCTCTCTCTCTCTCTGTCTCTCTCATCTATCAGCTGTGGTGGCACAGTGGTTAGAATGTAGTGTTGCAAGCTAATTCTGCCAACTGCCTGCAGTTTCGATTATCACCATCACAAATTTGACTCATTTTTCCGTTCTTTCCGAGGTAGGTAAAATGAGGACCCAGATTGTTGGGGGCCAAAGTTGCCTGCAAAGCGCTATGAAAGATGGTTGTAACGGTATAAGTCTAAGTGCTAGTGCTGAATGCGATCACAAGGTTGATCCCCAGTTTCTGGCATCAAGAAACATAGCAGCTCCCTTTTGTTCCATGTTTGACAGATCTCATGAAGAACCTGGACAAGTCCATGTATGAAAAAAAAAAAAACCGAACTGTCAGATGCAGAAGGACAATCTATTCACTCTCTTTGCTCTGTCCAATGTAGTTTAAGCAGTCACACAAGAGATTCGGCTTACATCATCTTAAACACAGTCAACTTTTTGAGGCTTAGCAAGTGATGGGAACCAGGTTGTTCGGTAGTTTAAGGTTGAATTGAACAGTGTCAGAAGGGACCTTGGAGGTCTTCTAGTCCAACCCCCTGCTCAAGCAGGAGACCCTATACCATTTCTGACAGGTAGCTATCCAATCTCTTCTTAAAAACCTCCAATGATGAAGCACCCACAACTTCTGGAGGCAAGATGTTCCACTGTTCTAACTGTCAGCAAATTTCTCTTTTCTTCTAGATTTGCTTCTCTCTTTGATTAATCCGAGAGCACCTGGTTTATCTCCCCCTTACAAGCTGGAGAGGGCCTACATGAAGTTGGCCCACCGGAGTTGATTTTCATTGTTCCTTGTAACAAACTGGATCTTGGCAAGACTGAAAAACTGATAAGACATTGGCCGAGCTCTTATAAACAGCAGACTGTGATGTTAAACGGTTGCCTGGAGTGTCTCACGATGGATTGCTGAGAAGAAGGCACTGTGAACCTGCTTCTTTGGAGAAAACTGATCCATTTAAAAAATTCCTGACATTTTATCAAAATGATGATTATGAGTGAGTAACTTCCGACCCCCACCTCAAACAAGGGCTGCATTCCTTCAGGATCCATCTGTTGGGGTCCAACATCATGCCAAGTGGAGCTGACTTGGATGGAAGTAGAACAAAGGGTGGGATGAGTCCCTCTCTTTCTCTCCCTCTCCCCGCCCCCTCTCTCTCCCCCCATCTCTGCTGTAATACATCTTGGCATTAAGGTCAAATAGCTAGATCAGTCCTCCTTCGACTTTGATTGATTATGTGCTATCAAGGAGGTGTTGACTCTTCATGGCCACACAGAGAGATTGTTCTCCAGGAGAACTTATCTCTATTTTAAGAAATTAGCAGGGGGGCCCTCTTTTATCAACACAAGGCGACCAAACTGGTCAGTCCTAGAGGAGATCAACCCTGATTGCTCTTTAGAAGGCCAGATCATGAAGATAAAACTCAAATACTTTGGCCACCTAATGAGAAGGAAGGACTCCCTGGAGAAGAACCTAATGCTGGGAATGATGGAGGGCAAAAGAAGAAGGGGACGGCAGAGAACGAGGTGGCTGGATGGAGTCACTGAAGCAGTTGGCGTGAGCTTAAATGGACTCCAGAGGATGGTGGAAGACAGGAAGGCCTGGAGGAACATTGTCCATGGGGTCGAGATGGGTCGGACACGACTTCGCAACTAACAATAACAGCAACAACAAATCCTAGGCTGCATGAACAGAGGGAAAGAATCAAGAAGACACAAAGTATTTAGTACCACTTGATAGTGCCTTGATAAGATCAAAATGGATCCAGTTTTGGTCACCACAATATAAAAAAAAGATGTTTGAGACTCTAGAAAAAGCGCAGAGAAGAGCAACACAAATGATTAGGGGAGTGGAGGCTAAAACATATTGAAGAACGGTTGCTGGAATTGGGCATGTCTAGTTTAATGAAAAGAAAAACTAGGGGTGACATGATAGCAATGTTCCAATATCTGGGGGGCTGCCCCAAAGAAGAGGGAGTCAAGCTATTCTCCAAAGCAGCTGAAGGCAGGACAAGAAGCAATGGGTGGAAACTCATCAGGGAGAGAGCCAAAGTAGAACTAAAGGGAAATTTCCTGACAGGGAGAACAATTAACCAGTGGAACGACTTGCCTCCAGAAGTTATGGGTGCTCCATCACTGGAAGTTTTTAAGAAGAGATTGGACCATCATTTTTCTGAAATGTCATAGGGTCTCCTGCTTGAGCAAGGGGTTGGACTAGAAGACCTCCAAGTTCCCTTCCAATTCTGTTCCTCTGTTATCCATGTCTGAATCAGAAACCCAGACAGAAAAACTCCCCTTATAATAGGGTCCATCCTCACATATAGACAGACCCCAACCCCATTTTACAAACTACATGGAATAATCTGACCTGCTCCTCTGAAAAAAAAATCTTAAATCCATTTTCAAGGTTTAGATAAACTAGTATATAAATATGAATTGGCACAGGGCCTGCCCTTTCTAGAAGACTTGAGTGAAATACAGTTTAAAAATAAGGTTCCAAACCTAGAGAAATAGCTATAAATTTCCCATCCCTTTGATGTGCTTGCTTGCTAAATGCTTAGAATATTTTATCGTTGGGTTAGGGGGAGGAATTGCCAGGGAGATGCAAGCTATCCCAAGAAATCCACCCTTATGTTCACCTGATGTTCTTTATTTCTTACATTGGTGGTCTGCAGTGCATGGCGCTGATGGAGAAGACCCACTCAATCCAATCACCTGAGAAGATGTGCCTCTCTACTCAAGCAGTCAGATGAAGGATGGAAATTGAAGTCCACCCATGCTGGCCAAGGAATTCTGGAGTTGAGGTCCACCTATCTTAAAGTTGTCAAGTGGGTGCTTCATTGTTGGAGGTTTTCAAGAAAAGATTGGTCCAGGATGGTAGAAAGCAGGGGTGAAATGCTACTGGTTTGGACCGGTTCACTCGAACCGGTAGTAGAAAGGGCCTGGTGGCTCAGCAGACTGATAGCATTGTGATTAACACCAGCTGTCTGCAATTACTGTAAGTTCAAATCTCACCAGGCTCAAGGTTGACTCAGCCTTCCATCCTTTCTAAGGTAGGCAAACTGAGGACCCAGGTTGTGGGGGCAATAAGCTGACTTTGTATAAATATACAAAAGTATGAAGGCTATTGCTTAACGCATTGTAAGCCGCCCTGAGTCTCCGGTGAAGGGCGGCATATAAATCAATTTTTTTTAAAAAAATGCTACCGGTTCAGGCAAACCGGTATTTCCAATGATCAGCTGTGCTACACGATTTATATTTGAATCTAAACCATGCGGCACACTGTTCCCCCCCCCCCCACTCACTGTTCTACTGATCTTTGTAGACTTAGAAAAGGCTTCTTAATCCTCCTCTTCCAGCATTGCATGGTAGGGACTGCGGTGCGCATGCGTGCAAAGCAAACCAGTAGCAAAGCAAACCGGTAGCAGACTTCAGAGCATTTCACCCCTGGTAGAAAGATTCTTGCCTTGGACAGGACAGAACAACAGAATTACAGAGCTGGAAGGGACCTTTGAGGTGTTCTGGTCTTGCTCAGGCAGGAAAAAACTATACCATTTCAGACAGATGGTTATCCAATCTCTTCTTCAAAAATCTCCAGTGTTGGAGCACCCACAACTTCTGAAGGCCAGCCCTCCCATTGATTGATTGTTCAGTTCATACAGTTGATTGTTCTAACTGTAAGGAAATTTCGTTCTAGGTTGCTTCTCTCCTTGATTGGTTTCCATCTGTTGCTTCTTGTCTTGCCTTCAGGGGCTTTGGAGAATAGGCTGACACCCCCCTTTCTTCTTTGTGTAAAGGTAAAGGTTCCCCTCGCACATATGTGCTAGTCGTTCCCGACTCTAGAGGGCGGTGCTCATCTCTGTTTCAAAGCCGAAGAGCCAGCGTTGTCCAAAGACGTCTCCGTGGTCACGTGGCCGTCATGACTCAATGCCGAAGGCGCATGGAACGCTGTTCCCTTCCCACCAAAGTTGGTCCCTATTTTACTACTAGCATTTTTGACGTGTTTTTGAACTGCTAGGTTGGCAGAAGCTGGGACAAGTCACGGGAGCTCACCCCGTTACGCGGCGCTAGGGATTCGAACCGCTGAACTGCCGACCTTTCGATCGACAAGCTCAGCGTCTTAGCCACTGAGCCACCACGTCTTTGTGACAGCCCCTCAAATATTGGAACACTGCTATCATATCACCCTTGACATGATAGTAGCGTTCCTAGACCTAGGACGTTGGACTAGAAGACCTCCAAGGTCCCTTCCATCCTTAGGAGTCTTTGAATCCAGATTTTCACACCTCACAAATGTTGGAGAATGACAGCTCTCTGTGTTTGTGGGTCAACCAACCTATCACAGTTGGGAATGATGGAGGACCGACATCTGGAGAGTCCTCCCTAGCTTAACCACTCTATCACGCTGGCACGTCTCCTGTGGACAGATGGTCCTTCCGTCTTGTTTATTTGTCCTGGATCCTTCTGATTTTTGTTTTTGTTTTAGAACAGGCAGAAAAATGTGGGAGTAAGTGGGTGCAAAGCCTCCACCACATTAGGAAGCGGGCAAAACAACACAACAGCTTTCCACACGGCAAACGCAAACCCAAAAATATGAGTCTAATTTTGGGTTTCGAGGTGGGGGGGGAGGAGGGCGACTGCATTGCACAAACCAGCAGAGAAAGGACCCACAGGGCTGCATCCTGTTTTCAGTTTGGGATGGAGCTGCTGGCACCAGAATTATCTTTTCTTCCACACTAGTCCTTTTTCCAAAAAAAAAAAAAAAAAAAAGCAGGGAGAGGAGGGGAACAATGCGGCCCAGACAAAATTAAAGAGGCAAGGAAAAGGGATATTTTTAAGTCTGATTATTTATTTAGGGATCAATCCAAAGGCAACCAGCCCAGAATCGTATTAACTGCATGTCCAATTTTGATTTTATTTTATTTTAAAGAGAGAGAGAGAGAGAAAGGGTACAAGAATGCTCAAGAATTGTTTCAGATTCTTGGACCGAGTTGGCTTCTACATCAGCCTCTCTTCTGCCAACTGTTAAAGTCTATTTGGGGTCAACTCCCCATTGCTTTTCTTCGGGGAAGCAAAAAAATCCCAATCGTTGGCCAAGGGCAGGTTTTTTTTTATTGTAAAGAAATTCTGACTACGACCGATTACAATAAGAACGAAAGCCAGGCGCTGATGATCTGCTGGCTGGGGCCGAACAACTTGCCGGAAATTATCTTCCAGCTTCCTGGAAGTCTTTTCTTCTCCTGTTTTTTTTAAAAAAAGGCTTCTGGGTTTTCTCGTCTGGTTCTCAGCTTTTACTTGGGTGGACTCCTCCTTAACTGCAGGGGTGGTACTCACTTACTTTCGCTATCGGTTCGCAAATGGGAATGCACGCGGCACCTCCGGGCATCCACTGAGTGTCACTGAGTGTCACTGAGCCACAAATACTAGCCACCAGTAAACCCAACTTGATGATGATGATGATGATGATGATGATGATGATGATGATGTCATCCATTCAGTTGTCTCCTACTCTTGGTGATTCTTTGGGCCAGGAGTCATGTTTTCAACGGTTCGAATCACCTTGGAGAGCAGAATACGACACCAGGTCTCTTCCAATGTTCCACTACTTGCACTACTTCTGTGAGTTGTTCTTTGCTCTGGTTGGTATCAGCTTTGATGGCGTCTAGCCACATTGTTCTTTGGTTTCCTTTTGCCGCAAAGTCTTCCAAACACAATTTGCCTCCTCAAGTGAATTGCCCCAGGCATGACACGGCCAAAATAAGTGACACGCGATTTTGTGACAACCCCAACGGTTGCATCTGTGATATTAGACCAAAGGAGCAAATCTACATTCTTCAGAACATCTCAGGGAAAGGTACCATATCAGAATGAGCAGAAGGAAAAGAGTCAGGGGCCAAGGAACCATATTCTGATGGGAGCGTTGGACAGGACAGTCTGACTGAGATAGGGAAAAAGGGGGAGGGCAGGAGGGATATATATATATATATATATATATATATATATATATATATATAAGAGAGAGAGAGAGAGAGAGAGAGAGAGAGAGAGAGAGATAGGGGAGGGAGAGGGAGGGAGGGAGAGAGAGGGAGGTGAGAGAGAGAGAGAAAGAGAAAGAGAGGGTGTGTGTGTGTGAGAGAGAGAGAGAAAGTGAGAGAGGGGGAGATGGAGAGAGAGGGGAGAAAGAGAGGAAGAGAAAGGGAGGGAGGGAGGGAGAAAGTGAGTGTGTGAGAGAGAAAGAGAGATAGAAAGTGAGAGTGAGAAAATCAGAGAGAGAAAGTGGGAGAGAGAGAGAAAGTGAGAGAAAGAGAGAAAGTGAGAGAGAGAAAGAGAGAAAGTGTGTGTGAGAGAAAGTAAGAGAGAGAAAGTGAGAGAGAGAAAGAGAGATAGAGAAAGTGAGAGAAAGAGAGAAAGTGTGAGAGAAAGTAAGAGAGAGAGAAAAAGTAAGAGAGAGAGAGAAAGTGAGAGAGAAAAAGTAAGAGAGAGAAAGTGTGTGTGTATGTGTGTGTGTGAGAGAGAGAAGACCACACATTCACATTTGTCTTGCTATTTTTACCTCCCGTGATCTAAAGCAGATCGATCCAACTCTTATCTGATTAGGAGGAGGCTTGGGGCAAAGAACAGGCCAGGGAAAACATAAGCAGAAGCTAACAACGTTACAGGTCAACAAGCACATGCAAGAGGGTTGGTGAGCCGAGAATGCACAGAGGCAAAAGATGATAGATCCAGGCAAGGCGAGAGCAAAATGCAACGGTTCATTCTTCCCATTGAAAAAAACCCAAGAAGAACGCAACACACCAACATGGTCATAGAGAGCAAAAGAAATACTTGGCATCACATCAATCCATCCAAGGGAAAACGAGGGAAGGGTAGGAAAGGAAAGGAAAGGAAAGGAAAGGAAAGGAAAGGAAAGGAAAGGAAAGGAAAGGAAAAGGAAAGGAAAGGAAAGGAAAGGAAAGGAAAGGAAAGGAAAGGAATATAAGTATAAACATAAGAAATGAGTACGAATAAATGGGGGACAGTAGGACAGGGACGGTAGGCATGCTGGTGCATTTATTCACGCCCCTTACAGACCTCTTAGGAATGGGGTGAGATCAACAGTAGACAGTCTAAGGTTAAAATTTTGGGGGTTTTGGGATGAAACCACAGAGTCAGGTAGTGCATTCCAGGCGTTGACCACTCTGTTGCTGAAGTCGTATTTTCTGCAATCGAGTTTGGAGCTGTTTACCATGAGTTTGTATCTATTGTGTGCTCATGTATTGTTGCGGTTGAAGCTGAACTAGTCATTGACAGTTAGGATGTTGTAGCAGATAATTTTATGTACTACGCTTAGGTCAGACCGAAGGCGGCGTAATTCTAAGTTGTCCAAGCCCAAAATTTCAAGTCTGGTGGCATAACTATACACCTAGTGCAGCTTTTTCCAACATGATGCTCAACATCTAAACACTGAAATATATTTCAGGGATTGGGGCATTCCCATTGAATTGCCCCAATTAGCAACAGCCGGCGATGTCCTTTGTCCTTTTATGAGGCATCCAAAAGCCTGATTCTCCCACTAGTGTGAATTTCTTTGCTCTAAAGAGTCACAGAACCGTTTCCCTCCCACCACAAAAAAAAAAAAAAAAAAAAAAAAAAAGACCGGGGAAAATTTATAACGAACAGCTAAATCTCTGGACCCCCATCTCTTGAACGCTTCAAGCATCCTGCCGCCATTGAGAGCTGACAATCATCGCTAATCAAGCCTCAGGAATAAAAAAAAAGATCTGGTTAAGCAATTATCATCCCAGAAAAGGAAGGATAAAAGCAACTTTGATGCCCCCTTCAAGGGGGCTCATTAGCATCTCAAAGGAGATGTCAGCTCCTTCAGCTTTGCCAACTTGGGGCTCCCAAAGACTTTACCCTTCCGAGCTTTTCAGAGCTCAGCTTCCCCCTAAAGATCCCACAGATAAGCTTTCACTGGATCTAGGATTTAGAATGGGGAGTTGGGGGTTGGGGAGGAGGGCTCCAATTACAAAGAAACCAGGAAGGACTGACCATTTCCATCATCAAAGACGAAAGACAAAGAAACGCTTAAACCTGAGTGTTAAGTGTGAATAAACCTGAATCTGGGTGAAATTTAATGGTGGTTTCACACACTAGTCAAAACTAGTCAAAAGTACTATTCTGGCCATCAAGATGATAGCAGATAGCAGTCCCCAGGCACATACTACCACATGTGGTGGACGTGCAGCAAAGCAAGAAAGTATAGGGAGAAATTACAGAACTGGCTGGAAGAGATAACTAAACAGAATACAGATTCAAAACCAGAATTATATCTGTTGGGAATAATACCAGAGGGTTACGATAAAGGGACCACATATATACTGACAGAGGCCAGGGTTATATTTGCTAAATACTGGAAAAATGAAAACATTCCGCCGGATGGAGAAGTGATTCGGACAATTTTAGAATGTGCTGAAATGGATAGGTTAACTTTTAAAATTAAAGATAAAGAAGACTCAGAATACTACCGGATATGGAACAGTTTTTTATGAGTGGTTAAAGAAAATGGGTAGGAATTAGAGGGGAAAGGACTATGAATGTCTGTATTAAAATAAAGATCGTTTTTGACTATAAGTAGGATAATCTACAAAATGTAAATAGGCCAAGATATAAGAAAACCCAGTTTAAGTTGCCTGAAATCTCCAATATTTCTGAGCATTCTCACATAAAAGATGTACAAGCTCTCATAACCCTGGCTGCCAAAAGCTTGACTGTTGTTGTTGTTATTATTGTTATTGTTGTTGTTATTATTATAGAGGTGAATTTATTTTTATATTCCCAGCTTGGAAAGAAAAGACTAGCTCCACAGCAGTTGCCTCTTGGTCCAAGAAACCTGCTGAAGAGATGCTGATCTCTATCTCACTTCAGGTCACCTTGATGGATGGTAACAGTGACATCCCTCTCCATCGCTCAACCCTTTCCTTATCCCTGTGATGTACGCGCATGGTGTTGGCTTATGAGAAAGATACCCCAGCCAAACTCACCTACACAGTTGAAAGATAATTCCCGACGGCAAAAGAGGGAGCATCCATCACGATTCACTTTGTTCATGTCATCACATTCTTCCCCGAGGTCTCTGCCAAGAGAAACAACCATTTAGAACAATCGGATTATTAAAATAAATTTTAAAAGGTGGGAGGATCTGGAAAGGAGATCTTTAAACCTTAAGAGGTTAAGCCAATTTCTTCCTTAAATGTTTTTTTTTTTTTTTGCTTTTCTACAAGATGCACCAAAAAGAGAAGAAGGAAGGAAGGAAGGAAGGAAGGAAGGAAGGAAGGAAGGAAGGAAGGAAGGAAGGAGGAAGGGACAAAGGAAAGAAGGAGGGGAGGAAGGGAGGGAAGGGAAGGAGGGAGGGAGGAAGGGAAGGAGGGAGGGAGGAAAGAGGGAAAGAGGGAAGGAAAGAGGAAGGGACAAAGGAAGGAAGGAGGAGAGGGAGGGAGGGAAGGGAAGGAAGGAGGAAGGAAATGGAGGGAGGGAAGGAGGGAGGAAGGAAGGGCAGGTGGGAGGAAGGAAAGATGGAGGGAAGGAAGGAGGAAGGGACAAAGGAAGGAAGGGAGGGAAGGGAAGGAGGGAGGAAGGAAACTGGGAGGGAGGGAAGAAGGAAAGGAGGGAGGAAAGAAGGAAAGAAGGAGGGAAGGAAGGAAGAAGGGAAGGAGGGAGGAAATTTTAAATATGTTTTGGACTCAATGGAAACTCCTGTAAGCTCCATGAGAAAGATTGGCGAAGTAGGGCACCAATACATTCTAAACAAACATTTCCTACCAGCTTTACAAATATTAAAGCCAGGGATTTTGGCTGGTTGGCCAAGGATGAGATGGTAGAGTCACCCATCACCAACTTTACTCATCTCTTGAAGAGAGGGCATTTTGGTCTGTGCTCACTTATGCAGAGACCTTTAGGGCAAATCTGAAATACGACTGAAAGTCAATCTTCCCGTTGCCATAAGTCCTTTGCGGGACATCTCGCACCAATGACTTTGGGAGCCCGTTCTGGTTTTTTTTTCTTGTGATGGGCAAGGGACAGTTACAGCCTTGGCATATTTAAACTGCCTCTCTGGAGTATTTCTGGTTTTAGAACAAAATAAATAATGATGCCTCTTAAAGTGGGACGAAACATCATAAAACAATTATGGGGATTTGTAGGGAAGGAACAACTTAACAACCAATGCTGATTGAAGGTCAGCCAGTTTGGGGTAACGGTTAAAGGCCCCAGACTAGAAATCAGGAGACTTGGGAGAGATTTTAGTTCTGCCTTAAAGCACAAAACTAACTGTTTTGTGCTTTAAGATAAAAAATCAAGGTGGGCTCAAACCTTCTTACTGAAAACATTGAGATTTTATTTTGGGAAAATACCGAATTTGAACAAATCCTTGACATGCACGGAACCCGAAAGCTTGAGTGAAAGCAGAAAATGTGAGGCTATAACAACAACAACAACAACAACAAAACAATAAAGATTTGTACTTACTTCTGGATAATCCCATCACCGCAGTAGCCTTTTCCGTGTGTGTAGGACAGTGTGGGAGAAGGCTCGCTTTCCTTTTGTTCAGAAACAACAGAAACCCGATAATGGTATGACGTGCCATCCTTCAGGTCACTGCAAGTGATGGGGGAAAAAAACATAAGATAAGTCAGATGGACACTGAGAACCTTAGAACCTGGGCTTGATGTACACTTCCTTGGAAAACCTTTTTTTTTTTTTTTTTTTTTTTTTTTTTTGCAATATGTAGCAATGCAATGTTTATTTATTTGTGAGGATCTTTGGAGCTCACTGAGCTTAGTGGTTTTCTTGCAGATGTTTTTTTTCCCCAACTAGGGACATCATCAATGGTAGAAGGGAGTGGAGTGGGAGAAGGAGGAAGAAGAGGAGAAGGAGAACTGTGAGGTCCTTGGTGCTCTTGGAGCTTGGTGGTTTTCTTGCAGATGTTTTTTTTCCCCAACTAGGGACATCATCAGTGCTAGAAGGGAGTGGAGTGGGAGGGTGAGAAGGAGGAGGAGGAGGAGGAGGAGGAGGAGAGGAGGAGAGGAGGAGAAGGGGAAGGGGAGGAGGAGGAGGAGGAGGAGAAGAGGAGGAGGAGGAGAAGAAGAAGAAGGAGAACTGTGAGGTCCTTGGTGCTCTTGGAGCTTGGTTTTCTTGCAGATGTTTTTTTCCCCAACTAGGGACATCATCAGTGCTAGAAGGGAGTGGAGTGGGAGGGTGAGGAGGAGGAGGAAGAGGAGAAGGAGGAGAAGGAGGAGAAGGAGGAGAAGGAGAAGGAGAAGGAGAAGGAGAAGGAGAAGGAGAAGGAGGAGAACTGTGTGGTGTCCTTGGTGTTCTCTAAGCTTGGTGGTTTCCTTACAGATGTTTCTTTTCCCAACTAGGGACATCAGTGCTAGAAGGGAGTGGAGTGGGGGGGGAGGAGGAGGAGGAGGAGGAGGAGGAGGAGGAGAAGGAGAAGGAGGAGAACTGTGGTGTCCTTGGTGTTCTCTAAGCTTAGTGGTTTTCCTGCAGACATTTCATTACCCATCTAGGTAACATCATCAGTGCTAGAAGGGAGAGGGGTTCTTTCATTTCCTTCTAGCACTGAAATGACTTAATTGGGTCATGAAACATCTGCAAGAAAACCACCAAGCTCAGAGACCACCCCACAGTTCAACCCTGAACTAGAGATATTCTCTTCTATTGCTTATGCATTTACTTCTCAGATCCAATACGACCGCCTATCTCACAGAAAGCAACGTATACGGGAACAAAAACAGACAGCATCCCGCATGGACTTCCATACAATTGTGTACCACAATTACTGGCGTTATCTCAGAGAGAATGGATGGAGAGGAGCACAACAAGATCCTCACAAGTCCTTTCCGTGCAGGCTTCCCAACTCGACGCAAAAGCACATTGAGAGCAATTCAAAACCACAGTTCCTGAGGGGTCCATCCAATTCTCCCATGCCTCCTGCCAGGGTTTTGCAAGCAATGACATTTAAAGGTTGTTTAAGAGAAAGAGGCTTAAGTCGAGGAAACAGCTCCTCCCCATCCCCACCACATCTTTGAGTGAGAGTGGCCGTCTTCTAAATGAAACCCAGATTGTTGGGTTGTGCAAAAATTAGCCAAATCATCCTCTTCATAAAGTATGGGTTGTTGTTGTTTTTTTTTAATGTTACCGGATTGTTTTGATTATTTCCAATGAAAGGGTTGCATTGTCTAAGAGCTTGCAAGATTCGGTCCTTGTTTGATTTGCTAAAGAGATGAAGATGTAAAGGAAGCCAACTAATTTATTCCTCCCTTAATAAGAGTTTGTTTTATTCCCAGGAGTGGGGCTGTACTAATTCATTTTATCATCCGAGGGAGCAGGGGAAAGGGGCTCACACTACTTCAATATTTGGGATTTGGGTTTAGAAAGAAGATCGTCCCGTTTAAACTTTTTTTTACAAGTGATTCCAAACCAAAGCCTCTATTTCCTTAATTTAAGTATTAAAGCTTGTAGCAACCAAGTGTTACATTCACCCCTTTGTTTATTCCAAGAATACAGGCAATTTACAACAATAAACAGTAAGGAACATAAACCAATCACTACCCAAATTAAAACCAATCATTAAAATAATGAAAAACATCAGGAAAGAGACATCTTTTAACCATCTTTTTACCATGTTTCGCCGAAAATAAGACCCTGTCTTTTACGTACGTATGTATGTATGTATGTATGTATGTATGTATGTATGTATGTATTTTTCTTCAACCGGATATTTTCCTACGTAAACAATATTTCCTATTGGGCAATAGGCAGCAAAATTGCATGCTTGCTGTCTGAAGAAGCCTAGGATAGTGGATGTGATTTCACTGAGCTATGGCTGCAATTTGAGAAACTTGGTTTACGTAGGAAAATACCCGGTTGAAGAAAAATACATATAAAACCTACGATAAGAGAAGAAAGCAAATATAGATAGATAGACAGACAGACAGATAGATAGATAGATAGATAGATAAATAGATAGATAGATAGATAGATAGATAGAGATATATAGATGTAAATGTAGATGTAGATATATAGAGATATATAGATATTTGTTTTCTGAGGTTTTCGCGGGTGTTTGTATGTAGGTCTTTGGTTATTCGGGTTTTCTCCCGCATAAAATTTGAGGTTTCTTGGCAACATTTCGATGAAGTCTCATTCGTCATCTTCAATGTGACATTGCTCCTAGAAGCACGAAGCCGAGAACACCAGCCTGAAGATGACGAATGAGACTTTGTCGAAACATTGCCAAGAAACCTCCAATTTTACGCGGGAGAAAACCCGAATAACCAAAGACCTACATATATATATATATCTCCATCAAAAAGGGCAAATAATGGAGTGGGTGGGGTCTTAATTAATTATTGGGGGGAAGGGGTTATATTGGGCACATGTGTAAAAATCAAGCTAGGACTTACTTTCAGGGTAGGTCATATTTTTGGAGGATGGTAGGAAAGAGAGGGAGACTTACAGAACAAAATCAAAGTATATTTCCATACCTCAGAAGGTTTGCATAGAAAAGCCATCATTGGTAATAGCAAAACTATGTTTTGTATAACTTCCATTGCTATTGATACCGTGATTACCATTCATTTGCTTCAGTGGACAGTTGATTTTCCACCCACCTATTTTTTGGTTAGGAAGGGAAAGGAAGGAAAAAGAGAGAAGGAGTTTGGGATTCTATATGGAAATATGTTTTAAGACAACCTGCGGTGAGCATTTATGCCTAATTTTAAATGACAATTGCCTGACTGCTGGATGTTTACATTTTAAAATTAAGTCACAATATCTGTGCTTCCTCTTCTTCATGTAAAAGGAGACATGCAGCATGAAGTAATGAGTTTCTGGAGGAAAGAAAAGAAAAGGGAAGGGAAGGGAAGGAAAGAAAGGGAAGGGAAGGAGGAAAGGAAGAGAAGGGAAGGGAAGGACAGGACAGGAAAAGAGGAAGGGAAGAAGGAAGGGAAGGGAAGGGAGGGAAGGAAGGAAAGGAGGAAGGGAAGGCAAGTAAAAAAAGGAGAGGAAAGGAGAGGAAAGGAAAGGAGGAAGGGAAGGGAAGGGAAGGGAAGGGAAGGGAAGGGAAGGGAAGGGAAGGGAAGGGAAGGGAAGGAAAGGAAAGGGGAAGGGGAAGGAAATGGGAAGGGGAAGGAAAGGAAAAGAGGAAGGGAAGGGAAGGGAAGGGAAGAAGGAGAGGAAAGGAGGAAGGAAAGGAAAGGAAAGGAAAGGAAAGGAAAGGAAAGGAAAGGAAAGGAAAGGAAAGGAAAGGAAAGGAAAGGGAGAAGGAAACTGCCTAATGATTATGTACATTGTAAACTGGTCTTTTTAAAAGTAGATAAGGATGGCTGAAGTTACGGTACTGGTGCTGCAACAGCATTGTTTTAAATATGGAATCCCGCAGATGATCATTTCAAAGGAGAAAGAGGAAAAGGTGGCCAGGCAGAGGGAAGAATCCTTCAGAACATTTTCAGCGATGATGCGCCACAAAATGGATAAAGAGCTCCATTCAGCCAGATGGCTATTTCCAGCCAGAGGAAGGTCTCTGTGAATCATCAAGCTGGTGTCCTTTTTCTACAGATAACGGAACAGAACGTCCTTCTGCCCAAAAGGGACCAGAAGCTAACAAATAATTCAAACAGTGTCGCTCAAGAGTCTGATCTCATCTGTCCTCTCAAATGAACCTTCCGATCAACTTTCCTTCCTCTTTAATTGCTCATGATGTCCCCAAGTTATCCTCCCCCCCCCCTCCCAAATTCACTGATTGGTATTTTCCCAGAACTGAATTTCCAGCGCTGGAGAAAATTCCTTCTGCTAGACCTCAAAGGCCAACTCTGTCTGCACTCCAAAACAAAGTTCTTGAAGACGCGTCTAGTCTAACGAAGAGAAGGACTAAGGGTGGACTAGAAGATCTCCAAGATCCTTTCCGACTCTTGTTGTCCCATAAGTGACTCTTTTTTTCCTCCAAAAAGGCAACTGGACTTTCTTGGTTTCAAAACATTAACATTATCGATGGGTTAGCGGGAGGAGTTGCCAGGGAGATGGATGCTATCCCAAGAAATCCACCTGATGTTCACCTGATGTTCTTTATTTCTTGCATTGGTGGTCTGCAGTGCATGGCACTGATGGAGAAGACCCATCCAATCCAATCACCCAAGAAGATGTGCCTCTAAACTCGAGCAGTCCAATAAAAGGATGGGAACTGAAGTCCACCCATGCTAGCCAGGGAATTCTGGAGTTGAGGTCCGTCCACCTATCTTAAAGTTGCCAAGTGGGTGCTCCATTGTTGGAGATTTTCAAGAAAAGATTGGTCCAGGGTGGTAGAAAGATTCATGCCTTGAACAGGACAGAATGACAGAGTTGGAAGGGACCTTGGAGGTCTTCTAGTCCTCCAGCAGGAGGTCTTATACCATTTCAGACAAATGTTGTCCAATCTTTTCTTAAAAACATCCAGTGATGGAGCACCCAACAGCTTCTGAAGGCAAGTTAATTGGTTAATTGTTCTCACTGTCAAGAAAGTTCTAGGTTGCTCCTCTCCTTGATTAGTTTCCACCTGTTGCTTCTTGTCCTGCCCTCAGGTGCTTTGGAGAATAGCTTGACTCCCTCTTCTTTGTGGCAGCCCCCGAGATATTGGAAGACTGCTATCATGTCTCCCCTAATCCTTCTTTTCATTAAACTAGACATACCCAGTTCCTGCAACCGTTCTTCATATGTTTTAGCCTTCGGTCCCCTAATCCTCTTCCTTGGTCTTCTCTGCGCTCTTTTCACTTCTTATCCAAGAAGTTTCTTCAGTTCTGAAGAGAGCACTTCTACAGTTCTTGAATGAGAAGCAATGTCAAAAAAACACAAGGATTTGTCTATCTATTTTGTCTGTGTTTGTCTATGTGTCCGAAGGCGAGGAGAAGGGCAGGATTTGGCAAATTTAACAAAAAAAAAAAAAAAAAGTGAAAAGCCAGAAGTTCCTTGCATCTGTCTGTTATTTCAGCTGGTCTACTGCTGTTTGGACAAGCTGGAGCAGAAGAACAGGTACAGTGTCCAATGTTTTTTTTGTGGGTGTTTGTTGACTTAACGGGCAGGTGCATCCAAAGCACTTTAGCCAATGTTGGGTCTGATGCAAGCTTGCAAACTAAAGGAGGCCATCGAGACACACAACTGTGAAGGCTAACAGGGTAGGATGTGTATGGTGTTGCCTGTAGGAAGAAGAAAACGCTGCTGAAGACTGGGAGGTGGAATCCTAAAGGTCATCTCCAATCCTTCTTTTGCAGCTCCTCCTCCTGCTAAAATATGACCTGGGAGGATAACTACCATAGGAGGATGCACTGATGATGTTACCTAGTTGGGCAATGAAACATCCAATGAAACTTGGAAAACCACCAAGTTCAGAGAGCACCAAGGAACCCACAATTCTCCTCCTCCTCCTCCTCCTCCTCCTCCTCCCCTCCATTCCATGAACCTCCTTCCCTTCTAGCACTGATGATGTTATCTACTTGGGCAATGAAACATCTGCAGGAAAACAACAGAGAGCACCAAGGACCCCTCATACTAGTTCTCCTCGTCCTCCTCCTCCTCCCTCCACTCCACTAACCCCACTCCCTCCTAGCACTGATGATGTTACCTAGTTGGGCAATGAAACATCTGCAAGAAAACCACCAAGCTTAGAGAGCACCAAGGACTCCTCTTGTCAACCCTGAACTACAAATATTCTCTTTTATTGGTAAGAATAAGAAAACTCTGCAAATGCCTCCTTCAACATTTAAAGTTGGTTTCTTCATACACCAAATAGAGAGCCTTCCTCCTCCTCCTCCTTCTTCTGTCTTTCTTCCTCTTCCTCCTCCTCTCCTTCTCCTTCTCCTTCTTCGTCTTCTTCTTCTGTCTTCCTTCCTCCTCCCCCTCCTCCTCCTCCTCCTCCTCCTCCTCCTCCTCCTTCCTCAAGAGATGGCTGAGAGTCACACAGATGTGAAAAGTTAAGGTGCTCTCAAGTTTGAGGCCTCTTTAAGGACGGAGCTTGGGTCAAATGCATCTGCTTTAGATTCCCAGGAGGGCCGAGGAGGAAGCTGCTTGCATTTCAAGCAACAGTTAAAGAAAACAAAAACAAAATAGGACCTATTTCTCTTGGCCCATTCCCTACCACACTTTAAAAAAAAAAAAAAAAGAAGAGGGGGAGGGGAAAGAACCCCCTTCTCTGTTATCATCCAATTTGCAATTGGCCTCACCAACTAAGCCACTGAGAAGCAGTAGATCAAGCTTTGCTCCTTGTCCGTTAAAGAATTAAGACCCAAGGATGGAGAAGACCTATTTTAGATGCGGGGACCGAGCAGCTCTGGCCAAAACAAGCAAGAGAAGAGGGGTGAGAAGGAGAGAGGGGGAGGAATCGCGCACAAGTCCAGAAAGGAAATTATTTTTAATGTTGTTGAGTAATGCACGCACACATCCAGCCTTGCTTCCTTCAAGCAAACTGAGAAAAAAATGCCATTTGTTTATGCCTAGGAGATTTTGCGGTATTTTAGCATTCACTCCAGCGTCTAAATATGGAACGCTATGGTGAAATAACAGCCCATGAGAAAATGCATAACAATATATATTGTTAGACAGACACAGTACACATACATACACGCACATATTTTGGACTTCAGTCCTTTAACTTTGGAAGAACAAGGGAGGAGGAGGAGGAGGATATAGACAATAAGGAAAAGAGGAGGAGAAGGAAAATGAGGAGGAGGAGGTGAAGAGGAGGAGGAGCTAGATAGAAAATAAGGAAAAGAGAAGGAGAAAGAAATAAGGAGAAGGAGGAAGAGATAGACAAGGAGGAGGAGGAGGTGAAAAGGAGGAAGAGGAGATAGAGAAGAAGGAAAAGAGAAGAAGGAAAATGAGGAGAAGGAGGAGAAGATAGACAATGAGGAGGAGGAGGGAGTGATAGACAGTGAGGAAAAGAGAAGGAGAAGGAAAATGAGCAAGAGAGGAGAAGATAGACAATGAGTTGGAGGAGGAGGAGGTGAAGAGGAGGAAGAGGAGCTAGATAGACAATGAGAAAAAGAGAAGGAGAAGGAAAATGAGAAGGAGAAAGAGGAGGAGATAGACAACTCTGTTACTGACATCGGTTGAGTTTTGCCCCGTTTAATGACTTTCCTCACCACACTTGTTAAGCGAATCACTGCAGTTCCTGAATTGGTAACACGGTTGTTAAGTGAATCTGATTTCCCCATTGGTGTGGCTTTTCAGAAGATCAGAAAATGGAATCACATGACTTCCGGGACACTGCAATGGTCATACATATGAGTCAGTTGCCAAGCATCCAAATGTTAATGACCATGGGAATGCTGCAACTGTCATAAGTGTGAAAAATGGCCCATAAGTCGCTTTTCTCCAGTGCCTTTGTAACTTCGGTCACTAAATGAACACGTTGTAAGTCAAGGACTGCCTGTATTTCCTCCCCAAAGTTATCATTAATACAGTAGCTATAATTTATGGGGGAAATGGTGGAAGAGCTGTGGTGGCGCAGTGGTTAGAATGCAGTACTGCAGACTACTTCTGCTGACTGCCGGCTGACTGCCATTTGGCAGTTCAAATCTCACCAGGCTCAAGGTTGACTCAGCCTTCCATCCTTCGGAGGTGGGTAAAATGAGGACCCAGATTGTTGGAGGGCAAGAGGCTGACTCTGTAAACCGCTTAGAGAGGGCTGTAAACAGTGGTGGGATTCAGCCAGTTCGTACCACTTCGGGAGAACCGGTTGTTAACTTTCTGAGCAGTTTGGTGAACTGGTTGTTGGAAGAAATCATTAGGGCAGAGAACCGGTTGTTAAATTAGTTGAATCCCACCACTGGCTGTAAAGCACTATGAAGCAGCATATAAATCTAAGTACCATTGCTATCTTCCTATCTTCCTATCTTCCTTCCTTCCTTCCTTCCTTCCTTCCTTCCTTCCTTCCTTCCTTCCTTCCTTCCTTCCCATGGTGGTGCAGTGGTTAGAATGCAGTATTGCTGGCTAACTCTGCCCACTGCCATGAGTTTGATCCTGGTTGGGGGCAACAGGATGATTCTGTAAACTGCTATAGAGGGCTATAAAGCACTGTGAAGCGCTATGCAAGTATGCTATTGCTATTGCTTTCTTCCTTTCTTCTTTCTCTCCCTCCCTTTTCTCCTTTCTCTCCCTCCCTTTTCTCCTTCCTTCCTTCCTTCCTTCCTTCCTTCCTTCCTTCCTTCCTTCCTTCTTTCCCATGGTGGTGCAGTGGTTAGAATGCAGTATTGCTGGCTAACTCTGCCCACTGCCAGCAGTTCGATCCTGACAAGCTCAAGGTTGACTCGTCCTTCCGTCCTTCCGAGGTGGGTAAAATGAGGACCCAGATTGTTGGGGGCAAGAGGCTGACTCTGTAAACTGCTTAGAGAGGGCTGTAAAAGCACTGTGAAGTAGTATATAAGTCTAAGCACAATTGCTATTCCTCCCTCCCTCCCTCCCTTCCTTCCTTCCATGATGGCGCAGTAGTTAAAATGCAGTATTGCTGGCTAACTCTGCCCACTGCCAGAAGTTCGATCCTGACAAGCTCAAGGTTGACTCAGCCTCCCGTTCTTCCGAGGTGGGCAAAATGAGGACCCAGATTGTTGGGGGCAATATGCTGACTTTGCAAACCACTTAAAGAGGGCTGTAAAAGCACTGTGAAGCGGTATATAAGTCTAGATGCTATTGCATTTAAACTCCAGGTCCTCTGGTTCTTCCTGTTCCAATCTAATTAAATCCCCATAGCATCAGAACATCCAGTCCTAAGATTTTGGCCACCCCACCAAAGAACCGCCCTAAAAAGAGGGCTAGGTTAAGCCATCTTTGTTTATTTCTTATGGAGATTGCTACCCCTGCTGTCCAAATTAAATCTCCAGGGTGACTCATTTCGGTGCATTTCCTGATGCAAGACACAGCCAAGAATAAGCTCGCAAATAAATATGCAAACAAGCCAACAATGGAGATAAACCTCATTGAAACAACCTCTGTTCTTTAATTGATACGTTTTCAAGCCGCTGAGACGATACGGTTTTCATGCAAAAAAAAAAGGGGGGGGGGAGAAAGCACTGAGAAATGTGGGTGGATTTCAACCTTCGGAGAAGGACAAGACATGTTTAATCTAAAAGAGACGTGCCTGGAGATGGAAACCCAGGTTGAGTTCCTATAGCAGGTAAGATGATGGCTTGAGTGCATCCACACACCCTGGTTTGTTTGGTAAGCATTCATATTTGGTTGGTTTGCAGCTTAAATGCAAAGGTTCCCCTCGCACATATGTGCCAGTCGTTCCTGACTCTAGGGGGCGGTGCTCATCTCCGTTTCAAAGCCGAAGAGCCAGCGCTGCCCGAAGACGTCTCCGTGGTCATGTGGCCGGCATGACTCAACACCAAAGGCACATGGAACGCTGTTCCCTTCCCACCAAAGGTGGTCTCTATTTTTTCTACTTGCATTTTTTACGTGCTTTCGAATTGCTAGGTTGGCAGAAGCTGGGACAAGTCACGGGAGCTCACCCTGTTACGTGGCATTAGGGATTCGAACCGCTGAACTGTCGACCTTTCAATCAACAAGCTCAGCGTCTTAACCACTGAGCCACCTTGTTGCAGCTTAGCACCAGATATAATGTGGGTTAGTTCAGTAACACCGGTTCAGTAATGAAGATATCGAATAAACACTAGGGAAACCACGGTTCCATTTGTCCCAAAGGTGCTTTTTCAAAAGGCAACTTGACTTTGTTTTTGCTTGAAGTTTCCTTGAAGTTCTTTTGCTTCTCATCCAAAAACCTTCTTCAGAACTGAAGAAGCTTCTTGGATGAGAAGCGAAACCTCTTCAAGGAAAAATAAAGTCCAATTGCTTTCTGAAGAACTGAAGAAGCTTCTTGGATGAGAAGTGAGACCTCTTCAAGGAAAAACAAGTTCCAGTTACTTTCTGAAGAACTGAAGAAGCTTCTTGGATGAGAAGCGAAACCTCTTCAAGGAAAAATAAAGTCCAATTGCTTTCTGAAGAACTAAAGAAGCTTCTTGGATGAGAAGTGAGACCTCTTCAAGGAAAAACAAGTTCCAGTTGCTTTCTGAAGAACTAAAGAAGCTTCTTGGATGAGAAGCGAAAGCTCTTCAAGGAAAAACATGGTCCAATTGCTTTCTGAAGAACTGAAGAAGCTTCTTGGATGAGAAGCAAGACCTCTTCAAGGAAAAACAAAGTCCAATAGCCTTTTGAAAAAGCACCTTTGGGACAACCATGACCTGGATATAGTAACTGAGAAGCTCCATGGACATGGTCCCAGTTCACCTTCAAACTAATTTTCTGAACAGTTATTAGCTGAGTAGATAAACAGCTCCCCCATCTTTTAACCTGGTTAGGGGCTGAGGATGAAAAGGAGTTGTTTTGCAAAGGAGCAACAGTGACGGGATGGCAAACAGAAGTAAGAACATGCTTACTCCATTTCAATTAAAGTTCGGAACAAGTGATCAGATTGGTAAAATATGGTACTTACGTGTCCACAAATGTCCGACTGAGGTCCGAGATGAGAAAGGAAGGTCCTTTCTGAAATGGAGGGTCCCGGGAGACTTTGTAGTGGATGGGCCGGCACTTTTTACACTGCGAGCTCTGGGGAACCGAAGTGATCATAGCAGCATCGATTTCCAGTTGTTCGTCTAAGGTGTAAATCTGTATGCCTTGGACTTCGTCCTTCATCTTCTCCGTATCCAGTCTGATGGTCATGGGGACGTCACAGAAGAAGTTCTGAGGCCCAAGCGAAATGTTTTCTCCACCAACCATCAACAATTTGACGTCGTTTATGGCTTCTTTGGAGTCCCACTCGGGGGAAACATAAGTCACCCAGATGGTCAGAGATTCTGGGACGACCGGATATTGGAACTGAAGCTGAAGGTAGCATCCTTGAGGTTCAGGGCAAGCCGGTGGGACAGTTTGCTTGATGACCGCTGAATTGGGAGTCCACGTTCGGACATCAGGTTTACATGGCTGCTCTACATCTGGGTGTCCTTGAATAGAGGAGAAGGAAAAAGGAAGGAGAATGGAATCAAACTTGCAGGAAACCTACCCAAACAAAGATTGTCCAAGACCTTGCTCCAACAATCCATATAAATGAATGTAAAACTACCTTCCTTTTTTAGAACGGAGGGTCTCCAATCTTGGCAATTAAGACTTAGGGACTTCAACAGACCGATGAGGAATTCTGGGAGTTGAAGTCCACAAGTCTTGAAGTTGGCAGATTTGGAGATCCTTGTTCTAGGACACACCATTAAATTAAAGAGTACCCCAAATATACAGTTCGCTGAGCCTCCAGGCGCCGGTACCTGGCCTTGCACTCCCGCAGGTCTTCCCTCTGCTTGGAAAGCCTATGATCGTAGTCCTCAATGAGGTGTTTCTGCTGAGCCTCCTTCTTGGCTAGATCCAATTTGAACTGAGCTGTTTTGCCAACTCTTTTCTCCTGGTGGCTGCTTAGCTCCAGCAACTGCTTCCTGTTGGGGCCCTAAGGAGCCCGGGTGGGGAGGTGAGGAGTGGCTGGGAGGGGAGGGGCGGGTAGAGGCCAGCGAGGCGCCCCTCGACATGAGTGACATCGAGTTGGCCATGCCCACCTAGTCACATGATCACCTAGCCACACCCACCCAGCCGGCGGTCCACGGGATTTAAAATTATGAATTTAGTGGTTCCTGAGGTCCGAAAGGTTGGTGACCCCTGGATTAGAAGACCTCCAAAGTCCCTTCCAACTCTATTCTCTATTCTTATTCTTATATTTCAGGGCTATTCTAGAAAACGGGAGAAAAGTACATTGCGGATTCACCCTCTGAAATCACAGAAGCACGGAGATTTATTATTATTCTTTCTTTTTTCTTTTCAAAGAAAAATGGCACAAGGTCATAAAAAATGGCAACTGACAAAAGCAGATGAAAAGGAAACAGATGTCAAAGAAGGATGCAAACCTCGGCCACCGTTGCAAGATTGAGTAACAGAAAGAGATTCTGTTTTTGTTTTTGTTTTGTTTTTTGCACCAGTTTGGAAGAAAACGGAGTGAGCAAACATCCTATTTTTATTTATTTTTTTTTTAAAAAAAGCCGGTCTTGATTACGAACATGGCCAAGGAGGAGAGAAGAAAAAAAAAAAAAAGGACTCCACGCTTAATGATGAAGTTGTTGCTCATCGTTCACTGCTACTCCGCTGATTGCATTCTTTTCGCCTTCCCTCTGCAAAATTTGTCATCCTTTCTAGAATATTAACCGTGCTTTCTGAAGGGGGCTTCCAACGTTTATTTGTAGGAACTGTCTAGCGGTATGCCCGACTATGCCTCTCTTCCTACATCCCACCAGTCGGGAACCTTGCCTAGGTTGGGAACTTGAGGCTGACCTTCAGCTCCTCGGGGGCTCCAGTGGCCTGACGGGTCGCACGGCATCGGCGAAGAGGCGCTGGAAGCGTATTGCACCAGAATTTGTTCTTCCCCGCACAGCTCACACGATGATCCCACTTCTCTAGGTGGCCAGGAAGTAAAAGAAGGAAATGCTCCAACTTAGTAACAGTTGAAAGGAACATTCATTCATTCATTCATTCATTCATTCATTCCTCCCTTCCTCTGAGTCCTTCATCCTTTCCTCCGAGTCCTCTTTCTACCGTCTTCCTCCCTCCCTCCTTCCAAGTCCTCCCTCCTTCCCTCCATCCTTCCTTCCTTTCTCCCCTCCCTTTCCTTCCTCTCTTCCTCCTTCCCTCCCTGTCTTTCCTTCCTTCCTTCCTCCCCTCCCTCCCTCCTTCATTCCTCCTTCCCTCTCTTCCTTCTCTGCCATGATACAAAATTTTCTTCATTCCTTTCTCCCCTCCCTTTCCTTCCTCTCCTCCTCCTCCTTCCCTCCCTTAGAGTCTTTCCTTCCTTCCGTCCTTCCTACCTACCTTCCTTCCTGCCTGCCTGCCTTCCTTTCTTTCTTCCTCCCCTCCCTTTCCTTCCTCTCTTCCTCCTTCCTTCCCTCAGTCTTTCCTTCCTTCCTTCTTTCCTTCCTTCCTTCCTTTCCTTCCTCTTTCTCCTTCCCTCCCACAGTCTTTCCTTCCTTCCTTCCTCCCCTCCCTTTCCTCCTTTTCCTCCCTTTCCTTCCTCTCTTCCTCCTTCCCTCCCTGTCTTTCCTTCATTCCTTCCTTCCTTCTTTCCTCTCTCCCTTTCTCCCTTTTCTCGCCTCCCTCCTTCATTCCTCCCTCCCTCTCTTCCTTCTTTGCCATGATATAATATGTCCTTCCTTCCTTCCTTCCTTCCTTCCTTCCTTCCTTCCTTCCTTCTGCAGAACACAAAAGAGTCACATGGCTTGCTGTTTCCATGGTTTACTTAATTATGATTCATTGAGATTTGGGATACGATACACTAAGCTATAATCCTCAGTCCACCATTCACACAGTAGGTTAACCTCAAACCCACCAACGGTATCACATGAACCCCATCTCTAGCTGGGTCTTCCCCTTGAGGAGTTTAATCTTTTAGATCAGACTTCTTCTTCTTCTTAAAGTAAATTGGGTCCCAATCACCAACACATCTCCCCCCCCCCACACACACACCCCAACTCTCCTGGCAAGTGTAGAGAGGTTGAATTATACTCCACATGGACTATGACTAAAGGCATCTAACCAATTTGCTCAGCCATGTAAATAGCTTCCTCGGTGAAGAATGTATTTGGGGCCATTCAATGAATCACGTTCTAAGCCCAGGCTCATCTTGCCGATAATCAGCTTCAGAGACAAAACATTGCTCTTGCTACTCGGGTTTCCACCTCCCTCTCCCTGAGAGAGATGGAAATCAGGATTGCAAAATGAAAGGCCTGTCAACCTCCTGCCCAGCCATCTCCTTGAATCAGAAAATCTGTACAATGCGAACTATTTCCTTGGAAGAAGGAAGAAGGAAGAAGGAAGAAGGAAGAAGGAAGAAGGAGAAGGAGAAGAAGAAGAAGAAGAAGAAGAAGAAGAAGAAGAAGAAGAAGAAGAAGAAGAAGAAGAAGAAGAAGAAGAAGAAGAAGAAGAAGAAGAAGAAGAAGAAGAAAAGCAGATGCATTTGACCCAATCTCCATCCTTAAAGAGTCCTCAAACTTGAGAGCACCTTAACTTTTCACATCTGTGGACGCTCAGCCCATCTCTTGAGGAAGGAGGAGGAGATGCAGGAGGAGGAGGAGAAGAAGAGGAGGAGGAGGAGGAGGAGGAGAAGAGGAGGAGGAGGAGGAGGAGGAAGGAAGATTAGAAGAAGAAGAAGAAGAAGAAGAAGAAGAAGAAGAAGAAGAAGAAGAAGAAGAAGAAGAAGAAGAAGAAGAAGAAGAAGAGGAGGAGGAGGAGGAGGAGGAGGAGGAGGAGGAGGAGGAGGAGGAGGAGGAGGAGGAGGAGGAGGAGGAGCAGCAGCAGGAGGAGGAACAGGAGGAGGAGGAAGGAAGGAAGAAGGAAGGAAGAAGAAGAAGGAGAGGAGGAGGAGGAAGGAAGACAGAAGAAGGAAGAAGGAAGGAAGGAAGGAAGGAAAGGAGGAGGAGGAGGAGGAGGAGGAGGACCAAGAGATAGAGATAGACATGAATATCGCTGCTTTGTTTGTTGGAAAGCATATTGAGGTGATGCACCCCAAGTTGTTGCTGTTTTAAATCTCCAGGGGGACTGTTGACTGAAGGACTGGGATGACATGATATCAGCTTTCCAATATCTAAGGGACTGCCACAAAGACAAGGGGGTTCAACCTATTCTCCAAAGCACCTGAAGGCAGGACAAGAAACAATGGGTGGAAACTAATCAAGGAGAGAAGCAAGCTAGAACTAAGGAGAATCTTCCTAACAAGTGAGGACAATTAACCAGTGGAACAGAAGTTGCCTCCAGAAGTTGTGGGTGCTCATCCAAATTTTCAGTGCCTATTAATTGCTAGCTGAGATGAAGACTAAATTTGCAGGAACGAACAAAAGGGCCAGTTATAGTTTCAAAAATAAGATTTTTAAGCAATTCCCTCCCTTCAGTCTTCAGGGGGAAAAGATTTATTTATTTATCCAAGATTGGGAAGGGGGGAAAAAACCTTAGAAAACGATGAACATCATTGCAGGGGAATGTTTCCTTTGATATCCCCAGGTCATACCTGCTCGACCAAAAAACCGAACCCTCCCAATGGAAGGGTCTGTAAAACAAAGCTTGAGTGTTGATTTAAGGCTTTTTTGTTATGAAATCTTAGATCAAGCAGGCTGGCCACTGGAGGTCATTTAAGCATCCCATTCGCCGGGACTTAATAAAAACAGACTGATGGAGGCTGAAGAGGGACCTCCGGACTGGTGTCTTTCATTACACAACAATTAGCCTTCGATCAGCATGCCTCTTAATAGACAGATTGAATTTATCGCGTGTACAATCGCCACCTTATGAAATATAAATTGAACACACGTTGTATGGCCTCCATCGAGGCCCAAGGAAAGGGGAAGTTGAGAATGAAAACTACGATGTAGGTGAGGGATGTCTCCAGGGGTGGGCTTCAAAAATTTTAGCAAAGGGTCTCTGCCCGGTTGCTGTGTGGGCGTGGCCATGGTGGGCATGGCCTAGTCAGCCTCCTGCATCACGGCGGAGGACGGGGGCATTTTTGCCCTCCCCAGGCTCTGGAGGCTTTTCTTGAGGCTCCAGGAGGGTGAAAATGGCCTCCCAAGGCTCTGGAGGCCCCCCCGAGGCCGGAAACGGGCCCATTTCCAGACTTCCAGAATTTTCAGGAGGCCCATTTTTCGCCCTCTCAGAGCCTCTGTACTTACTTGGCATCCAAGACTCCTGGGAGGGGCGGGGTGGGGTGGGCGGGGCCATCCAGTCCTTGCAACTACCGATTTGGCGAACCAAATGTAAAATTAGCTCCGGAGGCCCTTTCGAGGCCTTTCCGAACTTCTGGTAGGCCCGTTTTTCACCCTCCCCCGAGCCTCTGTGTGCGCCCTGCATCCAAAATGGGTCGCGTGGGGACTCCTGGGAGGAGTGGGGTGGCGTGGGAGGGGCCAGCCAGGAATGGGATTTGGGGGTTCTCCGAACTGCACAGAATCTTAGCTAAAGGTTCTCCCGAACCCCTCTGAACCCCCAGCAACCCACCCCTGGAAGTCTCCACAGCCTTATTTATTTGTGAAATGTAGATGCCGCCCGTCTCACGATCAGACAACTTTTCTGGAGGAGGTACTGGCTGAGCTTGAATTTTAGTTCTTGGCTGCTTTAGAAACCTAGTGTTTGAATTGGTCAAAATATTACGGAATCCGTGGTGAGCATCAACCTGTCAGACACTGGCTGAATCTGGGGAAGGAGTTAAGCAAGGAATTAGTCTGGAATCCTTACGTAGGCACAAGAAGGCAAGATCTGGCCACTCTTGAATGCTATTTGGACTCTTCCTGTGTGAATCTAATTGTTCACCCCCAGTGGCGAAATCCAGTGGTGGGCATGGCGTGGCTTGGTGGGCATGGCTTGATGGGCATGGCAGGGGAAGGATACTGCAAAATCTCCATTCCCACCCCACTCCAGGGGAAGGACACTGCAAATCTCCATTCCCTCCCCACTCCTGGGGGAAGGATATTGCAAAATTTTCATTCCCACTCTACTCTGGGGCCAGCCAGAGGTGGTATTTGCCGGTTCTCCAAACTACTCAAAATTTCCGCTACCGGTTCTCCAGAACCTGTCAGAACCTGCTGGATTTCACCCCTGGTTCACACCTAATATTAATCTTCCCAGACTGGTTGTCTACACTTGGATTAGATTAGACAAGGTTCAACAGCATTCAAGGGAATCAGACCTTACCCTCTTGTGCCCAGGTAAGGATTCCAGACTAATTCCCTGCTTGACTCCTCCCCCCAGGGTCAGCCAATCTTTCTCCAACACAACATAATTATTTTCAATCTTTGTCTTGTGGCCAAACAGCTAAGATGCACCACATCTATTCCTCTTTTGTTTCTGGGACAATTCTTCAGCCTCCTTCCCTTTTCTGATCTTAAATTTGTTCACTCTTCCTTTCTCAGCAGGGTGCTCCTGTGAATTTTCTCCTATGGTACTCTGTTGGTTAGGCTCTGCTCCTTAATCAGATGTACACCCCACCAAAGAAGGGGAACAGTCATCAAACAACATTCAGAGCTCATTCCTCCCATACCACTGACAGCTTTCTGAGTCTGCCTTCCAAAATTCACCCGATAATTCACACGTCGTCCCACCCATTCACCTTTCAAAGAAGTGTCGGTCGATTGGTGGAAACCACTCCAGAGTAACGGAGGCTTCTGTTCGGTCCACAATCTGAGGCGTGATGGCAATGGGGGCTGGCTTCTTGATATGTTGCCAGCTTTGATACACTAGATCTAAGTAGCAGTGCATACGGGCAACCTGGTTTGGGGTGAAGGAATTGGTGCAGTCATCATCTAGAGTAGCACACCCCATCGAAAAACAGGAGAGAGAGAGAGTTAAAACTTAGTAAAACAGGATTTCCCAGTTTTCTATCGGAATAACTACTAGCAGCTTTCTGAACTCAGCCAAAGTTGAAGTGCTGTATCTTAGTTGGTCTATAAAGCTCGCTTCGAGCTGAGCTGTGGTGACACAAATGTCCACATTATAATCTACCTGTTAAGCTCGCCCGGGGCTCGCCATAACTGGGGTTGGGGGGAATGCAGCAGGAGCAATGAGCAAGGCAGCAGTTCACCGGGGACAGCCCCACATCTGATGGCATCAAATATCCACTGCGTTCCCCACCAAACCTGTGCCATCCAGCTGATCGGTCCCGACGGTCTTCTGCAGGGGCCACGTGTCACCCGCTGGGTCATTCCGGATGGCGAGGAAGACCGTTGCCGCCAGATGGGTGTCAACCCTGGTAGTTACCACAATGGCAGGACTTGCGCAGCCCCAATGCTGACAGGCACCGGATGGTGGTTACCGGTGGGCGTGGGCAGTGGATGGACAGGGGGTGGGGCCCAAAGACTTGAAAAGGCACTGGGAGGCGGACACTCCCACTGCTGACTTTACAAGGAACCTGTTACCTATTCGTCACGTACTAAGGCTCTGGCATGTTTGTCAGGATTAAAGCTGAGTTCTGCCACGTTTGAGTGCGTGTCCTGGCTCCCTTTGTTCCTACCAGGTCCGGCCTAAACCGGCTGAGACTACCAACACTATCTGTTTCCAAAGTATTACTGTATTTTTCAGAGTATAAGAAGCACCTTTTTCCTCTGAAAAAGAGGGTGAATTTCTGAGTACTCCAAATGTAGCTTTGGGTATGGACCTCACCGCATTCACTAGTTGAATGCAGTGTTGAGCAACCTGTGAGTCCAGATATTTGCAACGTTGTCTAAAGCCAACCTTGGCAACTTTAAGTCTGGCACATTTCAACTCCCAGAATTCCCCCAGCCAGCAAGGAGGAATTCTGGGAGTTGAAGTTGACAGGCCTTCAAGTTGCCAAAGCTGGATACCGCCAAAGGTCTAAAGCCTACAATCAGCCAAGTATTTTAGCAGAAAATGTAGTTCTTACCTGCGTAGCTCATAAAGTTGTTGAACGGTGTATTCTGGAAGTTATGGAACCCACACATGTTACTATTAGCAGGGGGATCAGCGCAGACTTTGTGAGTCGGGGTAGGATTGGTATCGTGGCAGAGGTCTCCCGTCTCGAAGGATGGTTCCGTTTCCATGCATGGGTCGCTGCAGGAGAAGACCTCAGACACCCCTTTAAAGACATGGTAGAGTCCGAGGCTGTGTCCGACTTCATGGATCATGGTGTGGGTGTGACCCGCAATGCCGTAGAAGGAAGGGTTCAGGACGATACCTCCTACATGGACAAGAAGGAGGAAGGGACATTGTTCCATGCTTCAGGAACATTGTGGAAGAAAAAAAACCCACACAGATACAAGACTTGTGTGGTGTCATGGCCACAGGCCTACCAACATCATTTGCAACGAACTTCCTTTGAAATGGGGACAAAATGAATTGTGTGGACTCCAGTTCTTGATGCGTGCTCCCTGGAACCCTAAGCAATGCCACCACTCAGATCCAGAAAAGAAGACCAACGAAACTTCTTCATTGCTTCCTTGTGGTTTGTAGGCTTGGAAGCAAAGAAGGACATACATCAGAGGAGGAAGAGGAAGAGAAGCAGGATGAAGGACTCCAAAAGGCTTCAGTGGCATCTTTGCTGGAGCCCAATAAGCCAATTTATTTGTCTGACTGTCTGTTTGTTTGTATCCTGCCTTTATCGTTTTTATAACTAACTTTAGGCGTTATACTTCTTCCTCCTCCTCCTGTTTTCCCCACAATAACAATCCAATGAGGTAAATAGAGCTGAGAGAAACTGATTGGCCGAATGTCACCCAGCTAGCTTTTATGGCTAAGGCAGAACTAGAACTCACCAACTCCTGGTGATTGGCCCAAAGTCAACCAGTTACCATTCATGTCTAAGGTGGGATTAGAACTCACAGTCTCCTGGTGATTGGCTGAAAGTCACCCAGCCAGCTTTCACAGTTAAGGGGCAAAACTAGAACTCACGGACTCCTGGTGATTGGCCCAAAGTCAACCAGTTACCATTCATGCCTAAAGTCAGATTAGAACTCACAGTCTCCTGGTGATTGGCTGAATGTCACCCAGACAGCTTTTATGGCTAAGGCAGAACTAGAACTCACCGACTCCTGGTGATTGGCCCAAAGTCAACCAGTTACCATTCATGCCTAAAGTCGGATTAGAACTCACAGTCTCCTGGTGATTGGCTGAATGTCACCCAGACAGCTTTTATGGCTAAGGCAGAACTAGAACTCACCGACTCCTGGTGATTGGCCCAAAGTCAACCAGTTACCATTCATGCCTAAAGTGGGATTAGAATTTATCATCTACTGATTTCTAGGCTGGCGCCTTCAGCCCTATTCCCAATTCCTGGATACCATCTCTTGGGAATATAATACTCCTAAACAGTGGTGGAATTCAATTCTTTTTTACTACTGGTTCTGTAGGCATGGCTTGGTGGGCGTGGTGTGGCTTGGTGGGCGTGGCTTGGTTGGCATGGCAGGGGAAGGATACTGCAAAATCTCCATTCCCTCCCCACTCCAGGGGAGGGATACTGCAAAATCTCCATTCCCTCCCTACTCCTGGGGAAAGATACTGTAAAATCTCCATTCCCACCTTACTCCAGGGGAAGGAAATGCAAAATCTCCATTCCCACCCCACTCCAGGGGAAGGATACTGCAAAATCCGCATTCCCTCCCCACTCCTTGGGGAAGGATATTGCAAAATCCCCATTCCCACCACACTCTGGGTTCAGCCAGAGGTGGTATTTGCCGGTTCTCCAAACTATTCAAAATTTCCGCTACCGGTTCTCCAGAACCTGTCAGAATAGCACCCCTGCTGCCAACAGATTGTATGAGAATCCAAACAGAATCTACGAGTGTGTACGAGTTGTTTTTGCAAACAGATTCATCCCAAAGCACCATTCCTCTTATCTTTCCCAGTTTTATTTTCTTCTTCTCTTGTTTTGAGGCTTTGGAGTTTGGCTTTCTTTTTGTTTATGTTTCTCTTTCTTTCTGATGGTTGGAGATATTGGGGAAGGGAAAAGATAAACATCGCAGTAGAGGCTGGCACAACTTTATCAGGGCCAAGTTAGCTGAGCAGGTTGTTAGATTCTTCTGTCTGTTTGAGGGAGGTGGGGGTGGTTTTTGGGGGAAGGGGGAGAGAAGAGGAATATTTTTCACCGCTGTCAAAGGTCTAAATCAATTATCCCTTCTTCTTTTTTTCATTTAAAAAACGAAAGAGGGAGATTGGAGGTTTTTTTTGTCTGTGTGTGCCCCGATGATAATGTATTCCAAAGTTAAGATCTGGACAACTGAACATATTTCATTTTATTTTCTTATTAAACAGATATTGGATTTAGAGAACGGGGTGGGGGGAAACGAATATGGAGAGGCGGGGCAGGATTTTTCTGAGTGAGAAGGGGGCAGAGAAGGTGTCTAAACAGGAAATTAATTTTCTTTATTCTTGGGTTCTCCCCACCCCCCCCCTTCCTTCCTTCCTTGGGAGCTGACTTCAAACTGATGGTACAATAATTAGAATTGGTGCTCTTGTGGGTAAATTCACCTAAGAGATTCTCCCTTTGAACAACAATTAATGGGTGGAAAGGAATGGAGTGGAATGGAATGGAATGGAGAGGAGGGGAAGGGAAGGGAAGGGAAGGGAAGGGAAAGGAAGGGAAGGGAAGGGAAGGGAAGAGAAGAGAAGAGAAGAGAAGAGAAGAGAAGAGAAGAGAAGAGAAGAGAAGAGAAGAGAAGAGAAGAGAAGAGAAGATAGAGTAGAGTAGAGTAGAGTAGAGTACTGTAGAGTAGAGTAGAGTCGAATCTCTAGATATTTTCTAAAACTAGCTAATAACACCACCTTTTTGGGGGGAGTAGTACCATAAAATCATGTATCAATGGAAAGATAATTTAATCAAGAATGTAATGCAATAACTTTTATGAAGGGTTTGCTATTAGAATAGCAGTCTAAAGAAGAGAAGTGAAACACGTAGAAAAAAGAGACTATACAAAAATTATCCCCACAGAAAAAACAAGATATACAAAAATGATCCCCATGTCAGTTAATCCTTAGTTGGGTAACCTTTAGCATGAATGACGGCCTTACAACGTCTTCCCATGGAGTGAACCAAGTCGTTGAGTTCTGCAGCTGTTATCATGTGAAACCAAGATTGAAGGATGGCTTCTATTAACTGGGTTTTATTGCTGGGTCGCTTCTGACTAACAAGGTTCTTTAGTCGGAAAATCCATCGATTTTCAATTGGGTGAAGGTCTGGGCTATTCCCAGGCCATTCCAGCAATGGAACAGGATTATCTTGAAACTCCAAAAGGAAAAAAAAAGTGGTGTTATTAGCCATTAAACCTCACAAATACACTTTTCCCAAATGATTTCCACAATGTTGGCCACTACTGTAGATTTACAAATGACAGACTCAATAATCCCTCTGTATTGGCAACTCTTTGGTCAGTCCGAGCTTTAATTAAACCTTAAAAGAGAGGATAGGCAGCTGACAATGTCACCAAGACATCTGATAAATCCAGCAGGAGGTGCTAGAAGAGAGCATAATGTTAATTGGTCCAAATATCCAGTTATTGGAATTGGAATGTTCGGTTCCTCTTTGGCTGTTACACAGGTACCCGAATAACAGAGTTGGAAGGGACTTTGGAGGTCTTCTAGTCCAACCCCCTGATTAAGCAGGAGACCCTATACCAGTGATGGCTAACCTTTTTGCCATCGTGTGCCAAAAGTGGAGGGAGTGCGGGGAGGGGGGGGTTGCATCCATGCATGCCCAAACCCATAATTCAGTGCACCCCGCTCCCTCCGCGCAGGCATGTGTGACACCCCTGCGCTCCCCCCCGCTTTTGGCATGCGATGGCACGGTGGGCCCAGTAGGCCCGTTTTTTGCCCTCCCCAGGCTCCAGAGGCTTATTTGGAGCCTGGGGAAGGCGAAAACAGCCTTCCCCATTACCCCGGAGGCCCTCCGGAAGCCAGAAATGGCCCATTTGCTGACTTCCGGTGGGACTGGAAGGCCCATTCTTCGCTCTCCCCCAGCCTCCAGAGTCTTTCTAGGAGCCTGGGGAAGGCAAAAGTGCCCTCCCCCCCCCCGGAGGGCCCTCCAGAGGCCAGAAATAGCCTTCCAGTGGGCCCAGAAGGCCCGAAAATCAGCTGAGCTAGGGCAACACTTGCGTGCCCACCGATATGTCTCTGCGTGCCACCTGTGGCACGCGTGTCATAGATTCGCCATCATGGCCCTATACCATTCTGGACAAATGGCCGTCCAGTCTCTACTTGAAAATCTCCAATGGTGGA
Organism: Arizona elegans; assembly: GCA_022577455.1. Lineage (NCBI taxonomy): Eukaryota > Metazoa > Chordata > Lepidosauria > Squamata > Colubridae > Arizona > Arizona elegans. The sequence continues at coordinate 296,564 of JAKOOJ010000091.1, forward strand.
GCACCTACAGCTACTGGAGGGAAGCCATTCTATTGGTTAATTGTTCTCACGGTCAGGAAATTTCCCCTTAACTCTAGGAGTTCTTAGTTCTCCTCCTGTGGCTAATGCTGAAGTAGAACCTAAATGCAAATGAAGTTGTCCTCTGGATATATTTCTCCCATCCAGTCACCCAGCTCAGCTCTGTTTCTCTCCGTTACAGAAAAGACACTTACATGAATATCCTGTCCTTTCAAACTCAAGAGAAGACACCATAAAGGAACTCAAAACCCAAAGCAGAGATGGGAAGTAATTGTTGAACTTCTTTCCCTTGGAAAAGTTAAAGAACAGGCTCCACCCAACTTATCTGCGTACAAATGGAACGAAGAATTTGCAAAGAGCCTTTATGCCAATTTTGGCACGTTGCTTCCCAGGATGGCTTCAAAGGTGTTTTTTTTTTTCCAAAAGGCAACTGGAATTTTGTTTTGTTTTTTTCCCTTGAAGACGTTTCGCTTCTCATCCAAGAAGCTTCTTCAGTTCTGGAGAACTTTGGAACTCATCAGAACTAAAGAAGCTTCTTGGATGAGAAGCAAAAGGTCTTCAAGGAAAAAGCAAAGTCCAGTTGCCTTTTGAAAAAGCACCCTTTGGGACAAGCATGACCTGGATGGTTGAGAATCTCCGCAGACTTCCCAGGATGGGTTTAAACACCAAGATGAAATGTTCATGCTGTGTACAACTCAGTCTGATAAATATAAAATATTTGACTTTGCCCTGGAGCCCTCGGAATCTGACGAATGCTCTGGGCACTGTAACTCACGAGAAGACATTTTACCTCTTCATTGTCCTTCATTCAATGGTGTCCATTACTTGTCTGGATAAGTCCCTGTAGGGTTTTTTTTTTTTTTTTGGCAAGGTGTTTTCAGAAGTGGTTTGCCATTGCCTCCTTCCTAGGGCTGAGAGAGAAGGACTGGCCCAAGGTCTCCCACCCAGTCAGCTTCATGCCGAAAGTGGGACTAGAACTCACCGTCTCCTTGCTCTTATCCTGGTGCCTTCACCAACGACTCCAAACTGGCTCTCTACCTCTTCATTAAGAAGGTAAAAGTTCCCCTTGCACATATGTGCTAGTCGTTCCCGACTCTAGGGGGCGGTGCTCATCTCCGTTTCAAAGCCGAAGAGCCAGCGCTGTCCGAAGACGTCTCCGTGGTCATGTGGCCGGCATGACTCAACGCCAAAGGCGCACGGAACGCTGTTCCCTTCCCACCAAAGGTGGTCCCTATTTTTTCTACTTGCATTTTTTAGGTGCTTTCGAACTGCTAGGTTGGCAGAAGCTGGGACAAGTCACGGGAGCTCACCCCGTTACGCGGCACTAGGGATTCGAACCGCTGAACTGCCGACCTTTCGATCGACAAGCTCAGCGTCTTAGCCACTGAGTCACTGCATCCCTTTAATTCTTCTCTAAACGCTTGGCCTGGCTTGTCTCAGTCGAGCATGAAATGTCTAGTTAAGAACTTGTCACTATCGCTCTTCTGAATATTTTTGCCTGTGGCTACACACTCGGTGTATATCTTACTGACATTGTTTTTCTCGACAATGCTTCGTTATGTTAAGCTTGCCCACTGACCTTAGGTGCTAAACACAGCCACACCGAAGCTTTGCCAAGCAGCCAACTCAAAATTTTATTCTCCTGAGACTCCTTTAACGTTTTTGGGTGGGGGGTGGGTGGGTAGGTTTGAACAGATAATGATGGGAAACACCCAGAAAAGGTTTTTGGGGATAAGTGAAGGGAAAACATCCTGTTAATTGGCAACAGCAAATGAAATTTAAAGCAAAATTCAGCACAAAGGGATAACAGCACGAAGATGGTTGCAAAGTAGGCGTAGATTAAATTTCGAATAAAAGAAGGAAGGACAACCCCCAACACTTCAGACTACAACCAGCTTCATAGCACAGACTATGTGCTAGTCGTTCCCGACTCTAGGGGGCGGTGCTCATCTCCGTTTCAAAGCCGAAGAGCCAGCGCCATCTGAAGACATCTCCGTGGTCACGTGGCCGGCATGACTCAACGCCAAAGGCACACAGAACACTGTTCCCTTCCCACCAAAGGTAGTCCCTATTTTTCTACTTGCATTTTTTACCTGCTTTCGAACTGCTAGGTTGGCAGAAGCTGAGACAAGTAAAGGGAACTCACCCTGTTACGTGGCACTAGGGACTCGAACCGCTGAAATGCCGACCTTTTGATCGACAAGCTCACTATGTGTTTCAGTGGCTAAGACACTGAGCTTGTCAATCAGAAAGGCCGGCAGTTTGGCGGTTCGAATCCCTAGTACAGGTCTTCTGCGCGAGCAGGGGGTTGGACTAGATGACCTCCAAGGTCCCTTCCAACTCTGTTACCATTACAGCGCCTTAGCCACTGAGCCACCGTGTCCCTTACCTCTTCATTAAGTAAATGCAAAAAAAAAAAAAAGACGCCACTCTACCCAGTTTCCCAACGATATTTTCCATCCATTTTGTGACCTTTCTCACCACAGTCGTTAAGTGAATCGGCGTTAGCAATTACGAGTTGTTGAGTGAATCTATCTGCCCCCATGGATTTTGCTTTTCGGAGAGTCGCAAAAAAGGGGATCGCATGACACACACACACACACACACACACACACTCACACACACACACACACACAGAGGATCCTGCAACCGTCATAAAAACGAATCAGTCACCAAGCGTTTGAATTTTGATCACGTGACTGCGGGGAGGCTTCATCGGTCGTAAACAGGGGTGGTATCCATTTACCTTTGCTACCGGTTCACAAATGTGAGCGCAGATCGTCAAAAACAGGACGTGATGACATCCCGGCGGGTGGGAAGAGCCTCCCACCACCACCGCTACCGGTTTGCCCATCGGAATACCACCACTGGCCGCAAGTAAGTGTTTGGTGGCATTGCAACTTCGAACGGTCACTAAACAAACTGCCGTAAGGTGAGGACTATCTAACTCCTGCACCCACCGCTCTGCCTTACCCAAGTGCACCAAGGCTTCTTTGTCCCAAGGAAAGGTGGCCATGCCAGCCAGCTCTTCTTCGGAAGAATTGGCGAAGAAGATGTTGAGGTGTGTGGAGCCATTCAGGTTGAGCCTGTTCTTCAGTTCCTTGACATCTAAGTAGGCCCTGAAACAAGAATAAGAAAGACCGGTCAGCATGCTAATGTTGGGTCGTCCTCATACCTGTGTCAGGTATTATCTAACACACCTTGACTTCGGAGTGGCTGTTGGAAACTCTTGTCTTGCCCCATCCAAGCTATCTTTAGAGGATGAGTCAGAAGTCCAGGTTTTTCAAGACATCCATTTGTCCGGGAAGGTTTAAAGCAGTGGTGAAATCCAATTTTTTTTTACTACCAGTTCTGTGGGCATGGTGTGGCTTGGTGGGCATGGCAGGGGAAAGGATACTGCAAAATCCCCATTCCCTCCCCACTCCTGGGGAAGGGATACTGCAAAACCCCCATTCCCTCCCCACCCCTAGGGGAAGGATACTGCAAAATCCCCATTCTCTCCCCACTCCTAGAGGAAGGATACTGCAAAATCCCCATTCCCACTCCATTCCAGGAGAGGGATACTGCAAAATCCCCATTCCCTCCCCACCCCTAGGGGAAGGACACTGCAAAATCCCCATTCTCTCCCCACTCCTAGGGGAAGGACACTGCAAAATCCCCATTCCCTCCCCACTCCTGGGGGGAAGGATATTGCAAAATCTCCATTCCCGCCTCAATCTGGGGCCAGCCAGAAGTGATATTTGCCAGTTCTCCAAACTACTCAAAATTTCTGCTACCGGTTCTCCAGAACCTGTCAGAACCTGCTGGGTTAAGGTCTCCTGCCTTGGCCAAGGGGTCGGACTAGAAGACCTCCCAAGATCCCTGCCAGCACAGCCCTAGGATTGTATGCTTCTATGCGGACTGCCTATCTTTCCAGAGAACCCTTCCCAGGGTTCAAATCAGCCAGCTGCAAGGAAACCACCCTTCCAATTCCTCACCCTAATAAATGAGGAACATCTACAGTTTGACGCCATGGCCCTTTTCGTCTCCCATTAAACACCCACTTGGGCAGAACTTCTTACGGGAAATGAGTGTATCAAGAAAAATGCTTACGATCCCAAAACATTCCTGGAGTTGCTAGTGTACCAGATCCATCTTGCGACAATGATGGAGAGATTTTTCCCTAACATCAGCCGCTTACTCACAGGTTAACGACAAGCTGCCACGAGGAGGAAGCCCAAGTTGCTCTTCTCGTATGACCTTATTGCTAACATAAGGGTGGGGAAAACACCTGCATCTGAACACCCTTCCTGTAACCAAGGTTCTACACAGTTTGACAATAAAGGAATATTAAAATAAAGGAAAAATAAAGGCTGCAGTTGCCATGGCCATTTCTCCCATCTCCTCATTCCAAGAAACTTCCTAAAACAGTGAGGACAATTAATCAGTGGAACAGCCTGCCTCCAGAAGTTGTAGGTGATCCCACACAGGAGCTTTTCAAGAAGAAACTGGACAGCCGCCTATCTGAAATAGCCATAGCGCTTAAGACTTACTGTATTTTTCGGAGCATAAAACGCACCTTTTTCCCCCAAAAAAGAGGGTGAAAATCTGGGTGTGTCTTACACTCTGAATGTAGCCCTGCCCTGTTTCTCAAATGGAGGTTTCAGAGGCTGAAAAAAAACATCAGAAACGAAGCTTCAGAAAAGCCCCCAAACAGAGATTCAGAAAAAAAAGCCTCCAAACAGAGCTTCAGAAAAAAGCCTCCAAAAAGAGCTTCAGAGGCTTTTTTTCTGAAGCTGTTTTGGAGGCTTTCAGAGGCGGGAAAAAAAGTTTTTTCTTAAATGGAGTTTCAGAAGTTTCAGAAGCAGAAAAAAAAAAAAGCAAGGCACAGAGCTCACAACCAAGGAACCTGTTGCTAAAATTCACCTCTGGAAACAGCTGATTGGGGGTATTCTGGGAGGCTGATCCACATGCCAATCAGCTTTTTTCTTATTTTCCTCCCCCAAAATTAAGGTGCATCTTACACTCCGGTGCGTCTTATACTCCGAAAAATACAGTATATACGCTTCACAGTGCTTTTACAGCCCTCTCTAAGCAGTTTATAGAGTCAGCCTATTGCCCCCAACAATCTGGGTCCTCATTTTACCCACCTTGGAAGGATGGAAGGCAGAGTCAACCTTGAACCGGTCAAGGTCAAAGATTTTAATTGGGTTTTTAAAAATGGGATTTTAAATTTGGGGTTTTAAATTGAGCCTATCATTTAATAATTTTAATTATTTTTTTTAAATTTTGTCTGTCTCTGTGCTTTTAATCAGGCTGTACACCGCCCTGAGTCCTTCGGAAGAAGGGCGGTATAAAAATAAAATTAATAAATAATAAATAATAAATAAATAAGATCAAACTCCAGACCGCGAGCAGAGTTTGCCTGCAATACTGCACCTTAAGCACTGCACCATCGCGGATCCTAATGCAACATCTGATCAGCCACAGTAATAGCCATAGCACTTAGACTTATATAGCGCTTCACAGTGCCTTCACAGCCCTGTCTAAGCGGGTTAACAGAATCAGCCTATTGCCCCACAACAATCTGGCTCCTCATTTTACTGCCTTCTGCTGAGTCACACGTTTGTTCTGTCTATGCCAGTTTTGGTAACTCCACAAAGTTTCAAGCGAGAATTGTCCAACCTGAACTCAGGTCCTTTGGTATGCAAAATAGATGCTCAGTCATTGAGTTACACTCCCTCACCTTATAGTCATAACAAGTTGCCTTGGAAGCAAATCACTAGTTTATACAGCACTGGTCTCCAAAGTTTGAGGGAGTCATCTTCCCTCCATCCAATTTGTAGTTACCAAAGACTGAGATGAGGTTCAAAAGAGGTTGTCACTGCACTACAACTCCTTCATTTAAAGTCCCATATCTTATAGGTTCTTGGGTTTCTGTTCATCTCCATCCCCACCTTGGCATAAAAATGCTACGAAGTCTTCAACCGTTTCTCCCTGCTGACCAGCACGAAACGTCCTCATGAACGTTAGCGTAGAATTTTGCAAATTTTGGAAGTGTGGAAACCAAAGAAACCAATTCAGTAGCTTTCCATTCAATGCTTGACATTTCTCTACTGGACACGAGAGAGAGAGAGAGAGAGAGAGAGAGAGAGAGAGAGAGAGAGAGAGGGAGGGAGGGAGGGAGGGAGGGAGGGAGGGAGGGAGGGAGGGAGAGAGAGAGAGAGAGAGAGAGAGAGAGAGAGAGAGAGAGAGAGAGAGAGAGAGAGAGAGAGAGAGAGAGATATGGATCTGGAAATCCAGGTGTGACCCATCAGGATATAATTTCAAAACGGATGCCACCTTGCAATACTTTGATTAAACGTGATGTTGGGATCCATCCCTGGTAAGCAAAATGCCAGGTTGAGATTTCATGGAGAATGGATTTTGTCCGACCCTGTAGATCTTATTTGAATGAGATGTAGGAGAAGAAGAGGCAGAACCTGAAGGATGGACTCAAGAGGGGGAATAAGCCTGGAATCTTTACATTCTCACAAACGATCTGAGTTCCGACCTTTCTTGAATTCTGTAGTGCCAATTTAGTCCTGGACATTGGTTGACTAGATTCTTGGGTATAAAAGAATAATGAGCAATAAATCAGCTTATGTGGAACTTAAATCCTAATTTATCATGCCTGGCATGGGACTCAGTGTGCAATTGTGGGGTGGTAGAGGAAGGGTAACATACTAAAAAGCAGATAACATACTAAAAAGCAGAGACATCACCCTGCCAACAGAAGTGCAAATAGTCAAGGCTATGGTTTTCCCAGTTGCAATGTATATATGGCTGTGAAAGTAGGACCTTAAGAAAGGCTGAGTGCCAAAGAACTGAGGCCTGTGAACCGGTGGTGAAATCCAATTTTTTTTACTACCGGTTCTGTAGGCGTGGCTTGGTGGATGTGGTGTGGCTTGGTGGGCGTGGCAGGGGAAGCATACTGCAAAATCCCCATTCTCACCCCACTCCAGGGAAGGATACTGCAAAATCCCCATTCCCTCCCCATTCCTGGGAGAAGGATTTTTTTTTATTATTTTGATTTATATGCCGCTCTTCTCCGGAGACTCAGGGTGGCTTACAATGCGTTAAACAACAGCCTTCATACTTTTGTATATTTTATACAAAGTCAGCTTATTGCCCCCACAAACTGGGTCCTCATTTAACTTACCTTAGAAAGGATGGAAGGCTGAGTCAACCTTCAGCCTGGTAAGATTCGAACCTGCAGTAATTGCAGGCAGCTGTGTTAATAACAGGGTGCTTTAGACCACTGTACTACCAAGGCTCTATTTGCAAAATCTCCATTCCCACTCCACTCCAGGAGAAGGATACTGCAAAATCCCCATTCCTGGGGGAAGGATATTGCAAAATCTCCATTCCCACCCGACTCTGGGACCAGCCAGAGGTGGTATTTGCCAGTTTTACGAAATACTCAAAATTTCCACTACCGGTTCTCTGAACTGCTCAGAATTTCCGTCACCAGTTCACCAGAACCTGTCAAGAGCCTGCTGGATTTCACCCTTGCTTTGAACTCTGGTGCTGGAGAAGACTCCTGCGAGTCCCTTGGACTGCAAGGCGATCCAACCGGCCAGTCCTAGAGGAGATCAACCCTGACTGCTCTTTAGAAGGCCAGATCCTGAAGAGGAAACTCAAATACTTTGGCCACCTAATGAGAAGGAAGGAAGGACTCCCTGGAGAAGAGCCTAATGTTGGGAACGATGGAGGGCAAAAGAAGAAAGGGACGGCAGAGAACGAGGTGGCTGGATGGAGTCACCAAAGCAGTCGGCGTGAGCTTAAATGGACTCCAGAGGATGGTAGAGGACAGGAAGGCCCGGAGGAATGTTGTCCATGGGCTTGTGATGGGTCGCAACTAACAACAGAGGAAGGATTGGGCCTAGGGGAAAAAAAAAAGGAAGGAGACCTAGTTAAGTATTCTCCGCAGAGAATAACCAGGTTATGTGGGCTGTTTAACATGGAACATTTCCAAGCCAATCTGCTCCACTGTTCTGCTATGCTAAAGTTCCTAGAATTCTTTTTTTGGAATTCCATCCCCAGGAGGAAATGAGAAGCTCCAAGAACTGACGAGCCACCAAAGGTTTCCAATCCTCCCTTCAAGGATTCTTCAAGGGGGAAACAACCCATCGAAACAAAGCAAGACAAAAACGATGTTTCCACGATACCGTGATTGCTCTCACACACATTTTTCTCGCTAGTACACCAGCCGTCCTCACCGCCTTCCCCCCCTCCCCACCTGCTGATGAAGTCATCAAATTGGAAATAGCTTTGGGCTTGGCGTCCCCGGCCCCTCCTTCCGCTGAATCATGAAAGCTACCTCCCTAGGCACAGAACCAAGACTGAGATGGTGTTTTCCTTCCAGGCAGGCCTTACTTCAAGGAACAGTAGCTATCTCCTGAAGATTTCACCTCGGCTACGGATAGGTCCTATTCTGCAATGTCCTCTTTGTAGGTTTGTGGCAAAGAGCCTTGATGGTACAGTGGTTTAATGCACCCTGTTATTAACACAGCTGCCTGCAATTTCTGCTGGTTGGAATCTCTCCAAGGCTCAAGGCTGACTCAGCCTTCCATCCTTTCTAAGGTAGGTAAATTGAGGACCCAGTTTGTGGAGGCAATAAGCTGACTTTGTATAAATATACAAAAGTATGAAGGCTATTGCTTAACGCATTGTAAGCCGCCCTGAGTCTCCGGAGAAGGGTGGCATATAAATCAAATTAAAAAAAAAATATATACCAAAGGGGTCTCTGCAGGTGTTAAAGAGTTAGCTGTCCTTGGAAAAGGTGGCTGGCATTCATTAATAGCATTAGATCCTCCTAACATAAAGTAGCGGCCAAAATTGCGGAAACCTTTTGGGAAAAGTGTTATATTCTAAAACTAGCTAATCACACCACTTTTTTTGGGGGGGGGGGGAAAGTAGTACCATAAAATTCTATATCCATGGAAAGATAATTTAATCAAGAATGCAATGCAATAACCTTTATGAAGGATTTGCTACTACAAGAGCCGTTGCAGTATAAAGAAGAAAAAGTGAGACACGTAGAAAAAATGAGATTATACAAAAATGATCAGCATAGAAAAAACGAGATATACAAAAATGATCCCCATGTCAGTTAATCCTTAGTTGGGTAACCTTTAGCATGAATGACGGCCTTACAATGTCTTCCCATGGAGTGAACCAAATCTTTGAGTTCTGCAGCTGTTCTAATGTGAAACCAAGACTGAAGGATGGCTTCTATTAACGGGTTTTATTGCTGGGTCACTTCTGGCTAACAAGTTTCTTTAGTCAGCTCCATCGATTTTCCATTGGGTGAAGGTCTGGGCTATTCCCAGGCCATTCCAGCAGTGGAATAGGATTATCTTGAAACTCCACCCAAAAAGTGGTGTTATTAGCCATCAAACCTCAAAAATACACTTTTCCCAAAAGGTTTCCACAATTTTGGCCACTACTGTATGTAGCATTTTCAATTTTAAGCAAGCACTACAGTGTTTTCCCGTGTGACGTTGAGAATCTTTAAGTCATCCATGAATGTTCTCCACCATGCATGTTGAGGGCATCCTCTTGATCATTTGGCATCACAAAGGGTCCATCTCATTGCCCTCTTAATTGGAGATTAGATTGTTCTCCATGTGGAGAAGGTGACCTGCAAGTTGGAGCCTTCCGCCTGAGACAGATCCCTCGCATCCTGGACATAAATTGTTTCAACTCCTACCTTCAAAATGACGCTATAGAGCACTGCACACCAGAAAAACTAGATTTTTTCCCGAACGCCATCACTCTGCTAAACAAATAATTCCCTCAACACTGTCAAACTATTCACTAAGGCTGCATTACTATTACTATTAGTTTTCTCATCATTCCTATCCTCTCACTTATGACTGCATGACTGTGACTTTGTTGCTTGTATCCTTACAAGCCCCCGGAGATTTGTCGGATTCCCGACCTTCGTACCTTTCGCCACGCCCTTAAAACACTATTATTCCATTAAGCAGGGCTGGCCTAAAATATTATTTTAATGGGTTATTTTATTTTAGATTATTGGCCAAACTATTTAATAATTTTAAATTGTTTTTAACTTTTATATTGTTGGTTTTTTATCTTGGCTGTACACCGCCCTGAGTCCTTCGGGAGAAGGGCGGTATAAAAAATTTAATAAATAATAAATAAAATAAAATAATCTGGATATCTCAAAACACCCCAGAAGAAAGCAGTGGAATCTACCTCCAAATTGCTGCCAAGAAAACCAAAATGGACACGTCCATTAAAATGCCAGAAACTCAACTTGACTCAAAGAAGCTTGTATCAAAAGATATGGGCTCATTGCTGCATGATTCACTTTGGAGATTCACTCTGAAAGAAATGTCACCAGTTTCACAAGTCAAATGGAGACATCAAATTGGATTGGATGCTGTGCATCAATTTGAATGACCTAATGGACTGCTGTGTGATTCTATGACATGCTTTTGTCCGAGAAAAAAAAGAAAGAGGAAGAGGAAGGAAGGAAGGAAGGAAGGAAGGAAGGAAGGAAGGAAGGAAGGAAGGAAGAAAGAAAAGAAGGAAGGAAGGAAGGAAGGAAGGGGAGGAAGAGGAGAAGGAGGAGGAGGAGGAGGAGGAGGAGGAGGAAGAAGAAGAAGAAGAAGAAGAAGAAGAAGAAGAAGAAGAAGAAGAAGAAGAAGAAGAAGAAGAAGAAGAAGAAGAAGAAGAAGAAGAAGAAGAAGAAGAAGGACAACAACAACAACAACAAGAGAGCCTGGTGGCTCAACAGACTAAAATGCTGTTAAGTAATACCAGCTGTCTGCAATTACTGTAAATTCAAATCTCACCAGGCTCAAGGACTCAGCCTTCCATCCTTTCTAAGGTAGGTAAAATGAGGACCCAGATTGTGGGGGCAATAAGCTGACTTTGTATAAAAATAAACAAAAGTATGAAGGCTATTGCTTAACACATTGTAAGCCGCCCTGAGTCTCCAGAGAAGGGCGGCATATAAATCAAATCAAATCAAATCAAATCAATCAATCAATCAATAAATTGAAGAAGAAGAAGAAGAAGAAGAAGATCATCATCAATCTGACATATCATCCACTTGGCTTTCCAAAAGAAAACAACAAGAAGTCCAAGCATTCCAAATCAACCTTCTCTACTCTTTCCCCCCCCCCCCCAAAAAAAAAAAAGAGGTGGTTGGCTACGTGGGAAATAAAATGTCTGATGGAACCCTGGTCCTAAATCCTGAGTTCCAATCTTATTGAGCTTTATGATGACTTACATGAAGGTTTGGTTGAACCTAACTGAGCTATTTGTGTTTGCTGTTGTTGTTTACAAAATGTTGTTAGACCACCAGCCCCTTTAACAGAGGGCCTTGCAGGTAAGATGGTCTGAATCTGCAGGGGGCTTCTTAATTGCTGGTTTCCGATTATAGAACAGCTGCTGGTGTGTTGGTGTCCCCCCTTCCCCTTCCCCCAGGGTGATCTGTGAGCTGTACTCTATTCTTCTTCTCAAGGTTATTTGCATTCCATAATGGAGGACATAATGTCAGCCACATCAGCCAGAGCCAAGTGAACCAAAGAAGCCAGACGTCAGGAACTGCCAAAATTACATTTCAAAGCCATGAGAACAGCTCTGGAAAACTATCAAAGATGTTCTCCACTATCATTGGAACATTTCTTTGATGCATCCTTCTGCAAGGGCGAGTGGGGTTCTTTCTCTCTTTCCTTCCTTCCTTCCTTCCTTCCTTCCTTCCTTCCTTCCTTCCTTCCTTCCTCCCTCCCTCCCTCCCTCCCTCTCTCCCACCTTCCCTTCCTTCTTCCTCCCCCATCTTCCTCCTCTTTTCCTTCCTTCCTCCCTCCCTCCCTCTCTCCCACCCTCCCTTCCTTCTTCCTCCCCGTCTTCCTCCTTTTCCTTCCTTCCTTCCTTCCTCCCAACCTCCCTCCCTCCCTTCCTCCCTCCCTCCCTCCCACCCTCCCATCCTTCTTCCTCCCGTCTTCCTTCTTTCTTTCCTTCCTTCCTTTCCTTCCTTCCTTCTCAGAATAATTTCCATATCTTCCCTCCTTCTTTCTCTTATCTCCTCCCTCCTTCCCTCCCTCCCCTTCCTTCCTTCCTTCCTTCCCTCCCCCTCCCCTTCCTTCCTTCTTTCCCTTCCTTCCTTTCCTTCCTTCTCAGAATAATTTCCATATCTTCCTTTCTCTTTTCTCCTCCCTCCCTCCCACCCTTCCTTCTAAGAATATTTTCCATATCTTCCTTCCTTCTTTCTCTTATCTCCTTCCTCCCTTCCTCCCTTCCTCCCTCCCTCCCTCCCTTCCCTTCCCTTCCCTCCTCCATTCCTTTATTTTTTTTCAGTTGTTTTGAAGTTATCCTCTACAGCTTTTTATACCACATCTGACTGGATGGTGGAGAGTGGAAGGATTTATATTCCTTGCAGACAGCTGGTCATTTGCATTCTTTTAGAGAATCATTGAGGCCACTGGGGTGACCCTTGGGACAGAGATCAACCTCCAAGTGGCCTCAAAGAGTCTCTCAAAGGATGCAAATGACCAGCTGTCTGGAAGGAGTATAAATCCTTCTATTCCCCACCATCCAGTCAAGAGCTGAAGAAGCTTCTCGGATGAGAAGCAAAATGCCTTCGAAGAAAAACAAGAAAAGTCCAGCTGCCTCTTGAAAAAAGGACCTTGGGGACAATTCTCTAGTCTGCCTTAAGAATATGACAACCAATTAAATATGAACCAATTAAAGAATGGACAACCAATTAAATATGAGCCAACAGTGTGTGGCGGCAGCCGAAAAAGCCAATGCAATCCTAACTTGCATTAACAGAGGGATTCAATCAAGATCACATGAGGAACTAATACGACTCTATAAAGCCTTAGTAAGACCACACCTAGAGTACTGCATCCAGTTTTGGCCACCACACTATAAAAAAGATGTGGAGACTCTAGAAAGAGTGCAGAGAAGAGCAACCAGGATGATGAGGGGACTGGAGGCTCAAACACATGAAGAACGGTTGCAGGAACTGGGCATGGCTAGTCTAGTGAAGAGAAGGACCAGGGGAGACATGATAGCAGTCTTCCAATATTTGAGGAGCTGCCACAGAGAGGAGAGGGTCAAGTTATTTCCCAAATGTATGGAAACTGAACAAGGAGAGATTCAACCTGGAAATAAGGAGAAATTTCCTGACAGTGAGAGCACTCAATCCCTGGAACAGAAGTTGCCTTCAGACGTTGTGGGAGCTTCATCCCTGGAAGCTTCCAAGAAGAGACTGGACTGCCATCTGTCAGAAATGGTTGGGTGGGGGTGGGGGGTTGGACTAGATGACCTAAAAGGTCCCTTCCAACTCTGTTAATCTGTTAAAGCAGAAAAGCAGAATCCACTTTCTTTTTTCAGGGAAGCCAAAGACTTGGGGGTTTGGGAGTGGGGGGGGGGGAGAAATTGGCTGGGTGATCTTGGCATCAATTTCAGCTCAGACTTGATTTCATGGAGAATTCTAATCATGAATCGTTTATTGTCGCTCGTTTCCTTATTCTATTTGAAGGAACAGAAGGAGCTGACTCACAGATCAGGGCAGAACATGCTGCTAACATGCATTGGCGGGAAAAAAAAAGGGGGGGGGCAGGAAAAATTTCTATCAGCCTCCAAGAATCAAAACACCGCCCTTTCCTCTGTGCAGTCAACATTACTACATCTTTTGGTCTCATTTCAAGGCAGAGATTTTTTTTTTTTTTCCTGGCGTGGACTTCACAGGTCTCCCTTATTTCGACAAATGTCTTCTATTAATAGTCTTCTTTGGGTGGCTATTAAAAACACAGAAATTCTGATCAAGAGCAAAGGAAAGTCACTCTCGCTTGTTTTTTTAGTAAAAGTACTATAAGCGCCTGAAGGCAAGCTGTTGTGAGATCACACATTTTGGAGGTTTTCCTGTCTCGGAAGCCGGACGAAATGACGCCATCAAAAACAATTGCCAAACAGGATGGGAGACTCTTCCGAGTCTCTAAAGTCTGGGAGGGTCACATGGGGGGAAGCTTCAGTCTAGGCGGGGGGGGGGTTATGGGTCACGAATTCAGAGGTGGTATACAGCCGGTTTGGATCGGTTCGCCCAAACCGGTAGCGGAAATCGCGAGTGGCTCTATGCCTGTGATGGCGAACCTATGTCGCCTGGCACACGCGGCGTCATTCATCTCCTCTTCCGGGTGTCTGGCGTGCAGGCACACGTGACAATTAGCTGGCCTTTGTGCGCGCGGCAGTGCCGGAAACTGGAAAAGCTGGTCTGTGAGCCGGGAATGGGGCTTCCTCAAACTTCGGAATTGGGAGCGTGGGCGGCAGTAACCGGAAGACTTGCTGTCCGGAATGCGTGCGCGCGCTGGAAACTGGAAGTAGCTTATCCGGTATGCACATGCCCCCTGAGCAGCTCCTGGTTGCAGCCCTAATGAGCGGGCATGTGTATATGAAGTGGTCCCTTTTTGGCACTTGGTGCCAAAAAGGTTCACTATGACTGCTCTATGCCATCCTATTTAGGCAGGGTGCGTGCGCAGAGGGCCCGAACTGGGGGCGTGCACGAACCAGGGGGGATGCACGAAGCAATCATGTGCGCACATGGCAAACCGGTAGTAACCTAATGTGAATCCCACCGTTGGTCGCGATATGACTCTACCCACCGTAAAGTCTAAATTTCACCCCTCCTGTTGCAAAATGTAAGAAGCCCGGATCTACTTCGATTACTGAACCGATAATCATCATAATTATAGGTATTCCATCACTGGAGGTGTTTAGGAAAAGATTGGATAGACATTTGTCTGGAATGATATAGGATTTCCTGCCCGGACAGGGGATTGGATTAGAAGACCTCCAAGGTCCCTTCCAACTCTGTGATTCTACGTTCTCTTTTCTTCCTGAAAATGGAGCAGTCTGGAAGGAGGCAAAAATGCTCCTGATCTATGACGGCAGTCTTCCAATATTTGAGGGGCTGCTACAAAGAAGAGGGGGTCAACCTATTCTCCAAAGGACCAGGAGGCAGGAGAAGAAACAATGGATGGAAACTAATCAAGGAGAGAAGCAAGCTAGAACCAAGGAGAAATTTCCTGAAAGTCGGGCCAATTAACCAGTGGAACAGCTTGCCACCAGAAGTTGAAGTCCTTTAAAGAAAAAAAAAACTGGACAGCCACCTGTCTGAAATGGTGTAGGGTCTCCTGCTGGAGCAAGGAGTGAGACTTAGAAGACCTTCAAGGTCCCTTCCAATACTGTTATTCTGTTATCTCTTGGATTTCTGATCCTCGCCTTACTCAAGGAGGGGAGGTGTCCCAGTGAAAGCTGATTTATAATATAAGGACTTGGCTAAAGGGAACAGCCACAGGATAATAGACAGGGAATCTCCTTCTTTTCCAAAAGGGAAATAAATCTCTCTCTCTCTCTCTGTCTCTCTCTCTCACACACACACTTTCTGTCTCTCTCATTCATTCTTTTTCTCTCTCATTCTCTCTCTCTCTCTCTCTCTTTCTGTGTCTGGGTCTGTCTCTCATTCTCTCTCTCTCTCTCTCACACACACACACACCACACATCATTTTCTGTCTCTTTCTTTCTTTCTTTCTCTTTCTTTCTTTCTTTCTTTCTTTCTTTCTTTCTTTCTCTTTCTTTCTTTCTTTCTCTCTCTTTCTTTCTTTCTCTGTCTCATTCTCTCTTTCTCTGTGTCTGTCTGTCTGTATCTCATTTTCTCTCATTCTTTCTCTCTCTCTCTCATGCTCTCATGCTCTCTCTCTCTTTCTCTGTGTCTGTCTCTCATTCTCTCTCTCTCTCTCTCTCTCTCACACACACACACACACACACATTTTCTGTCTCTCTCATTCTTTCTTTCATTCTCTCATTCTCTCTGTGTGTGTCTATGTCTGTATCTGTCTCTCTCTCTCTCTCTCTCTCTCTCTCTCTCTCTCTCTCTCTCTCTCTCTCTCTCTCTCTCTCCCTTTACCTAAAGATTTTGGAACTTCTTAAAACGCAAGCAGACTCCTAGCTAGAGCAAGGGAATTTTTTGTGCCCAGGTCTCTTCCCCAGAAATCCAAGGAATAATTGGAGTGTTTCATCTCCCCATCTATCAAACCTCAAAAGGCTTTGCCAGCTACTAATTTTTATGGCTTCTCTTTACAGGCTGTGCCAAAGCTTTCTTGAATCGCCACCAAGTCGCACCGGAGTCCAAATAACAGTTACTGCTAAGACAGATTCCTTATGGTTTTAAAAAACGATGTGCCATCCATCAAAACCAAGTTAATGGGGCAGCAAGGCTTTTAAAACGAGGCAACCAGTCTGAATTCATGTCTCTGGACACATCTCGTTCCCTGATATGATTCTCAGATGGTCATTCCAGAAAGGTACAAATTCATCTGCTTTTTCATGTTCCTCCAGCTTTATCGGTTCTGCCTGAGTTTATTGCTGGTATAAAATACTCACAGAAAGAACCGAGAATGCTTCCTTACCCTCTGGGGTACACTTATGTTCCAGTCTCTGCAGAGATAATATTACTAGGATAGAATGAGGTAGGAGGAGCAGGTGAAATGAGAAACTTAAGCGAGCCTTGGTTAAAAGCCAAGCTGTTTTCAGAACGTTTATCTGTGTGGTCACCAAGAATCGAAAATGACTTGGTGGCACATAATTCATTTCCCCCCTCAATTTTTTTTTTAAAAATCAGAATCTCCCAAAACTTAGCCAACAAATAGCATCATCACGTTTTATGGAGTGACAAGCATTAGAGGTGGTACTTAAGTATCATTAATAGCAATAGCACTTAGACTTATATACCGTTTCACAGTGCTTTTACATCCCTCTCTCTAAACGGTTTACGGAGTCAACCTCTTGCCCCTAACAATCTGGGATCCTCATTTTACCCACCTCGGAAGGATGGAAGGCTGAGTCAACCTTGAGCCTGTCAGGATCGACCTGCTGGCTGTGGACAGAATCAGCCGGGAATACTGCATTTTAACCACTGTGCCACCATGACTCTGGGGGAACACTGTGGAAAGCAGGACTCTTGGTAGCACAGTGGTTGGAACACAGTATGGCAGGCTGACTCTGCCGACAGCCAGGAGTTCGATCCTGACCAGCTCAAGGTTGACTCAGCCTTCCATCCTTCCAAGATTGGTAAAATGAGGACCAAGATTGTTGGGGGCAACAGGCTGACTCTGTAAACGACTTAAAGAAGCACTTTGAAGTGGTATATAAGTCTAAGTGCTATTGCTATTGCTATTGCTATTGCTATTGCTATTGCTATTGCTATTGCTATTGCTATTTCTATTCTATTCTATTCTATTCTATTCTATTCTATTCTATTCTATTCCTAATCCTATTCCTAATCCTAATCCTATTCCTATTCCTATTATTCCTATTCCTATTCCTATTCCTGATCCTATTCCTAATCCTATTCCTAATCCTAATCCTAATCCTAATCCTAATCCTAATCCTAATTCTACTCTACTGTACTCCTAATTCTTATTCCTATTCTATTCTTCCATTCCACATTTTATTCTATTCTATTCTATTCTATTCTATTCTATTCTATTCTATTCTATTCTATTCTATTCTATTCTATTCTATTCTATTCCTAATTCTATTCTACTCTACTCCTAATTCTTATTCCTATTCCTATTCTATTATTCCATTCCACTTTCTATATTCTGTTCTGTTCTATTCTTCCATTCCACATTCTATTCTATTCTATTCTATTCTATTCTATTCTATTCTATTCTATTCTATTCTATCCTATCCTATCCTATCCTATTCCTATTCCTATTCCTAATTCTATTCTACTCTACTCCTAATTCTTATTCCTATTCCTATTCTATTATTCCATTCCACTTTCTATATTCTGTTCTGTTCTATTCTTCCATTCCACATTCTATTCTATTCTATTCTATTCTATTCTATTCTATTCTATTCTATTCTATCCTATCCTATCCTATCCTATCCTATTCCTATTCCTATTCCTAATTCTATTCTACTCTACTCCTAATTCTTATTCCTATTCCTATTCTATTATTCCATTCCACTTTCTATATTCTGTTCTGTTCTATTCTTCCATTCCACATTCTATTCCATTCTATTCTATTCTATTCTATTCTATTCTATTCTATTCTATTCTTCATATTCTGTCGTAAATACATGCCAGTTGCCAAGCGCGCACATTTTGATCACATGGTTACATGCTGCGACCATGGTAAGAATGAGAAATGGCCACCAGTCACTTATCCAGTACTGCACTGACTTCAAACGGTCACTAAATGGACGGTTGAAAATCCAGGACCCCCTGTAGAACACGCGCAGATGGAATACATGTGATTTGAAGAAGCTTACCTGTTAGGAGAATCGGGATCAAAGCAGGTTTTGGTGACATCCGTTATATCCGGATTGCAGCAATCCCCGCCGTCGAAGTTGTACTTCTCCGAGTTGCAATCCATGTCACAAACGCCATTCTGTTTCTTCTTGTTGAAGGAAAGCTGGCGTACGTGGCGGCAATCTCCCCCATCAAAGCCAGTCAACGTATGGTTGCACTCCGGATCGCAGCTCTCGTCTCCAATCTTGCTGATTTCGCAGTTGGCCAAGATGAGGCGGTCGCGAAGGGAAGAATCGTTGATCTCCAGCACCTCTATTTCCCACGAGATGTTGTACGGGCTGAAGGCTTCGTTGAGTTGTCGGTGCTGGAACTCTATTTGTTGCTGGCTGATGGTCGGGGTTGCGGTGACGGTCGTCGTAAATGTTCACCACGCGGTAACGGACCACCTTCCTGTGGCGGAAGGTCGGGATCCGGTTGTAACTGGTGATGACCTCCACATTGTCGCAAACCATTTGGCCACAAAGAGGAGGCTCCAGGCTGGTATCCAACAGGTAGCCAGAGTGGGAGGTGAACTCGGTGAGAGGAAGACGTGGGCTGTCTTTCATGGGAGACCAGTTGCTTTTCACATTCAGTAGTGTCTCCTGAAACACCAGCTGAGGTAGAGGAACATCTACTTCATGAGCCACCAGAGTCATGTCCATCAGTATCTCCTTCTGGGAACGGACCGTTCTCCAAAGACTAAAATGTTCTACGTATCCTCGGTAATTTTGGTTTAGGGCGTTGCCACCCAGCATAAGGATCTTACATTTCAAACTCAAAGGGCTGAAGATACTCCCTACCTGTTCCCTGCTAGCCGCCACCTGGGCACCGTTGACGTACATCTTCATCAAACGTCCATCGTAAGTGATGGCGAGGTGAACCCATTGATTCGGAAGGTAGCTGTGGTGATCGGTGATGGTAGTGACCTTCCGGGCACGGTCGGTCTTCAGTGAGAAAAAATAGCGGGGATCTCGATTACCTTGGTCACTGATGTTGTTAATCCCCAAAACCCATCCTCGGTCCAGGGTGGTGTAAGAACATTTGTCGTATAATCCTAAGTGTCCCCAACACAAAAAAAGAAAAGAAAGGAGAAGAGAGTGAATATGAGTGAGAGCATCCCATCATGATATCATGATTCATTTGGACCAGAAGTGGTCAATCCCTGGATTCAGCCCTTGTTTCTCAGCCCTTACTTGACCCCGTCCATCACTCCAACATCCAGCCGGGAAGCTGTCTAATATTCAGTCTCACGAGAACTCTCATTAATGCCCCTTGAAGTATATGCTTAATGTCAATTAATTCAACCAAATCCTCATTATCGAACGATTCATTCGAGAAATTCTCAGAACCTTCCCCAAAATGGCAGTTCCTAGAATTCTTCCGTACAAATCCGTGTAAGAGAAAGAACGGGAGGAATGTAAGCCTACTTATTTGTGCCCAAGAGGTAGAAGGTGTCTCATCTCACATTATCGAACACTGTATGAACAAACTACGAACATCTTACCGCCTACCTTGCCGATGCAAGGAAAACGGACAGTGGGTGGGTCCTATTTATAAACAACACCCCCATCTGTATTTTTAGAGGCCTGTGCAAATAAAAATTTAAAAAAAGCGGAAGGGCCTGCTTTCTAATAATAGGGAGCTGGGTTTTTGTTTGCGGAAGAAACACTTAGCTGTGGTATTCCATACTTACAGTTGATTTTGCCACAAACTCGCTAAGTCTCGTACACCGTTGAAACGAAGCCAAGATACATCTCATTACAATAATGTTCCCTAGGCTGTTTAACACCAGCTTCCCATTCCTTTTCCCTTTCCTTGTCTCATTCTAAACTGGGCTGCCAGTGTTTGCAAAATGCCACATGACCACTGGGTCATCATGATTACAAAATACTATCGGTGTTGTGTTCTTAAAAGGAAAACAGTCAAAACCTTTTTGCCCGCCCAAATGGCAATGGAATCCTTGTTCAGGAATCAAATCACAGATTGAAATGAAATGAAGGCTATAGTTAAAAGAAAAATAATACCTGAAACGAATAACAACAGAGCTGGAAGGGACCTCGGAGGTCTTCTAGTCCAACCCCCTGCTCAAGTAGGAGACGCTATTCCATTTCAGACAAATGGTTGTCCGATCTCTTCTTAAAATCCTCCAGTGTTGGAGCATTCACAACTTCTGGAGGCAAATCGTTCCACTGGTTCATTGTTTCTCACTCTCAGTAAATTTCTCCTTAGTTCTAAGGAGAAATTAGCTTCTCTCCTTGATTAGTTTCCAAATGAACTTATTAGTATTATTTGTTTTATTTTTGTCGATTTGTAAAATTTAGCAGCTACCTAGCTTACCTCACGGTAATTCTGGCTTGCAATCAGAAAAGATAAAAACTTTTCCCCCAAAATAAGACATCCCCTGATAATAAGCCCAATCGGGCTTTTGAGTGCATGGAAATAAGGCCAAGCGCTTATTTCAGGTTCAAAAAAATATAAGACAGGGTCTTATTTTTGGGAAAACACAGTAGATAGATAGATAGATAGATAGGAGAGAGAGAGAGAGAGAGAGAGAGAGAGAGA
>JAKOOJ010000091.1:320001-417501 GCA_022577455.1 Arizona elegans
GGGAGGAAAAAGGTTGGTGCTCCATCCTTTCTCCTTTGCATGCTTTAATCACTTAGTATCAAATTTGCCACAGAACGCTTGAAAGAGCAACAATTCTACGAGAACCTATCCGGAGCTTTCTTCTGAGCAGCAGAAAATAATTAAAAGAGACAGATTTGGGTTAACTATTTCCATGGTGCATGCAACTGAATAAAGTTGGGGATGACTGACCCAACATATTGCCAAAAGTCAGCGGATATTTCTTGGGCTGGTGGCGGCTGGTGGGTAAGAGTTAGAAACAACCCGAAGACCAGAGAAAACTTTCTTTGGCTGGGCTCGAAACTCTCCCATCCCTTTTCCTCCAAGTGAACCTGAAACAATTCAGAAGTTGTAACCGTCAAGCAGTGGTGGGTTGCTCCCGGTTCGCACCAGTTCGCAAGAACCGGTAGTAAAACTTTGTAGTAGTTCGGAGAACCGGTAATAACATTGGCTGGCCACGACCCTGAACCGGTCCCTGGCCGGGTCGCCGCTCGCTTACCCCACCCACCTCATCAGAGGCTTTTTTTTTTAACTTTTAAAAATATTTTTTTCTACAAAAAATGCCTTTAAAAGCCTCTGGCAATCCCAGCTGAGTTGCCTGATCGTCAGAGGCTTCTAAAAGCATTTTTTGCTGCCACCTCTTACGGTTGTAGAAAAAAATGCTTTTAAAAGTTAAAAAAAAAAAAGAAGTTGGCCACGCCCACCCAGTCACATTACCCCCACTAAGCCATGCCCACAAAATAAGCCACGCCCACAGAACTGATAGTAAAAAAATTTAGAACCCAACCCTGCCGTCAAGGGTTATACTCAGTTTTTTATTCCTGCCCTTCTTGTTGCAAGAGGAGAACCTGTGGGTAAAAGGGTACCCATATCTGCCCACAGCTTTGAAGAATCCCTCCTTAACGTTTTAAAAAGTAGTTCTTATAAAGCTTATAAAGTACCAATAAAGGAGAATATTTGTAGCTCAGGGTTGAAAATCATGGATTCTTTGGTTGTTTTCTTGCAGATGTTTCATGATCCAAAGTAGGTAATATCATCAGTGGTAGAAGGGAGTCAGGTGAGGAGGAGGAGGAGGAGGAGGAGGAGGAGGAGGAGGAGGAGGAGGAGGAGGAGGAGGAGGAGGACAACTATGGGGTCCTTGGTGCTCTCTGAGCTTGGTGGTTTTCTTGCAGATGTTTCAGGACCCAAACTAGGTAGCATCATCAGTGCTAAGAGGGAGTTGGGTTTACAGGGGAGGAGGAGGAGAAGGAGGAGGAGGAGGAGAAGAAGCAAACTAATTCAATGGATCCTAACCAGTCGCTATACAATCCCCCAAAACAAAACTGACAAATGGATCCCCTTTCTCTCTTGATTCCTCTTGAAATCATAAGAAAGCAAACACAGATCTGAAAAAAAAAGAAAATGAAAGAGGAGGAGATGGAGGAGGGAGGGAGAGAAAGAAGAAAGGAGAAGAAGAAGGAAGAACGTAGAAGAAAAGGAGGAAGAGAAGGATGGAGAAGGAGGAGAAGGGGAAGGGGAAGAGAAGAAAGGAGGAGGAGAAAATGAGGAAAACTTTCATCTTTGTCAAAATCCATGAGTTTTCCCATCTTGTTCATTGTGCATTGGCAATCTTGCGGCCTCCAAATATTTTAGCCTACAACTCCCACAGTTCCTTGCCAATAGCTGTCCCGGCTGAGACGGATGAAAAGTCTAGAACGCGCCAGTTTAACTTATCCCTGTTTTAGTTGTTCTGAAGAATTATGGGCCTTTTCAATCTCAGGAGATGTTGGGATGTTGGTAAACATTTCACAAGTCCAATCGCAGAATCCATGGATCGTTTCAACCCATGGAAACCAGACCTCTCAAGAACCAACTATCGTGAAGATTGAAAGAGGTTGAACGCTCTGTGTAAATTGTTGGAGAGTTGGCTGTTTGCTGTTCATTTTCTCAGCCTTATCCAAATGATTAAAAAAGATCCTCCCCCCTTGCAAATCTATACATGATTGTGCTACAGTTGAACAAAATTGGAAGGGACTTTGGAGGTCTTCTAGTCCAACCCCCTATACGCTTTCAGACAAATGGTTGTCCTATCTCTTCTGACAAATCTCGCACAACTTCTGGAGGCAAGTGATTCCACTGATTAATTGTTAGGAAGTTTCTTCTTCCTTCTAGGTTGCTTCTCTCCTTGGTTAGTTTCCATCTGCTGCTTCTTGTCTTGCCCTCAGGTGCTTTGGAGAAGAGGTTGACCCCCCTCTTCTCCATGTCAGCCTCTCAAATATTAGAAGACATGAGAGCAGTCTTCCAATATCATCTGCATACCATTGTTACCTGCCTTTTAAACCCTATTGCAGAGAGAGTGGGGGGGAGGGATGGCAGAAAAGAGACTGGAAGAACTTCAGTTAATAGGGAACATTTATATCCAGAACATCAATATAAATTGAATAAAAAAAAAATAAACCAATCTTGCAGGGGGGAAAAATCAAGAAGGAAAAGGTGATATTTGGAGCAATGGCCAATTGATTCAAGAAACTGGGGAGATGTAATTTTGAAAAGGCCGTGTCTGAAAACTCACATGAGAAGAAAATCAGGAAGGGAAAGGAAGGAAGGGAGGGAGGGAGGGAAGAAGGAAGGAAGGAAGGAAAAGATGGGAGGAAGGGAAGAAGGAAGGAAGGAGGAAAAGATGGGAGGGAGGGAAGAAGAAAGGAAGGAAGGAAGGGAGGGAGAGAGGAAGGAAGAAAAGATGGGAGGAAAAGATGGGAGGGAGGGAAGAAAGAAGGAAGGAAGGAAGGAAAAGATGGGAGGAAGGGAAGAAGAAAGGAAGGAGGAAAAGATGGGAGGGACGGA
Organism: Arizona elegans; assembly: GCA_022577455.1. Classification (NCBI taxonomy): domain Eukaryota; kingdom Metazoa; phylum Chordata; class Lepidosauria; order Squamata; family Colubridae; genus Arizona; species Arizona elegans. Next base: position 322,843 of record JAKOOJ010000091.1, read on the forward strand.
AGAAGAAAGGAAGGAAAGAAGGAAGAAAAGAAGGGAGGGAGGGAGGGAGGAGGAAAAGATGGGAGGAAGGGAGGAAGAAAGGAAGGAAGGAGGAAAAGATAGGAGGGAGGAAAGAAGGAAGAAAGAAAGGAAGAAAGGAAGAAAGGAAGAAAGGAAGAAAGGAAGAAAGAAAGAAAGAAAGAAAGAAAAGAAAGAAAAAAGAGGGCCTATATTCACAACTGGGTTAAGGGCAGAAGCATTTTTTTAAAGAAAGATCCCGCACATCCTTAGAAAATTCATTCTCCACATGGGTGGCAGTCAGAAAGTGACCAGATTCCCACCAGAGAGATGCTTCTGTGGGTAGAGGGGGGGAGGGCACAGTTGTCTGTCAAGGAGATCCCTATAAGCAGAAAGATGCCTGAAATCCTGCAGGACCCCCTGCTTTTCAGCCAGCAAGAAAAATATCCCAGGGGCTCCAAAATCCCCTCCAAAACGTACCTCTTTCCCTTTTTTCAACTCGGAGGATGGAGGGGGGGGGGGGCTGTTTATGAGCCAGGCTTATGGAGACCACCTCTCCGCCCTGCAATTGAAAACAGGCGAGCCAGCTAATCCCCTTTTCATGCCGAAGCCAAGAGGGGCTTCAAACTTCGCCAGCAACACCAGAGAAACGTGTGCACAACCTGATTTTTGTTTTTTTTTAACACAACCTGTTTTGTTAAGGCCGGTGGGGATGCAAGGAAGAAGTTGCAAGCTGGACCAAACGCAAACCAGCGAAATCCTCGGCGGCTTCCCACTGGCAAGTGGCTGAGCTTGCAACACGCCCAGTTTCAATAATCGGTCCACAACATCGCAAAGGGTCTCGCCCCCTCATCCTCCACCCTCCCACTCGGCTTACAAAGGGTCTCCCCCGCGCAGGCTGGCTCGGTTCCCACCACCACCACCACCAGCAGCAGCAGCAACAGTTGTAAATCTCACACGGTTTTCTTTCCGCTCCCTTCTTTTCTGCTCGGAAACGCAGCTCGCCTTGGACCCCACCCTTCCTTCCAACGCCAAGGATAATGGAAAGCAGAGGTTGAGGGAGGTGGGGGGTGGGGGCTGCAGGGGACGTTATAGGATGCTGCGCAGAACGCCCCCCCCCCTCCCCCAAAAAAGCGCAGCATTTGAGGCAGTGGTGAAATGTAAAATTGGTTACTTACCGGTTCTGTGGGTGTGGTGGGTGGTGGTGGTGGGGTTAATGTGACTGGGTGGGCGTGATCCCAGTCTTTGACGATGCCAGCTGAGCCGCGTGATCATCAGAAGCTTTTTTTTTCTTTTAAAACCGTTTTTTCTACAACCTCTTCAAAGGCTCTGATGAGCCCAGTCTTTGACGATGCCAGCTGAGCCGCGTGATCATCAGAGGCTTTTTTTTTTTTTTTTACTTTTCAAACCGTTTTTTCTACAACCTCTTCAAAGGCTCTGATGAGCCCAGTCTTTGACGATGCCAGCTGAGCCCCGTGATCATCAGACGCTTTTTTTTTTTACTTTTCAAACCATTTTTTTCTACAATCTCTTCAAAGGCTCTGATGATCCCAGCTGTGTTGCCTGATTGGCAGAGGCTTTTTTTTTCTTTTCAATGCCTCTGAGGATCAGGCAACTCAGCTGGGATCATCAGAGGCTTTTAAAAGAAAAAACTGCTTTTAAAAGCCTTTGACGATTCCAGCTGAGCCGCGTGATCATCAGAGGCTTTTTTTTTTTTTTTTTACTTTTAAAAGCATTTTTTCGGGCCGAAGAGGTTGTAGAAAAATGCTTTTAAAAGTAAAGATGTTTTGAGATGTTAGATTTTTAATTGTCTATGGGTTTTATTTGAGATGTTTTAAATTTTGGGCCAAAGTTGTGTAATTCTTTTAAAAAAAATTTAAATTTTGTTATTGGAATTGTTTTTTTTGTTTGTTTGTTTTTGGCTGTGCACCGTCCTGAGTCCAGCAGGAGAAGGGCGGTATACAAATTTAATAAAATAATAAATAAATAAATAAATAAAGCCTCTGATGATTGTGTGGCTCAGCTGGGCATGGGGGGGGGTGGGATTTTTCCTACCGGTTCTCCAAGCCACCCGCCTCCATTGCTACCAGATTGGGTGATCTGGTCCGAACCGGGAGCATTTCACCCCTGCCATAATCCCTTGTGAATGGAGCTAGCAGAGTGTTTACTGGCCGGATGCTCTTCCTGTCACCAATGAGGAGTTTTGTTCAGCAGATGTACTCTTGTTGTGCCCAGAGAGAGAAATATCTGCCTCTACCTAGGATCGAACTCACAGCCTCCTGATTATGAGGCGAGAGCTCCACCTCTAGGCCACCGCACCACTCTTGGCGACCCCTGCTATAAACTTTTGAAAGGCACAATGAAAGATTGCTTTTACAGCCCAGAGTATACCATAGGGAAAGTAGGTGGTGGGGAGAGAGAATCACAGCGTCCCACCAAATAAATACAAGAAACAACCCACTCCATCTATGACCATTTCTGCTGTATTTATCCTGCCTACGTTTCAAAAGCATTCAGACCACAATGGCACTGAAACAATAACTCTGTTTAATTATAGTTGCATTTTTAGTACTGCACTAAAAATATGTTTACGGCTCTCAGCAACGGAACGTGGAGGCCTATTGGTTGCATTTATTATGAATGAATGGCCTATTGATTGGGTTATGCAATTCGGTTTCTTTTTATTGCTAAAGAATATTAGATATTCAAGATGATTAAGGGCTTGGAGGCTAAAATATATGATGAACGGTTGCATGAACTGGACATGGCTAGTATAGTGAAGAGAAGGACCAGGGGAGACATGATAGCAGTCTTCCAATACTTGAGGGGCTGCCACAGAGAGGAGGGGGTGTCAAGCTATTTTCCAACCCACATGAAGGACAGGCTAGGAACAATGGATGGAAACTAACCAAGGAGAGATTCCAGCTGGAAATAAGGAGAAATTTCCTGACAGTGAGAACAAACAACCCATGGAACAGAAGTTGCCTACAGAAGTTGTGGGAGCTTCATCACTGGAAACTTCCAAGAAGAAACTGGGCTGAAATCTGTCAGAAAAGGTATAGAATCTCCTGCTTAGGCAAAGGGGTTAGACTAGATGACCTGCAAGGTCCCTTCCATCCAGTTCTATTCTTCTTGATTGATTCAGCCTAGAAATAAGGAGGAATTTCCTGACGGTGAGAGCAAACCAATCCATGGAACAGAAGTTGCCTTCAGAAGTTGCGGGAGCTTCATCCCTGGAGGCTTTCAAGAAGAGACTGGACTGCCATCTCTCAGAAATCGTACAGGGTCTCCGGCTTGAGCAGGGGGTTGGACTGGATGACCTACGAGGTCCCTTCCAACTCTGCTATAGGCCTACGACAGGTGGTATATAAACTTTGGAAGAAAGCCTCAGCAACGAGCAGAAGCCACATTCCCGATAACATCACACGCTTCAGAATGGGCCGAATCTGGTCCTGTTTTCACGGCCATTCATCTTACAACTCTGAAGGCTTTAGGGCCGAGATGTATGATCCCGCCACTTGTGACTCTGTGTGTGTATGTGTATGTTTGTGTGTGTAGGGGCAGGGGGTGATCTCAGTATACCTTGCCTCCTCTCTGCAAACAGCTCGGTCTCAAGGCACAAAGGAAGGATGGAAAAAAAATCAAAGTTATTAGACGCCTTCTCTTTGCTTTGTCAAGCTTACGGCAAACAGAGGACAACTTTCGCAAGATATCGCGGGGGAGAGCAGAAAAAAAAAGGGGGGGGCATCAAGGACAGAAAGATAGAAAAGAGAAGGGACCCAGAAGAGGACGATAAGGTAAGTCAACAGCAAACAAGGGAAGCAAAGTCAACGATTCAGGTGTTTGCATCAGAAAAACAGGATAACAGCTCTAACGTTTAACTGGCCGAAAGTGGGGGAAGGAAAGCGTTATCATTTCACGGGGTTTTTTAAGATTAAGGCTAGCTGCCCATCATCCCAGCAGATTGCAATCTCTCTCTCTCTCTCTTGGTTTCCCCAAAGTTTCTTTGGTCTCAGAAACAAACAACAACCCCCCCCAAAAAAACAGACACACCATTCGGCTTCTGTTATCGCGCTCTTTCAAATTTCGCAGGGAGGGCTTTGAAGCTTCGCTATCACAGCAAGGTCACAAATTATTCTGGCCTTGCTGTCCACTCTTGTAGACCTTCCAGCCCTGTCCCATCGTTCTGCTATGAAACCAACAAACACACCTACAATGCAAGAAGCTCCCCCTCCCCACCTTTGTCTTTTGGGGATTGCATGCCAAGGGGAGGGAGGGAAAGGAAGATCCTGCACAGCACTAGCAAAGGGTGGGTTTTTTTTTTTTTTTTTGTCCCAGCTCTCCATCATCCTTCAGGGTCCTTCGCAGGCAGATGTTTGCATAATGAAAGGAAGAGATGTTTGCTAACATTTCCTTCTGCTTTGGAAACACCAGCGTTATCTGTTATCATTCTGCCATCACTCTGCTAAACAAATAATTCCCTCAACGCTGTCAAACCGGTTGCTAAGTCTGCATTACTGTTACTATTAATCCAGTGGTGGGTTGCCCCCCACCACCACCCCGGTTTGGACCGGTTCACAAGAACCGGTAGTAAAACCGTCAAGAGGCTCCGCCCACTGCCCCGGATGTCGTCATAGGTGATTGGCGCATGCGCAGAAGCTTCCCGTTGCAAACCGGTAGAAAAGGTAAGTAGAACACATCCCTGTATTAAACTTCTCATCGTTCCTATCACCCATCTCTTCCCACTTATGACTGTATGACTGTAACTTTGTTGCTGGTATCCTTAAGATTTATATTGACTGTTTCCCTATGACTATCATTAAGTGTTGTACCTTATGATTCTTGACGAACGTATCTTTTCTTTTATGTACACTGAGAGCTTATGCACCAAAGACAGATTCCTTGTGTGTCCAATCACACTTGGCCAATAAAGAATTCTATTCTATTCTATTCTATTCTATTCTATTCTATTCTATTCTATTCTATTCTATTCTATTCCATTCCATTCCATTCCATTCCATTCCATTCCATTATTCTATTCTATTCTATTCTATTCTATTCTATTCTATTCTATTCTATTCTATTCCATTCCATTCCATTCTTCTATTCTATTCTATTCTATTCTATTCTATTCTATTCATTCCATTCCATTCTATTCTATTCTATTCTATTCTATTCTATTCTATTCTATTCCATTCCATTCCATTCCATTCCATTCCATTCCATTCCATTCCTTTATTCTATTCTATTCTATTCTATTCTATTCTATTCTATTCTATTCTATTCTATCCTATCCTTACGATTTATATTTATATTGTTTCCTAGTATGATTTGATTGCTTATTTGTTCCCTAGGACTATCATTAAGTGTTGTACCTTATGATTCTTGACGAATGTACCTTGTCTTTTACATACACCGAGAGCATATGCACCAAAGACCGATTCCTTGTGTGTCCAATCACATTTGGCCAATAAAATAATTCTATTCTATTCTATTCTGAACCTCTGATTGGTTCAGAATTAGGAAAGGAGTCCGGCAAGGCTGTGTACTGCTGCCCCGCCTATTTAACTTATATGCAGAGCACATCATGAGAAAGGCGGGGCTAGATGAATCAAAAGTTGGAATTAAGATTGCTGGGAGAAATATCAACAACCCCAGATATGCAGATGATACCACTCTAATGGCAGAAAGTGAAGAGGAGCTAAGCCCCTAAAAGGAGAGAAAGACTGGATGGAAACTAATCAAGGAGAGAACCCACCTAGACTTAAGGAGAAATTTCCTGACAGTGAGAACAATCAATGAGTGGAATGGCTTGCCTCCAGAAGCTGCGGGTGCTCCATCATTGGAGGTCTTCAAGAAAAGGCTGGACAGCTATTTGTCCAGAATGATAGGGTCTCCTGTTTGAGGAAGAGATTGGACTAAAAGACTTCCAAGATCCATTCCAATTCAGTTATTCTGCTGGGTTTAATCAGGTCAGAAGTTGCCTTTAGAAGTGGGCTACATTTAAGGATGAAGATCCTAAGGATATTCCCAAGGATTGAAAAAACCTTCACCTACTTAACTTTCCCAAAACAAAGAGGTTTTTGGAACACCCAAACATGCCTGAGAAGAAGCTGCTGTTGGATTTTCTAGAGAGCAGCTAGAAACAGATCTCATCAGCTAGCATGTAGCATCTCATCGCTAGACAAGAGCTAGCAGCAAATTTGGCTACTGAATTAGTCCATTCTCTTGGCTTTCAAGACGCCTTGAACCCTAATTCAGCAAGGAAAGCCTTCGTTCAAACCACGGATTAAGACGAGGAGGAGGAGGCAGCCTTTAGCCCTAACCAAGATTAACACTAGTCACGTCTAGCTTGTGATGTGAACCCCGACGCTGGTTCTTGAGCCCTGGTGGCACGGTGGTTAGAATGCAGTATTGCAGGCTAACTCACTGCTCACTGCCTGCAATTCGATTCTGACCGGCTCAAGGTTGACTCAGCCTTCCATCCTTCCGAGGTGGGTAAAATGAGGACCCAGATTGTTGGGGGCAATAGGTTGATCCTGTAAACCGCTTAGAGAGGGCTGTAAAAGCACTGTGAAGCAGAATATAAGTCTAAATGCTACTTTTGTTGCTTGCTTGCTTGCTTCCTACCCTACTTTTCTTCTTTCTCTCCCTCCCTTTTCTCCTTTCTTCCTTCCTTCCTTCCTTCCACAGCTCAAGGTTGACTCAGCCTTCCATCCTTCCGAGGTGGGTAAAATGAGGACCCAGATTGTTGGGGACTCTGTAAACTGCTTAGAGAGGGCCATAAAAGCACTCTGAAGCGATATATATATATAAGTCTAAGGTAGCTCACATAGTTCCAAATGTTGTAGGGACCCAGGCACTGAACCTGAAACTTGGGAGTAGGGGGAACAAAGTTTGACCTCAGCTGCTGCAGCAACTTAATTCATTCAGGCTTCCACACAAACACACACCCGTATTAGCCCGCTGCTCCTCGGCTTTGCTAGAGACAGCAGCTGATATTCCCCAAAGTCACGAAGTTGCAAAATAACTGCGCCGGGAGAGGAGGCCGTGTGAAAATTGGCAGCCCCTCGCACCAAAGGCCACCTACTCTCAGAGACAAGGATGACCCAGAGCAAGTTAGAGGCCCTCGTTTAATAGCATTGTAAAATTAACTGTTTGGGAAAAAAAAGAAAAGAAAAGCAGGCTGTACACCCACACCCACACACCACGCGCTGCAGCTGATGGTGATGTCAGGACATTTCCATTTCAGAGGAGCAGGAGAGCAAGCTCGTAAAAGTTTCGAGTAGAGGGAGTGGTGTTTTTTTCTTCTTCTTTGATTCGCTGTCACCTGGAAGCGAGGCAAACCTTCCCCAATCTGTCTGTTTTGTTTCATTCAGCTTTCCTTCCTTGAAAGATGCTTCCAAGAATGGCCCCGACTTTGAGGCTGGATCCTGGGAACCTCTGAAAGATTCAGAGATTCGACGCCAGGGGTGAAATGCTCCCGGTTCGGACCGGATCATCCGATCCGGTAGCGATGGAGGCGGGTGGTTCAGAGAACTGGTAGCAAAAATCCCCACCCACCCCCATGCCCAGCTGAGCTGCACAATCATCAGAGGCTTTTTTTTTTTTTTTTACTTTTAAAAGCATTTTTTCTACAACCTCTTCGGCCAAAAAAAAAAAAAAATACTTTTAAAAGTTAAAAAAAAAAGCCTCTGATGATCACGCAGCTTGTCAAAGGCATTTAAAAGAAAAAAAACTCTTTTTTTCTTTTAAATGCTCTGACAATCCCAGCCGAGTTCCCTGATCGGCAGAGGCTTTTTTCTGCCATCAGGGAACTCAGCGGGGATCCTCAGAGCATTTAAAAGAAAACAAAGGGGTTTTTTTCCTTTTAAATGCTCTGACGATCCTCGCTGAGTTCCCTGATCGGCAGAGGCTTTTTTTTCTGCCATCAGGGAACTCAGCGGGGATCCTCAGAGCATTTAAAAGAAAACAAAGGTTTTTTTTTTTTTCTTTTAAATGCTCTGACGATCCTCGCTGAGTTCCCTGATCGGCAGAGGCTTTTTTTTTCTGCCATCAGGGAACTCAGCTGGGATCGTCAGGGCCTTTTGAAAACATTTTTTACAACCTCTTTGAGGTTGTAGAAAAAAATGGTTTTAAAAGTAAAAAAAAAAAATGGCCACGCCCACCTAGTCACATTACCCCTACCACCACCAAGCCACGCCCACAGAACCAGTAGTAAGAAATTTTAGATTTCACCCCTGTTCGACGCACCTTGTGGAAAGGATGGCCCACAATTTTGCTCCACCAGCTGGGGAAAGAACGGTATGGGGATTGATTTGAAATCGACCACCGCATCCGACTCAGTCTCTCTCTCTCTCTCTCTCTCTCTCCCTCTCTCTCTTTACTACTTGTCATATCTCAAGTCGCAGGAACAGAAAGCAACTTGGTCACCCTGAGTCAGACGATGGAAAGGTCTGATAAAAAGCGCCTCTAATTGGAAGCAGTTTTTAGCCTCTTTCCCCCAAGCCAAACCTGCTCCCTGATACAAGGAATCAAGGAAGCTGCTTTGCCAAAGGAGACCAGCTGCTCGGTCTTGGATCTCTCTCTCTCTCTCTCTCTCTCTCTCTGGGTTCGCCCCCAAGTAGCTCCTTATTTAGGATCTACTCTGCCACCCTCTTCGAGCAACCTGCCTGCTTGGGAACCTCTTAGCAAAGGCAGCGGATTCTGGATTGGCGGGCCCGCCGCGGATCTGGATGAGAAGGGAGTGGGGGAGAGAGCCTCCCCCTTGGCGAAGGCTAGACTCACTCCTTGGCAGAAGCCCAAACGTTTCTACATCCAGCCAAACCTGGCTCGGCCTCAATTTTTCTCCCGCCCTGCGAGGAACAGGGAGAGCAAAGAGACCTTCCACGCCTCTCAACTTTCAATGGAGGGGACAGGGTGGGATGGGGGGCAAGGAAAAGCCAGGAACCAAGCAGGAGGCACAGCCCAGGGACCCATCTAAGCCAGAGGTTGGGAGAAGAGTATGCTGGGGGTGGGACGACGACCCCCAACTCGGTCAGTGTTGCCTGGGGATCAGGAGGGGACCTTGACTCTGTCGGTTCTCCAAAAGCATGGAGAGTGGGAAGTGGTGTATAAAGCAGGACTCTCTTCCCCCCCAAGAGAAAAAAAGGGGAGCCCCCTTTTTTGAGGTTGTTGTTTTGCTGCTTCCTACCACTGGATGAGGGGAGATAGTTCTTTTAGGTCAAGTCTAGGGCATTGAGATAAAAGACTCACCCAGCAAGCCGGCCTGGTTGTGGGATGTCTCTTGCAGCAGAGGTGAGGAGATTGCTCTAGGCTCTAGCAACAAGAGAGCCCATTGGGGATGGGTGGCCAATGTATATTGATTGATTGATTGATTGATTGATTGATTGATTATTTCCAGGCTCCAGCAACTGGACTCCACTGGATTTGTTGGTTAGCCAACAAATATTCATTAATTAAATAATTATTCTTAGGCTTTAGCAACTGGGCTCCACTGGAGTTGGGCAGCCCAAAAATATTAATCAATCAATCAATCACATTATTCCTTGATTCTAGCAACGGAACTCCATTGGATTTGTTAGCTGGCCAACAAATATTCATTAATTACGTAATTATTCTTAGGCTTTAGCAATTGGGCTCCACTGGAGTTGGGCGGCCCAAAAAATATTAATTAATTGATTATAATTAATTAATTAATTATTCCTAGGTTCTAGCAATGGGACTCCACTGGATTTGTTGGTTGGCCAACAAATATTCATTAATTATGTAATTATTCTTAGGCTTTAGCAATTGGGCTCCACTGGAGTTGGGCGGCCCAAAAAATATTAATTAATTGATTATAATTAATTAATTAATTATTCCTAGGTTCTAGCAATGTGACTCCACTGGATTTGTTGGTTGGCCAACAAATATTCATTAATTAAGTAATTATTCTTAGACTGTAGTGACTAGACTCCACTGGGGTTGGGTGGCCAATAAATATTAATTGATTAATTAATTGATTAATTAATTATTCCTGGTCTCTAGCACCTAGACTCCACTGGATTTGTTGGTTGGCCAACAAATATTAATTAATTAATTAATTACTCTTAGACTTTAGTGACTAGACTCGCCTGGGGTTGGGTAGTCAATAAATATTAATTAATTAATTTAATTAATTCCTAGGCTCTAGCAGCTAGACTCCACAGTATTTGTTGGCTAGCCAAGACTCGCCTGGGGTTGGGTGGCCAGTAGATATTAATTAATTAATGGAAGGGAGGGAGCGGGGGAAGGAAAGGAAGAGGGGAAAACAGCTTCTATTGTGACTATATTTTTGCTCATTTGTCACTTCAAAGCAGCAAACCCCTCCCGCAGGAAAAAAAATGCAGCTGGTGACCATTACTCCCATCATCCCCCTCTCAATGCAAGTATGGTGTGATGAGGGGCCTGGAGGTAATGACCTTGAACCAGTCTCCTCTTCCTTCTCCTCCTCCTCCTCCTCCTCTCTCTCCCTTCCCCCTCTCTCTCCTCCCCAGGGTGAGGTTGAAAAATAGGTGGAAGAACAGGAGGGATGCAAGCCAACCAACCAACCAACCAACCCAGCCAACAAATAAAACGTTCCTAATAACACCAAAAGAATAAAACCATTCCTGATCTATGGATCATTTCGGAAATCTCTGTGCCTGTCACCAGTTTTCTGACTATCCTTCAAATAGCCAGGAAGAGCATGGGAGTCTTTTAAAAGAAGCACTGCATGGACAGACGGACGGATGGATGGATGGATAGATGGATGGATGGATGGATGGATGGGACAGGAGGAGGGTTGAGTTTGGCAAGGACCAACTTGTTCAGTGGCCTTGCCGAATTTGAACCCAAGCTTCTTCAAAGGAGCGGGAGGGCGCCTCTTAATTACAGTGGGTCTCTGGAGCAAGAGAAGGAAGCTAGGAGACTTTGCTTAACTAATTGTCAGAAGCAGAACCAGCCCATCTTGAAGACCCAGCTCTGCAGGGTTGGTGTAGGGATATCAAAGGAGAGGGGTCCTTGGTGCTCTCTGAGCTTAGCGGTTTTTCTAGCAGGCAAGTTTCATGACCCAAACTGTGTAACCAACTAGGACTGGCACTGATGATGCTACCTAGTTTGGATCATGAAACTTCTCTGCAAGAAATCCACCAAGCTCAGAGAGCACCAAGGACCCCATAGTTCCTCCTCCTCCTCCTCCTCCTCCTCCTCCTCCTCCTCCTCCTCCTCCTTCTCCTCCTCCCCCCTGTAAACCCAACTCCCTCTTAGCACTGATGATGCTACCAATTTTGGGTCCTGAAACATCTGCAAGAAAACCCCAAGCTCGGAGAGCATCAAGGACTCCACAGTTCTCCTCCTCCTCCTCCTCCTCCTCCTCCTCCTCCTCCTCCTCCTCCTCCTTCTCCTCCTCCCCCCTGTAAACCCAACTCCCTCTTAGCACTGATGTTGCTACCAATTTTGGGTCCTGAAACATCTGCAAGAAAACCCCAAGCTCGGAGAGCATCAAGGACTCCACAGTTCTCCTCCTCCTCCTCCTCCTCCTCCTCCTCCTCCTCCTCCTCCTCCTCCTCCTCCTCCTCCTCCTCCTCCCTGTAAACCCCACTCCCTTCTAGCACTGATGATGCTACTTAGTTAGAGTCATGGAAAGCCTGCAAGAAAACCACCAAGCTCAGAGATCACCAAGGACCTCTGGTTTCAACCCTGAGCTACAAATATTCTCCTTTTACTGATATCAAAGGAGACTCCAAGAACTCTGGCCAGCTTCACGATTCAACCCCATTCTTCCAACTGGTCCACGATTCAGGGCAGCCCTTCAATTGCAATGCTTAGCACATCCAGGCAAGCCTTCCCTGGAAGGGAGGTGGGTGGGTGGCAAGGTCAGCCAAACTTGGAGGGGTTAGAAATCCTTCAATCCCCTCTCCCCCCACTTTTTTTTTTATTTGGCAACTCCCCAGCCTGCCCTTCTTCAGCCACCCAAATAAAGAGAAGGAGGTTGGTAGAAGGAAACGAGCGCTTTCGCCTGGCAGCAAGAGACTTTACAGTCGCTAAATTGGAAGGAATTTCAAAAATGCTTAAAAAAAAAAAACCTGTCTGCATATGTTTATGCTTAAATCGCCGCCCCAGCACTAAGAGCCAGGCCGTGCCTTATCCCTCAAAAAAGGTGTTCTCTGGAGGTGGAGCCCAGCACCCATCATCCCCAGCCCGTTTAAGAGACAGCAGGAAAGTAACGGGAAGGCGTATGAAGGCGGGAAATGGGCAGAGGAAAACTAATGCTGACAACAGAAGCCACGATTGGTGGGGGGATCGTAAACCTCCCCACTCCGTAATGACTTGGTTGATTTGAGGTTAGGATGCCAAGCGAGGTTTTCTTAGTGTGTGAGGGCGCCGACTAGATTGATTAGCCTGACTAGGTGGCTCAGTGGCTAAGACGCTGAGCTTGTCGATCAGAAAGGTCGGGAGTTCGGCGGTTCGAATCCCTGGTACAAGTCTCCTGCGCAAACAGGGGGTTGGACTAGATGACCTCCAAGGTCCCTTCCGTCTCTGGGACTGTGACTGACAGCTATCCCCTCCGGCCGCCACGCACGCAACCCGCAGATCGACTCCTGAACACCATTAAAAGTTCCCCTTGCGAAGATTAACCACAATTGTCAAGCTGTTTTGACAAAAAGCCACACTCACCACATCCAGAGGAAAGCAAGCCACGCGGGGCTGGTAGCGAAAGGTTTCTGCGGATCGCTTGAACCTCGCAAGGGGAAACCAGGGGTGTGGGGGGGGGTTGTGGAGGCACCCCAAGCCAAATCTCGAAGGTCCGTCTATCCCCTCTCCTCCCCCCATCGCCCTCCCCTCCCCACTCCTCCTTCGTCGGCCTTTATGTGTATTTCTCTTTAGCCAGGTTCCTCCTACGTAAACTAAGATTTTTAGTTCAGTGAAATCCCAATCCATTAGTTTCTAGGCTTTTTTCAGGCAGCCAGCAAGCACCCTGCTGCCCATTGGGAGACTAAGGAGACTAAAATAGATCTATTTCGGACTTATTAGTCCTCATCAGTTAGCCACACCCTCATCTCATGTATCCTCCCCTGTAAAGGTACAGTATTTGTTTTCTTTTCTTTTCGTGGGCCTTTATGTGTATTTCTCCTTAGCCAGGTTCTTCCTACGTAAACCAAGATTTTTATGCAGCCCTAGTTCAGTGAAATCACAATCCTCTAGTTTTTTTCAGGCAGCCAGCAAGCACCCTACTGCCTATTGTGAGTCTCCTTAGTCTCCCAATGGGCAGCAGGGTGCTTGCTGGCTGCCTGAAAAAAGCCTAGAAACTAGCGGATTGTGATTTCACTGAACTAGGGCTAGTTTAGGAATTCACGGGGAGGGAGGGGCGGCTCTCCCAAACTTAACTTGAGGCTAATAAGGGGTGAAAAATGAGGGTTGAGGGTTTATTTTATTTTATTTTATTTTAATTTAATTTTTTCCTCTCCTCTCCCCGCCCAGGAAAGAGGCGCGCGCGATCTTGTGCGTCATTGGATGCAGGAGCCAAGCTCCCGCGGTTCCCCGGCGCTGACTCCCGTTGGGTGCATGCAGACGTGCCCCCGAGGCCAATCGGTGTCCTTGGAAACGGGGAAATAGGGGGGGGTGTCCCCAAGGATGGGCGATGGAAATCCCCCAGCTGCCGCCACGGGGTCCAGGGCAAGGAGGCGAAAGGGGCTCCCTGCTTTTCTTTTCCTCCCCTTCTTTCCTTCCCTCTCCATCCCTTCCCGGTTGGGAGATAGATAGATAGATAGATAGATAGATAGATAGATAGATAGATAGATAGATAGATAGATAGATAGATAGATAGATAGATAGATAGATATTTTTTCCCCAGAGATAGATAGATAGATAGATAGATATTTTTTCCCCAGTTCAGGCGCGCTTCCTAGCCTCCTTCCTCCGGGCTGCAGATTCAAAGCTGCTAACTCCCCGGAGTCGCAAAGGCGAGGAGCATCGGAGGTGTAAACGGCCAACTAAAGGAAAGGGAGCCCAGAGCCAGACGCATCGGCTCGGCAAATCCACTCCCCGCGTGGTGGGAAAACGGGCGGAGAGAGGTTCGCGGGGGTCTCTCCGACTCATTCACAAAAAAAAATAACCAGACAAGCAAGGGCGTGTGTACGTCGAGACACAACACCACGTGGCTGTGTTGTTGTTGTTGTTGTCGCCGCCGCCGCCGCTCCCTGGCAATGCCACCCGCGCCCCCTTCCCACGCCGAGACCCCGCTCGGGACCAGCCCACCCACCGCCCCGCGCGCGTCTCTTCGGCGGCCGCCAAGGAGCCACCGTCCCCAACCGAGAGAAGCGCCCGGGCGCAGCTGCCATCCCCAACCGTGCGCCCGCCAATTTGGAGCAGCGCCGAAAGGACAACAGCCCCTCGCCCCACGTCGCACGCCTCGCTCTGTCATCCCCAACCTTGCGCCCGCCAAACTTCGGGCAGTGCCAAATCTCTCTCTCCCTCCCTCCTTCCCTCTTTCTCTCTCTCTCTCTCCCCCTCCGTCCCTCTCCCTCCCCCCCCCTCTCTCTGTCTCTCTCTTCCTCCCTCCCTCTCTCTTTCTCTCCCTCCCTCTCTCTTTCTCTCTCCCTCTATCTCCTCCTCTCTCTCCCTGTGTCTCTCTTTCTCTCTCTCTGTCTCTCTCTGTGTCTCTCTCTTTCTCCCTCCCTCCCTCCCTCTCCCTTTCTCTCTGTGTCTCTCTTTCTCCCTCCCTCTCTCTCCCTCTCTCCCTCTGTCTCTCTCCCTCCCTCCCTCTCTCTGTCTCTCTCTCTTTCTCTCTCCCTCCCTCCTTCCCTCTCTCTCTCCCTCTCTCTCTCTGTGTCTCTCTCACACACAAACACGCCTTCCTTGTCATCCTCAACCGTGCGCCCGCCAAACTTCATCCAGCGCCAAAAGGACCCCCCCCTCGCCCGCGCGCTTCCCCTGTCATTCCCCAACCGTGCGCCCCGCCAAAACTTCGGCCAGCACCAAACGGGGCCACCCCTGCGCCGCCGCCGCCAACCCACCCACCCACCCACCCCGTTTCCTTTCCCCTTTCTTACCTGCGATCACTGCCGGCGCCTTCTGCCCTCCTTCGGGCCGCAACCAAGCTTGGACGGTGAAAGCATCCCGGGGTATCTCCAGCTCCGCCTTCAAGCGCAGTTGTTCGCCCTGGCCTCGGAAATAGAACGCCCTGCTCGGTGGGGTCAGGGGCCGCGACCCTCGTTTGGTCCCGGGGCTTCGTCCTGAGCTCGCCTCCTCCGCCGGGGGACGCGGGGCGCTTCCAAAGCTCCGGCCGCCGAAATGGAAGAAGAGCGCCTACCCCGGGCTAACCGAGTGGCGCAGGTGCCCGGCGCGGGGGTAACGCCAGAGGAGCGCTTGCTGCCGCTGCTGGTGGTGCTGTTGGCGCCGGGTGGCCCGCCGCGCCCGCCGGGAGCGCTCCTCCAGCCCGCATTCGGCGCCCCCGCTGGGGCTCCCGTGGCCGCCGGTGGCGTGGGCTGCCGCTGCCGCCGCACACACGACCGCGAGAGGCAGGAGCAGGAGAGCCCAGCGCCGCATCGCCGCGCGTGCTTTCGCCCGCGGCTGCCTTGGCGAGCGCTCGCGCGGGCTGCCAGTTTGCGAGCTCCTCCTCGCGGCTTTTTTCTTTCTTTCTTTTTTTTCCCCCTCCCCTTCTTCTTCTTCTTCTTCTTCTTCTTCTTCTTCTTCTTCTTCTTCTTCTTCTTCTTCTTCTTCTTCTTCTTCTTCTTCTTCTCCTTCTTCTTCTTCTTCTTCTTCTTCTTCTTCTTCCTTCTTCTTCTCTTTTTCCTCTTCTTCTTCTTTTTTTTTTTTGGTTTCTTTTGCTCGCTCTCGGACTTCTCTCCCCGGCTCCTCTCCTCTCCTTCGCCCTTGTTGGCGACTCGCGCTTTTTATAACCCTTCTCCCTTGCCTTGTCTCTCTCTCTCTCTCTCCCTCTTTTCTCTCTCTCTCTCTCTCTCTCTCTCTCTTGCCTCCCCCCCACCACCACAACCGAGCGCCTTTCTCCCACCCGCACGCTCTCTCTCTCTCTCTCTCTCTCTCTCCTCTCACACACACACACACACACCCCTCCGGCTTCGCGATTTCTTTTTTTTTTCCCCTCTTCACCCACCCTTCTCAAAATAAAATGAAATTCAACCGCCTCTCTTTCGGCGCGCCCCCCCCCCCGTTGGCTCCCCCTGAACCAGCAACAGCCACTCAAAGAGTCCGGCGCGCGTGAGATGCTCCGATTCATTTCATTTATTCTCTCTCTCTCTCTCCCTCTCCCTCTTCTTGTCCCGCTCCTTCCCTCTCCCGCTCCCTCTTTCTCCTTCTCCCTCCCTCTCTCCCCCCTCTTTCTCTTTTCCCCAACCCACCCTCTCTCTCTCCTTCTCACCCATTCTCTCTCTTCTTCTCTCTCCCTCTCTCCCCCTCTCCATCTCTCTTTCTCCTTCCCCCTCCCTCCCTCTCTCCCCCTCTTTCTTTCCCTAACCCACTCTCTCCCTCTCCTTCTCACCCACTCTTTCTCTTCTTCTCTCTCCCTCTCCCTTTCTACTTCCTCCCTCTCTCCCTCCCTTTCCCTTTCTCCTTCCCCCTCCCACCCTCTCCTTCTCCCTCTCTCCCCCTTCTCACCCACTCTCTCTTCTCTCTCCCCCTCTCCCTCTTTCTCCTTCCCCCTCCCTCCCTCTCTTCTTCTCCCTCTCCCTCTTTCTCTCCTTCTCCCTCCTGCCCCCCCCTCTCTCATTCTCTCGGCTTCCCTCCCCATCATCTTCATCAGATCCCCTCCCTCCTTTCTTTCCCACTTAAATGAAAGAAAAGAGAGAAAGGTAGACAAGAGGATGAGTGAATAAGAATTTGCTGGCTGGGTCCTGTTCTTTTTTTTTGGGGGGGGGAGATTTATTTCCATCCCCACCCCACAAAAAAAAAAGGAGGAAGATACCCACCCAGCAAAGAAAAATGACTAATCCATCACTTTGGAGAAAACGGTGGGAAGGGAGGGAGGGGGGATTGGAAAAAGAAGAGCCAGATTAAAGTCTTCCGGCCCCATCCTCACTTGGGACGGCTTTTATTCCGAGAGAAATTCAAACTGGAGGAGGAGGAGGAGGAGGAGGAGGAGGAGGAGGAGGAGGAGGAGGAGAAGGAGAAGGAGAAGAAGAAGAAGAAGAAGAAGAAGAAGAAGAAGAAGAAGAAGAAGAAGAAGAAGAAGAAGAAGAAGAAGAAGAAGAAGAAGAAGGAGAGGAATTGAGGAGAAGGAGAAGAAGAAGAATTGAGGAGAAGGAGAAGGAGAATTGAGGAGAAGGAGAAGGAGAAGAAGAAGAAGAAGAAGAAGAATTGAGGAGAAGGAGAAGGAGAAGGAGGAGGAGGAGGAGGAGAAGGAGAAGGAGAAGGAGAAGGAGAAGAAGAAGAAGAAGAAGAAGAAGAAGAAGAAGAAGAAGAAGAAGAAGAAGAAGAAGAAGAAGAAGAAGAAGAAAATTTCCCTTGTAACATTTCACCTCCACCTCTCTTTTGAGATCCTTCCAAAGCTCATATTCTTGACCTTTTGCCTTTTGGCCCCCAAGAATTGCCCTCACTTTGGATGGACCACACCCCCCTCCCCAGTGCTGGTATGATCTCCCTCCCCCCCACTTTTTTAAATTTTTATTGTCCCACAGCAAGTAAAAAAAGTCTTGAAACTTGACACTCATATATTTTTTAAAGTTAAAAAAAAGTGCTTTCTCTTTCTTTCCTTCTTCCCTGCCTCTCTCTGCCTTAATTTTTCTTCTTCCCCTCTTCTTCCCTCCAAAGTTATGCAATTGTCAATCTGACACACACACACACACACACACACACACACACACACACGTAAGTCTTTGAGGGTGGGTGTCCCCTTCACTGTAGCTAATCCATTACTTAAAATCCGAGATTCTCATCAGATTATCCTGGAGGAGAATACACACTTCATTCCTTCATTGGGAAACTGGAGGTACAAAGTCAGAGAGTAGGCCATTAAAAGCTGCTTTATGGCTTTTCAGGCAAATTGGGGATGGGGAGAGAGAGAGAGAGAGAGAAAGAAAAAGAGAAAGAGAGGGAGGGAGAGAGAAAGAGGGAGAGGGAGAAAGAAAGAGGGAGAGGAAGAGGAAGAGAAAAGAGAAAGGGAGAGAAAAAGAAAGGAAGAGAGAGGGAGAAACAGGGAGGGAAAAGAGGGAGAGGGAGAGGGAGAGAAAAGAGAAAGGGAGAGGGGGGAGAGAAAGAGGGAGAGGGGAGAAAGAAAGAGGGAGAGGAAAAGAAAAGAGAAAGAGAGAGAAAGAGAAAGAAAGAGGGAAAGATAGAGAGGGAGAGAGAAAGAGGGAGAGGGAGAAAGAAAGAGGGAGAGGGAGAGAAAAGAGAAGAAGAGAGAGAGAAAGAGGGAAAGAGGGAAAGAGAGAGGGAGAGAGAAAGAGGGAGAGGGAGAAAGAAAGAGGGAGAGGGAGAAGGAGAGAAAAGAGAAAGGGAGAGAGAAAGATAGAGAGGGAGAGAGAAACAGGGAGGGAAAGAGAGAGGAAGGGAGAAATGGAGAGAAAAGAGAAAGGGAGAGAGAGGAAGGGAGAGAGAAAGAGAAAGGGTGAAAGAGAGAGTGGGGGAAGAGAGAGACAGACAGGCACACACACACAGAGAAAAAAAATATTAATTTAATTTGTAAGTTTCTAATTTGAAAAACACCAAACAGAAATTGAGCAAGGGTGAATTTTTAAAGTGAAAAAAAGATTTAAAAAACGTTCTCTCGCCTTCCTAGTTTTCTTTTTTTTTTCTTTTCTTTTCTTTTTCTTTTCTTTTCTTTTTTCTTTTCTTTTCTTTTCCTTCCTTCCTTCCAAATAGCACATTTGCCTCTCCCCGGACTCGGTTCCTTACCTGTCTTCTATCTTCCTTCCCCCAAATCATAAATTCACAGGTACCTAACAAAGGCCAGGAGTTTTGAGAGACCTCTGTGCCTGAGATGGGGGTATTTAGGGTTGAAGGGCAAGCCTGTCTCTATCTGTGAGGGGGGTGGTGGATGTTGAGTATTTGTATATAAACACAACACACACCTCTGTGTTTGTGTATATGTGCTTCTTGGAAGATCACAAAAGCTCCCCCTAATGGCAACAAAAGGTTGGTTTTCAAAGTTTGACCAAGGAGCTAGGCACACAGTTCAGTTCCAACACTGCCCCTCCAAAAAAACCCACCACCTTCTGATCACAACATTCCCTAATTTTGGCTGTTCATAAATACAGTATTTGCCTCGGGTAAGGATATGTGCCAATACTTTTACGAAAAGCAGCTGATGTCACATATTCTAACCTGGTTAGCATCTCACCTGTAAACTTCAGTCTCATCCTTTCTTTCTAATTTAGTTGGGGAGGCCAATCACTCCTTATTTTATTTTATTGATTTGTTAATTTCATTTATTTGATTTCTGTAGCCGCCAGTGGTGGAATTCATTTTTTATTTTTACTACCAGTTCTGTGGGCGTGGCTTGGTGGACGTGGTGTGGCTTGATGAGCGTGGCTTGGTGGGTGTGACAAGGGAAGATACTACAAAATCCCCATTCCCACCCCACTCCAGGGGAAGGATACTGCAAAATCCCCATTCCCTCCCCACTCCAGGGGAAGGATACTGCAAAATCTCCATTCCCTCACCAGTCCAGGGGAAGGATACTGCAAAATCTCCATTCCCTCACCACTCCAGGGGAAGGATACTGCAAAATCCCCATTCCCTCCCCACTCCAGGGGAAGGATATTACAAAATCTCCATTCCCTCCCCACTCCAGGGGAAGGATACTGCAAAATCCCCATTCCCTCCCCACTCCAGGGGAAGGATACTGCAAAATCTCCATTCCCTCACCAGTCCAGGGGAAGGATACTGCAAAATCTCCATTCCCTCACCACTCCAGGGGAAGGATACTGCAAAATCCCCATTCCCTCCCCACTCCAGGGGAAGGATATTACAAAATCTCCATTCCCTCCCCACTCCAGGGGAAGGATACTGCAAAATCCCCATTCCCTCCCCACTCCAGGGGAAGGATACTGCAAAATCTCCATTCCCTCACCAGTCCAGGGGAAGGATACTGCAAAATCTCCATTCCCTCCCCACTCCAGGGGAAGGATACTGCAAAATCCCCATTCCCTCCCCACTCCAGGGGAAGGATACTGCAAAATCCTCATTCCCTCCCCACTCCAGGGGAAGGATACTGCAAAATCCCCATTCCCACCCCACTCCAGGGGAAAATATTACAAAATCTCCATTCCCACCCCACTCTGGGGCCAGCCAGAGGTGGCGTTTGCCGGTTCTCCGAACTACTCAAAATTTCCACTTTGTGTGGCAGCTGCCAAAAAAGCCAACACAGTGGTAGGCTGCATTAACAGAGGGATAGAATCAAGATCAGGTGAAGTGTTAATACCACTTTATAATGCCTTGGTAGGACCACATTTGGAAGCCCTGCATCCAGTTTTGGTCGCCACGATGTAAAAAAGATGTGGAGACTCTAGAAAGAGTGCAGAGAAGAGCAACCAAGAGGATTAGGGGACTGGAGGCTCAAACATATGAAGAACGGTTGCAGGAACTGGATATGTCTAGTTTAATGAAAAGAAGGACTAGGGGAGACAGGATAGCAGTCTTCCAATATCTCAGGGGCTGCCCCAAAGAAGAGGGAGTCAAGCTATTCTCTAAAGCACCTGAGGGCAGGCGAAGAAGCAATGGGTGGAAACTCATCAAGGAGAGAAGCAACCTAGAACTAAGGAGAAACTTCCTGATAGTTACAAACAATTAATTGGTGGAACAACTTGCCTCCAGAAGTTGTGAATGCTCCAACAATGGAGGCTTTTAAGAAGAGACTGGACAACCATTTGTCTGAAATGGTACAGATAGTCTTAAACTTACAACGGTGTGTTTAGTGATGGTTCAAAGTTCAAATGGTACTGAAAAAAAGTGGGATGATCTTTTTTGTCCTTTACAGCATCCCTATGATTATGTGATCAAAATTCAGATGTTTGGTAACTGGTTCATATTTCTGATGGCTGCAGCTTCCTGGGGTCATTGCTGTCACCTTTTGCGACCTTTTGACAAGAAAAGTCTCTTCTCCTCTCTTCCCTTCTCCCTTCCTTCTCTCCCTCCCTTATTCTTTTCTTTTCTCTTCCCTTCTCCCTTCCTTCTCTACTTCCTCTCTTCTCTTCTTTCTTCTCCTTTCCTTCCCCTTCCCCATTCCATTCCATTCTCTTTCATATCTCAGAAAACTACTTGGTTGTCCCTTGAAAAGCATCCAGAGATCTACTTCCTTGATGAAAATGTGGGAACCCAGAAAAGCTGTTGGCCTCCAAGAGATGATTTACTGTTCCAGATCTGTCCAACCTTCTGCAGTCCAGGGGGGAAAATGTATCTTGGATCTCTCAGTATCTTCCCTTGGGATTGAATGGAAGTTTTGGAACCCAGGGAGGATGGAGATTGTCTACAGGGCAACGTTGCAATCATAGGTTGGCCACCATGAAAATAAGAGTGAGCTTATACATATCTCACTCAAGCAAGTTCATCAGAACTTTCTTCTTCTTTGGGATGGAGAGGGAAAGCAAGGGGATAATTTCTGGCACACCGTTTCTCAAGGATCAATTCTCCTTCATACCCTCGTTCTCCTTCTCCTTCTCCTAATCTTTCTCCTTCTCCTTCTCCTAATCTTTCTCCTCCTTTTCCCCCTTGTTCTCCTTCTCCTAATCCTTCTCCTAATCTTTCTTCTTCTCCTTTCCCCCTCCTTCTCCTAATCCTTCTCCTACTTCTCCTTCTCCTAATCTTTCTCCTTCTCCTTCTCCTAAACTTTCTCCTAATCTTTCTCCTCCTTTCCCCCATTCTCCTTCTCCTAATCCTTTTCCTACTTCTCCTTCTCCTAATCTTTCTCCTTCTCCTTCTCCTAAACTTTCTCCTTCTCTTTCTCCTTCTCCTAATCTTTCTCCTCCTTTGCCCCTCGTTCTCCTTCTCCTAATCCTTCTCCTACTTCTCCTTCTCCTAACCTTTCTTCTTCTCCTTTTCCCCTACTTCTCCTAATCCTTCTCCTACTTCTCCTTCTTCTAATCTTTCTCCTTCTCCTTCTCCTCCTAATCATTCTTCTCCTCCTCCTAATCTTTCTTCTTCTCCTTTTACTCCTCCTTCTCCTAATCTTTCTCCTTCTCCTTCTCCTCCTATCTTTCTCCTCCTCCTCCTTCTCCTAACCTTTCTCCTTCTCCTTTTCCTCCTTCTCCTAATCTTTCTCTTTCTCCTTTTCCCCCTCCTTCTCCTAATCCTTCTCCTCCTTCTCCTTCTCCTAATCTTTCTCCTTCTCCTAATCTTTCTCCTTCTCCTTTTCCTCCTCCTTCTCCTAATCCTTCTCCTTCTCCTCCTTCTCCTGATCTTTCTCCTTCTCCACCTCCTCCTCCTCCTCCTCTTTCCACAAAACCATGCTCTCCTAAATACTTGGTCAAATGAAACATGCCTTGCCAGACAAGCTTAATGAAAGAACAACAACCTTCTGGATTGACTCTCTGAACTCTTAGGAAACTCCATCACCCTTGCTCACAATTCACATTTTCCACCAGCTCTCCACCTAACCTCCCACTTTCTTGTCTTCTTTGTAGAACCAGTGTGTCTTCTCCCCATAAATCCTCCCCTCCCTTGACCTTCTCACACCAGGGTTTCCCTCTTGTGCAGAGGTCTTTTTGCTCGTTTCTCCTCCTCCTCCTCCTCCGTAGGTGGTTCCTCTCCATGCTGCATCATTCAAGGGATGGTGGAAATTTACCTTCAGCTCATTTTCTTCTCTTTTGAAAGAGTTTCCAACGTTTGCGATCTCAACGGCCAGGATTATACTGCCTCTTAAGTTTTCTTTCTTTTTTTCTTTTGCTTTTTCCCCTAGCGGCAATGAGTTCACAGGAAATAATAAATAAATACCACAAGGGGAAAGAAAAATCCTTCCAGCTCATGCCCTTTGGGATGGAGAAAGACATCCGCAATTAAAAACCCATCACTGTTGAAATGCTTCTTAGGCATGTACCTCTGGGCTCGGCTTGGCCTCCACATTTCCCCTACCACGGGCTTCGTTCTAGAAATGATGCTTTTTTTTCATCCGCGTTCAGGGTTCAAGCAACCTAGAACTAAGGATAAAACGTCTGACAGCGTGAACAATTAATCAGTGGAACAAATTGCCTCCAGAAGTCATGGGTGCCTCGCAGGGGTGGGATTCAAATATTTTAGCAACCGGTTCTCTGCCCGGTGGCATGGCCTACTCTCTTGCTTGGTGGGCATGGCCTACTTGGTCTCCTGCACCATGGTGTGTGTGTGGGGGAACGTTTTCACCCTCCCCAAGCTCCAGAGGCTTTTCTCAAGGGCTCTGGAGGCCCTCCATTTCTGGAATTCCAGAACTTCCGAGTGGCCTGTTCTTTGCCCTCCCAGAGCCTCCACCCAGGCCCTGCACTTACCTGGCATCCAAAACGGGCTGTGTGGAGACTCCTGGGAGGGGAGGGGAGGGGTGAGCATGGCCTGCCAGTCCTTGCAACTACTGGTTCAGCAAACCAGATGTAAAATTAGCATCCAGTTTTCCCAAACTGGCTGAATCCCCTCATCAAACAACCCTGACGCGTCCCTCAATGAAATTGAGTGTTGTGACCCAGGCCCAAGTAAGTAGTAGGAAAATCAGTCAGTGAAAAAACAAACAAACTTTATCCGAACAGCTGAGAATTACTTCATTCCCAGCGTCGTTCACCTAAATTAAAGCAAATTCCTCCCAAAACAAATTCCTCAGTCCTATCGCAAACCTTGGTCCAATTAGGCAAACTGCAAAAGGCCTTTCTTGGCAAACATTCAGAAGTCACAGATACAAAAATAAATACAAAACGTAGACAAAGAAGAAGACGAAGCTACCAACGTTGTTTTCCGGCAAAGCCCAAACGCCATTGCTGGTCTTTTGTAAGCCTTATGGGAGGGGCCAATCATCTCTTGGCCCTACTCCTGAGTTGTCCCCTTTACTTGAGCTGCTCTTGTCTTCTGGCAGCTCTTCTCATGCGTGCATTAGGAACAGGCTCCTCCTGTTCCTCTGCCTCTCTACTGTCTGTCTCTGGAGGCTCCGGAGTCTGCACATCACTCCCCGATGGCCTTGGCCCCATCTCTGCCTCTGACGCAGAGCCCTCATCTGGGCCTTCCCATCCTCCATGACTGGCCCATGTTCTTCCTCAGCCTCATCACTGTCTGACTCTGCTGTCAGCTCCACAGGCTGCTGGCGGACCACAACATCAAGTTTGACATCCCTGGTATAGGGTCTCCTGTTTGAGCAAGGGGTTGGATGGACCAGTGGTAGAATTCAAAATTCTTTACTACTACGGTTCTGTGGGCGTGGCTTGGTGGGCGTGGCAGGGGAAGGATACTGCAAAATCTCCATTCCCTCCCCACTCCACGGAAAGGATACTGTAAAATCTCCATTCTCTCCCCACTCCAGGGGAAGGTTACTGCAAAATCCCCATTTCCTCCCGATCAGCTGGGACTTGGGAGGCAAAGAATAGACGGTGGCTGGGCCAGTCAGAGGTGGTATTCATCGGTTCTCCAAACTACTCAAAATTTCCACTACCGGTTCTCCAGAACTGGTCAGAACCTGCTGAATAACCATCTCTGGGTTGGACTAGAAGACCTCCAAGGTCCCGTCCAGCTCTATTCCGATGCAATTTACCGCACGGTGTGAATCGTACGAGTCCATCGTCGTCACGATGACTCCCATTTCTGGACCTTCTCCCTTCGGACATTCAATATCTGAGTTGGCCATCCAGCCCAAGCGTGTTGCGTGCAGGATTTTCAAACCGCAAGATAAGAAGATTTTGCAGACTAAATACAATAACTACGTGTCTCGCCTTTTAAGAGAGAGACGATAGACCGTTCAAAGTTCCTCCACTCCATATAAAAATGTACAGGAAAGGATTTTGGCACAAGCCTCGCTCGCTGCTCTATTTATCTAATCATCAGAATAAGGAAAGTGGCTTAAAAAACACTGAGACGGTTCCAGCCATTAGTCATACAACAGAGCTTAAATTAGTCAGAGCTGACAAATTCGAGTCTTTTTCAATGAGATTACTCTTAAGTATGACTAAATCCAACCCACCGGCTGAGCTGAAGGAACGGGGGAAATCAAAGCTCCATCTTCCCTTTTGTTTAAGGGAGGCAGAAACTTGTATATTGTTTTTTTAAAAAAAGGCGTTCAAAGGTGGAAGGTGTATTTCTCCCCTCTTTTTTTTTTTTTAGTTTGATGGAGGAGAATAACAGGGTGGGAGACATTTGGAGAGGTTGTTCTCTTTAATAATAATTTAAAAAATCAGCTACGTTGGCCACGATCCATTTCCTAGGTCAGGAGTCAGCAACCCGTAGCTCTGGAGCCGCATGTGGCTCCTTCACCCCTCTGCTGTGGCTCCCTGTCACTCAAAATATGCTTCGCAACCACCAATGTGTGACACCCACTGGCACACATTTTATTGAGATTTTCAACCCCCGGTAGGCCAACCATGGATAAATCCAAGAAAAGAAAAGTTTCAGAAGAAAACAGAATATTTAATTCAACTACATATGCTAATTTTGTGGCCGCTCAAGAAATAGTCAGGCACGGGAAGGATTTTGTGGCTCCCGGTGTTTTCTTTTCAGTGGGAAACGAGTTCAAATGGCTCTTTGAGTGTTGAAGGTTGCAGGCCCCTGTCCTGGGGGTTCCTCTTCTGTTGGGGCAGCTGAGCCCTTTTCAAAACCCAGGCTGAGGTCACCCACGAGCTCACTCCATTCCCAAGAATATCTCCATGAATCATGGGAAGCCTTCTGGTAAATGCAGCTCCTCATTCATTCATTCATTTATCAGCATCTCCAACAGAAGTTGTCCTGCCAAGAGAACTCCTCCTCTCTTTCCCAATCCTTATTTTGGGGAGGAGGGGAAAACCACACTAGAGCCCACATGTGGAGATTTGGTGGCATGATTTAGACTAAGGGTCCCCAATCCCCAGTCCGTGGACCAGCACTGAGCTGTGGCATGTCAGAACATGGGCCGTGCAAACAAGCAAAGACCCCATCTTCAGGATACAGTCGGCACATGAAACTCCGCCCCCTCCAGTCCACGGAAAAACCTCTCTCCATAGAACCAGTCCCTGGTGCCCAAAAGGTTGGAGGCCACTGATTTAGATTATCTGTGGTAGGAAGTTGGTCTTATGAGTGGCAATTGGAGTTTGTTCCCCATTCCAAGATATGAGTTTTGGGTCTGTGGGGGTCCTTGGTGCTCTCTGAGCTTGGTTGCTTTCTTGCAGATGTTTCACAACCCAACTAGGGAACATCATCAGTGGTAGAAGGGAGTGGGATGTGTGGAGTGGAAAAAGAAGGAGAATTGGAAGGAGGAGGAGGAGGAGGAGGAGGAGGAGAGGAGGAAGAGGAAGACTGTGAGGGTCCTTGGTGCTCTGTGCACTTGGGGGTTTCTTGCAGATGTTTCATGACCCAACTAGGGAACATCATCAGTGATAGAAGGGAGTGGGGTTTGTGGAGTGGAAAAAGAAGGAGAATTGGGAGGAGAAGGAGGAGAAGGAGAAGGAGAAGGACTGTGGGCTCCTTGTCTACCTACCCTTGAAAGGATTCTCAGAGTGACAGGTGGTTGTTCTGAAGCAATCCTGAGGGAATAATCGCCAAAAGTTTGGGAAAGATAAGCAAAGTCAGCTAGCAGAGAGAAACGCAAACACAACAGTGAAAAAACTACAGAAACATGGGAAAGACACCAAAAGCTACCCGGGAGGTTACACGAGGCTGGCTCCAGAGGATTATAAATGCTTCCTTGAGTGAGGGGTTCTTGCCTCCCGCCTTGAAAGAGGCGGTGGTGAGGCCCCTCCTCAAGAAGCCCTCTCTGGACCCAGCTGTTTTAGCAAACTATTGTCCAGTTTCCAACCTTCGCTTCTTGGCGAAGGTTGTTGAGAGTGTGGTTGCGCGACAGCTCCCGCAGTACCTGGATGAAACCGTCTATCTAGATCTGTTCCAGTCCGGCTTCAGGCCCGGGTACAGCACGGAAACGGCATTGGTCGCGTTGGTTGATGATCTCTGGAGGGCTCGGGACAGAGGTTGCTCCTCTGTTCTGGTCCTATTAGACCTCTCAGCGGCTTTTGATACCATCGACCATGGTATCATGCTGCGCCGGTTGGAGGGGTTGGGAGTGGGAGGCACTGTTTTACGGTGGTTCTCCTCCTATCTCTCCGACCGGTCGCAGTCTGTGTTGGCTGGAGGGCAGAGGTCGACCTCAAGGCACTTGGTTTGTGGGGTGCCACAAGGGTCGGTCCTCTCGCCTCTTCTGTTCAACATTTATGTGAAGCCGCTGGGCGAGATCATCCGTGGTTTTGGGGTGCAGTGCCATCTGTACGCTGATGACACCCAGCTGTACATCTCCACCCCAGACCACCCCAACGATGCCCTTGAAGTGATGTCCCGATGCCTGGAGGCGGTGCGGGTCTGGATGGGGAGGAACAGGCTCCGACTCAATCCCTCCAAGACTGAGTGGCTGTGGCTGCCGGCGTCCCGATATAGTCAGCTGGTGCCATCGCTGACTATTGGGGGTGAGACATTGGCCCCCACGGAGAGGGCGCGTAACTTGGGTGTCCTCCTGGACGCACGGCTGTCTTTAGAAGAGCATATGACGGCCGTGGCCAGGGGGGCTTTTTATCAGGTTCGCCTGATACGCCAGTTGCGCCCCTTTCTGGATTGGGACTCCCTATGCACGGTCACTCATGCCCTCGTTACTTCCCGCCTCGACTACTGCAACACTCTCTACATGGGGCTCCCCTTGGGGAGCACTCGGAGGCTCCAACTGGTGCAGAATGCGGCCGCGCGGGTACTTATGGGGGAGACATGGCGCTCCCACGTGACACCTCTCCTGCGCTAGTTGCATTGGCTTCCAGTGGTCTTCCGAGTGCGCTTCAAGGTGTTGGTTCTTATCTTCAAAGCGCTCCATGGCTTAGGACCCAGTTATTTACGAGACCACCTTCTGCCTCCGATAACCTCCCACCGGCCAATACGCTCCCACAGAGAGGGTCTCCTCAGGGTGCCGTCTGTCAGGCAATGTCGGCTGGCGACCCCCCGGGAAAGAGCCTTCTTTGTGGGGGCACCCGCCCTCTGGAATGAGCTACCCCCAGGGATACGACTAATCCCGGACCTCCGTACCTTCCGCCGGGCCCTGAAGACTTTTTTATTTCAGCAAGCCGGGCTGGATTAAAAAATTTTTTAATTGGGTGAATTTTATGGGTAACAGGGTTTTAAATTGGAGAAGCCCAAGATAATTTAATTCTGTTTTAATGTATTTTAATATTTGTAATGTGTGTTTTTAATTCTGGCTGTTCACCGCCCCGAGTCCTTCGGGAGAGGGGGCGGTATAAAAATTTAATAAATAAATAAATAAATAAATAAATAAATAAATAAATAAATAAATACCAATGAAACCAAGAAAGCATAAACACACCAACTCTGCAACTGGGCCCAAAGCCTTTTTGTCTTTGGTGGCGGTGAGGTGAACTGGGATGGAATAGCTCCAGAGGGGTTGACCATTGCTGAGAACGCTGGAAGAAGAAAGCTAGTCTCTGGAAGGGAGACAGGGAAAGTTGGCTTGATGTAATGGAGCCGCCAACCCACCGACATGTTTCAACGACCCCAGAAGTCGGCTTGTATTTTGCTCAATCAGCTGCCTTGATTCGATCCGTCAGGAATAAGGGAAGTGTGAAAGCCACAGAATGAACAAAAACTTGTGGCTCATGCCAGAGAAATGAAGAGTTTCAAGTCTGGGAAGCCAGAAGGACTTTTGTTCCTATTTTAACAGGAGCTGGCTTGGAATCTGTCCTGCCAAAACTTTGCTACCAAGCTGGATGTGGGACAAACCCTTCTTCTTCTTCTTCTTCTTCTTCTTCTTCTTCTTCTTCTTCTTCTTCTTCTTCTTCTTCTTCTTCTTCTTCTTCTTCTTCTTCTTCTTCTTCTTCTTCTTCTTCTCCTTCTCCTTCTCCTTCTCCTTCTCCTTCTTCTTTTCTCTCTCTCTCTCTCTCTCTCTCTCTCTCTCATTCTTTCTGTCTCACACACATTTCTGTCTCTCTCTCTTGTCTCTCTCTCTAATTCTCTCATTTTCTTTTTCTCATTTCTCTCATTCTGTCTCATTCTCTCACACACTCTCTTATTTTCTCTCTCTCATTCTTTCTTTCTCATTCTCTCATTCTGACTCTCTCTTTCTCTGTTTCTGACTCGCTCTCTCTCTCTCTCTCTTTCTGTCTCTCATTCTTTCTCTCACACACATTTTTGTCTCTCTTTATCTCTGTCTCTAATTCTCTAGTTCTCTCTCTCTCTTTCTCTCATTTCTCTCATTCACTTTCTCTCATTCTCTCTCTCATTCTCTGTCTCTCTCCCTCTTTCATTCTTTCTCTCTCACACACACATTTTTGTCTCTCTCTCATTGTCTCTTTCTCTCATTCTCTCTCTCTTTCTCTCACACTCTCATTTTTCTCTCTCTCTCTCATTCTTTCTTTCTTTCTCTCATTCTGAGTCTCTCTCTCTCTCTCTCTCTCTCTCTTTTTTTTTTTTTTCTCTCCTCCCACCCTCAGGGTTCCACCGAGGCAGCCATCCCTTGATTGATCGATCCCAGAAAGGGAAGGGACCCCATGAGTGAATGAAATGAAAACATTCCAAGCATGCCACCTGAGACTTTTAGTAGATGCCTCCAAGATGGTTGGGGAGGAGAAAGATATGGACTTTCAAACTGTAGTAGAAATGAAAACAACCCAGCACTCCCGATGCAAACCACGGAAGGAGTTCAACCCGACTGCAGAATCCGCCATTCTTACTTTAAAAACCTGGTAGACAACAGCCACATGAAGGATCTTCCTGAAAAAGATTGCAGTCTGCGGGCCAAGCAGAAGGAGAATAGTCAGCAGATGATGGGATTTCTTTTCTTTTTTTCAGATTTGTGTTTGCTTTCTTATGATTTCAAGAGGAATCAAGCGACAAAGGGGATCCATTTGTCAGCTTTGTTTTGGGGGATTGTATAGCTACTAGTTAGGATCCATTGAATTTGTTTCCTCCTCCTCCTCCTCCTCCTCCTCTTCTTCTCCTCCTCCTCCTCTTCTTCTCCTCCTCCTTCTCCTTCTCCTTCTCCTCCTCTTCTTCTCCTCCTCCTTCTCCTTCTCCTCCTCCTCCTCCTCCTCCTCCTCTTCTCCTCCTCCTCCTCCTCCTCCTCCTCCTCTTCTTCTCCTCCTCCTTCTCCTTCTCCTTCCTTACAGGAAGATCCTGCATGAGAAATATGCTTGGTCAGTGAAGAAGCAGGCACAGTGACATGGATGAAGGTCACTGTCCAAATAGGTTTCACAGCCCCAAAGCTAAGAATTCAGACATACAGAAAACAGGGTGGTTTCACAGTCCTCCTCTCTTAAATCCTCACAAGCACTCAAAATAGACTAGAGCAGACTGAACATCAACACCTAAGTTAAATCTACTGGGAAAGCATCCTAGTAGAGTGGTTTTTCTTCTGCGTGGCAAATTATGGTGACTCTGAATCCTGGGTTCCAAATCAACCAGATAAGAGTCAACACAATTCAAGAGGGTTCATTTGTGGCAACGTAAAGATTCTAAACTGATGACATATTTCACTCTGCCTCCCAGCATCGCCTGCTCTTCTCCTGCAATCTCTCTTTTATAATCTGCTGGGATCGAACTTGGTTGGAAACAGATCCGGAATCTTCTCACCCATCCCATCCAGCAGTGCTAAATTCCCTTGGAAAAACCTGAACAAGATTTTTCTATTTGGTTTGGTGACGCTGCCTTTAAGCCAACATTCACTGGGTGCCCTATATCTGGGATTGGCAATTCCAGTGGTCTTCCAGGTGCGCTTCAAGGTGTTGGTTCTTACCTTTAAAGTGCTCCATGGCTTAGGACCTGGGTACTTACGAGACCACCTTCTGCAACCAATAATCTCCCACCAACCAGCACGCTCCCACAGGGTGGGCTTCCTCAGGGTGCCATCACTAAAGCAATGTCGACTGGTGGTTCCCAGGGAAAGAGCCTTTTCTGTGGGGGCACCTACCCTTTGGAACAGATTACCCCCAGGGATACGAATGATCCCAGATCTTCGTACTTTCCATTGTGCACTTAAGACCTTTCTATTTCACCAAGCCGGGCTGGCATAAATCTCTTCTAATTTTCCTAAATCTTTATGTTGAAACTTCTTAACCGATGAACCAAATTGGCTTAATCATCTTATATTCACATTTGATATGTATGTTATTTTAACTGTTCACCGCCCTGAGTCCTTCGGGAGAAGAGCGGTATAGAAATTGAATAAATAAATAAATAAATTCTTGTTTTTGCCGAGGTATTATTAAGACTGATTTTTATAAGGGCGCCTGATGGACAGATGAAGGAAGACATTTGCTACAAGCAAATCTTTTTTCATTTTCCCTCTTCTATTTTGCAAAAGCTGGAATCACAAGGCCAGAGTCCTACTATGCGGCCTCAAGAGCAAACTGCACCTAATGTCTCCATGGCTTTTTTTAAAAAACAAAATAAAGACTGTTCTTGTTTCTGTATAATTAGTTGCAGCCTGCATTACGAAAACATTCCAGGGACTTATTCGTTGACTTAGTAAAAATCCCCCTTGCTTCCTCTATGAAGGAAAGGTGAAGGAGGGACCTGGGATGATTTTCAGCGAATTGAGAAGGACTGAGTGGTCTCTGAGAAACCGATCAGCGAATGTGAACTGTTCCTGCGTAGAAGAAAAGTTCAAGACTTTCAAAAGAGTTCCTTGCAAAGTTCAGGCATGGGTGTCAGACACAAAGGATCAGGCCATGTGTTAAGTTGCAGCACAGACGATGTATTACGGTGTTTCCCTGAAAATAAGACCCTATCTTATTTTTATTTTATTTTTTTTGCCACCAAAAGAGGCACCAGGTCTTATTTTCAGGGGGAGGATGTCGTCCACTGATTCACCTTACCTGCGTGCATCACCCCCAACCTCTTTTTTCATGTCCGAGGCCTTCAAGAATGTCTGGAAAAGCCAGCAAGGCCTTCCTGAAGACCTCTGTAGCCTGTGAGCTCTGTTATTGGCCTCAGATGCCTTTGGGAAAGCTTTGCCAGCTGCAGAAGAAATGAGCCAAAGTGTCCGAAGCCTGGCTGCAACCGTCCAAAGGTAAGTAGCTGGGCAGCTCCATCACCCTCATCCTCCCCCTAGCTTAATTTTTATCTGTGCACCCTGAAGCGGGCAGGGTCTTCGTTAGGGCTTATATTGGGCACACTGTTGTGGCTCCGTTACCTGAGCCTGTGTCATCGGCAGGAGAGGACTCCGAGAGTGAAGGAGAGGAGTTGGCAAGGCCTCCCTCTCCAGGACCCTCCTCTCTGGCAATGCCTTCGGTGTCCGCTGAAGGACAAGAGATAGGGCCGGGGCCAAGCATGTCCACGCAGCCACGGGTGGACAGTGATGAGGGTAATGAGTCTTGGCTGGATCCTCGGCAGCGTCGCAGAGATAAGCGCGTGCAACAGAAGAAAAGGCGTGCCAGAGATTAGACTGAGTCACTGGACCACACCCCACAGGGTATAAAAGGGGGTGAGATGGCCATTCAGACTCTATGATGGACAAAACTAACTACTATCGAGTCACATTGCATCTTTGGAAACAACATTATCGGCCTTGGATTTATTTTACGAACTGGACAATTCTTGACTGTGGGTATTTTGTTTATTGAGTAAAGTTCTTGGCAAGCAGCTACTGGGTTGCTGCCAAGCGTCTTATCAGAAGAATTGGTTGTCTGCCAGCTGTCTGTTTGTGTGCGTGTGTGGGATGGGGACAGAACACATACGTGTCAAAATTAAGCTAGGACTTACTTTCTGAGTAGGTCGTATTTTCTGGGAAACATGGTAGTTGAAGCCTATACACAAGAATCTAGTCATCTAATAGAATTGGCACTAAAGAAGAGTCAATTCAAGAATTCAAGAGGGTTTGGCCCTGGATCGCTTAAGGCAATGTAAAGATGCTAAGCTGATGATACACTTAACTCCGCCTCCCTAGCTCTGCCTACTCTTCTCCTACATCAAGTTAGGCAAGTCCTTAATTATGGAAAATTAACAGCAAACTAACACTATCAGTACCGTACAAAGAAAATATCTACAAGATATTTTATAGATGGCATCTCCCACCGGCACGGATCTCCAAAATGTTCCCCAATACATCTTCACTCTGCTGGAAATGCAAAACACAAAAAGGGACATACTACCACATGTGGTGGTCGTGTCCCAAAGCCAAACAATTCTGGAATAATATCAAAACCCAACTGGAACAAATAACAGCTCAAAAAGTACCACTAAAACCGGAAACATATTTATTAGGCATATTTACATGTAATTACGATAGAGAAATAATATATTTGATCACACATATTTTGACTGGCTCAAGGATCACTTATGCACAAAATTGGAAGATGGAAGAAGACCCAACACAAGATAGAATAATATCTAAAATAATGGAATGTGCTGAGATGGACAGACTCACCAAGGAAATTCAAGGAAAGGAAGAATCTGACTACTACCTGGTTTGGCAAAGGTGGTATCAATGGTTGGAGGGGAAAAATAAAACCAAAAGAGGATCCTAAAAGAGTAAGCCAAAATTCTGTACCAAATAAGATATAACAATGCATAATTAAATATTAAAAAATAATATCGTTATATACGGCGAGAGGAAGGAATATATATCGAGGAATAGAGGTTATTGATGTCAGAGGAAATCAGACATTACCTTTAGATGTTATTTATGTTATTAATGTTGTATTTGTCGCATTTGTATGTGTATGTGTATTTTGTGTGTTTATATATGTAATAAAAACTTTTTTTAAAAAAAAAGTTAGGCAAGTGCTGCCATTTAAACCAAATGTATCACAGTTCGTTCAGGCAGAAGATGTCGAACCTCAAGAATTTTGAGTGGAGAGTTGAGAGTTTGGGTGTGATGAGTTCAGCCAATTCTCAATGAAATCACGTTTGGTCCCTGTATGTCAGCAACCATCGTCTTAATAAAGGAGAATATTTGTAGCTCAGGGTTGACATGAGGGGTCCTTGATGCTCTCTGAGCTTGCTTGCTTGCTTTCAATTGCCATCTTCTCTAAGGCCAGCAAAATATCTCTGTATGGCCAAGCCAAGATTAGACCTCACCAGGGCCGGATTTTCCTGTAGGCTAACTAGGCTTCAGCCTAGGGCCTCAAGATCAAGAGGGGCCTACATTCAAATTGTTAGCAAAATTAAAATTACACTTTCACTATAGGTGAAAGGGCCTCATAAGTGGAATAGCCTAGGGCCTCTTTTCATCTAAATCCGGCCCTGGACCTCACCATCTCCTGAAATCCAGTTTCTCTGCCATTTAGAGCGTAAAAGAGCACAGTTGACCAATATATAATCCAAAACCTTGTTTTCCAGTTGGAACAACAACTTAACTAAGCACAAAGGATGGCATCAGTAGATAAACCATAGGCATAGCAGAGCTTTGTTTTTTGTTGTGGCCCCGCCCTCTGAGCCTATCTCATCGGAGGAAGAAGGCTCCGAACATGAGGGAGAGGAGTCAGCCAGGCCTCCCTCTCCAGGCCCCTCCCCTCTGGCACTGTCTCAGGTGCCGGCCGAGGGAGAGGAGATTAGCCAGGAGCCAGGTGTCTCGGATGAGAGCGAGGAAGGAGAGCCGTCATTCCTGGATGCACGCCAACAAAGGCGTGATAAACGGTTGCAGCAGTTAAGGAGGCGTGCTAGGGATTAGAACTGAGTCACTGGACCACACTCCAGAGACTATATAAGAGAGGGTGGTGACTGGTTAAACTCCGTGATGAACAAAAATGAACTTTGGCTAGTCACTTGAACAACGTCTGAAGCTGCCGAAGGGATATTGTTTTTGCTGGACTATTTGCAATGCGTATGTAATTTTATGTTATCTGTTGCAGTAAAGCTCTTGGCAGACGATGCTTATATTGCTGCCAAGTTTGAGATAACGACCTGTGTGCGTGCCAAGTGCTTTCTTAACCCTCGGCTGGCTGTGTTTGTGTATGTGTGTAGATGGAGACAGATCAGTTTTTGAAGAGGTGAACACAGCCTGAATTCCGTTCGATCAGCTTCCGAGTTCAGCTCATGTTGCATCCAAAGGGCCATTTCCTCTCGGATTCATTTCTTCAAATTCAAAGGTAGTTTGTCAAAAAAAAAAAATTCTTATTCTGCTGTCCATCTCAATTCAGCAAAAGATAGATGGCAACTAGCAAGAGAAAGCTTTCAGCTAATGTTCTTGGCTGGCGGAAATCTATATTAAATGTGTATGATAACATTTTTCACAGGAACATCTTCGCAAAGTGTGGCATGGGAAAATGTCTTGGGAAAAAAACAAACAAGCAAAAAAAAAAAAGAAAGAAAGAAAGAAAGAAAAAAGAACAGCACACAAAATGTAATTAAACTGTAATTTCCAAGGAAGTGGTCTTTATTTGCCTGAACGGGTCAACCTGTAACCAAGCTTGGCTTGCATAATCAGTGTCTGGGAGATGATTTGTTATGCTGGACACATCTACCTAATCAAAGCTGATGCTTAGTTTGATCGATATTTGGCTGTAAATCAGAGGTGTACAGTCTGAGACTCCAACATGCTAAAACATACAAAGTGTCAGCGTTCCAGAAAAGCCCCAACTCCAAGTAAAGACGCGGAAGCAAGCATTTTCCAAAGTTCTCTTTACTAGAATAGGCAAACTGGCACATCTGGGAAAACCCAAATCTGAAAAGTGCGGGTTTTCCCTCAGTAAGTCAAAGCTCCCAAAACCATCCCCTTTTCCACCCAGTCGATCACATGCTCGATAGAGAATAGAATAGAATAGAATGGAATGGAATGGAATGGAATGGAATGGAATAGAATAGAATAGAATAGAATAGAATAGAATAGAATAGAATAGAATAGAATAGAATAGAATAGAATAGAATAGAATAATGAATAGGAGAGGAGAGGATAATGAATAGGATAGGATAGGATAGGATAGGATAGGATAGGATAGGATAGGATAGGATAGGATAGGATAGGATAGGATAGGATAGGATAGAGAATAGAATAGAATATGGAATGGCATGGAATGGAATGGAATAGGAGAGGAGAGGAGAAGAGAGGAGAGGAGAGGAGAGGAGAGGATAATGAATAGGATAGGATAGGATAGGATAGGATAGAGAATAGAATAGAATAGAATAGAATAGAATAGAATAGAATTTGGAATGGAATGGAATAGAATAGAATAGAATAGAATAGAATAGAATAGAATAGAATAGAATAGAATAGAATAATGAATAGGAGAGGAGAGGATAATGAATAGGATGGGATATAGGATAGGATAGGATAGGATAGGATAGGATAGGATAGGATAGGATAGGATAGGATAGGATAGGATAGGATAGGATAGGACAGGACAGGACAGGACAGGACAGGACAGGACAGGGGACAGGACAGAACATGGAATGGAATGGAATGGAATGGAATGGAATGGAATGGAATGGAATGGAATAGAATAGAATAGAATAGAATAGAATAGAATAGAATAGAATAGAATAGAATAGAATAGAATAGAATAGAATAGAATAGAATAGAATAGAATAGAATAGAATAGGAATTATTTGTTGGCCACACAAGGAATTTGTCTTTGGTGCATATGCTCTCCGTGTACATAAACAAGGAGCGAGTGCCGCCGTCTGTGTCAGCCTGTGTCGTCTTCGCTTTCAAATCGTGGCTCTCAAATTAAATATTCATCTCTCTCCTTCCCCCTCCCCGCCATTGAAATATTAATGCGTTGCTGCTGTTTCTGTAACACATATTAATTTCTTATGGCATTTCCAGGCAATGCATAAGTTATAAAGACGCCCTCCCCTAGGAAGTCCTGCTTGACTCTCCCTTCTCTAGATGGACTCCCGGTTGGGGAAGGCAGTTTGGGAAAGAGGGGAGGGGAGAAAGAGGGAGATAATTTATTTCAGCAAGCTCACCCTCCCGTTTCCACCCTCCTCTCGGCTTTGAAACAGAATATTGATGTTTGCCGTTGCATCTCCTCCTACAGGGTGACTCATCCCTCCATTCAGTAATTTCTTCTCAGCAGAAAGTGCCGGAGAGGGATCCAGAGAACTGTCTGGCCACCGCAACCCCATTATAGAAATTAAACTTTACAAATCACCCAGAGATGAACGATCTAAAGGCGCACAAGGCTGACAATATTGATCGGTCTTCCAGTTGCCTGCTGCCTATGGCTTTGGAAAGAGAGAGCAGGGGGGTGGGGGAGGAGAGGGAGAGGGAGAGAGAGAGAGAAAGATGGGGCAATGGGTTTAGTTGTGAAGTACAGATGGAAGACACAACAGGGTGATAGGGTTTGAATTACAGTTAGGTTCTCTATTTATCCAGGTAGTAGGTAACTCCTTTATTTCTTTACCACCTTATTGGAATGATGATGATGAGGTTTCTTTACATGAACTCCGAGAGCTTCTGCATTGGAGACAAATTTGTCGTGGGCCTAATTACACTTGGCCAAATAAAGAATTCTATTCTATTCTATTCTATTCTATTTTCTATTTCTATTTCTATTTCTAATTCTAATTCTAATGCTATCCTATCCTATCCTATCCTATTCATTATCCTATCCTATTCTATCCTATTCATTATCCTATCCTATTCTATCCTATTCATTATCCTATCCTATCCTATCCTATCCTGTCCTGTCCTGTCCTGTCCTGTCCTATCCTATCCTATCCTATCCTATTCATTATCCTATCCTATCCTATCCTGTCCTGTCCTGTCCTGTCCTGTCCTGTCCTATCCTATCCTATCCTATCCTATTCATTATCCTATCCTATCCTATCCTGTCCTGTCCTGTCCTGTCCTGTCCTATCCTATCCTATCCTGTCCTATTCATTATCCTATCCTATCCTATCCTGTCCTGTCCTGTCCTGTCCTGTCCTGTCCTATCCTATCCTATCCTATCCTATCCTATTCATTATCCTATCCTATCCTATCCTGTCCTGTCCTGTCCTGTCCTGTCCTGTCCTATCCTATCCTGTCCTCTCCTGTCCTCTCCTACCCTACCCTACCCTACCCTACCCTACCCTACCCTACCCTACCCTACCCTATCCTATCCTATCCTATCATTATCCTATCCTATCCTATCCTGTCCTATTCTGTCCTATCCTATCTTGCATTCTATTCTATTCTATTCTATTCTATTCTATTCTATTCTATTCTATTCTATTCTATTCTCTTCTCTTCTCTTCTCTTCTCTTCTATTCTATTCTATTCTATTCTATTCTATTCTATTCTATTCTATTCCATTCCATTCCATTCCATTCCATTCCATTCTTTGATGCACCTCTTGGGAGTTGAGTCAAAAGATGTCCGAACAAAGCTGCAGTGGATTTTTTTAGAAGAGCAGATTTGCAAGAACATCTTGTTCTGTAGGAGATGACTGGGCTGAGGCCAAGGGTGGAAATCAAAGCTGCAACTTTCTCCGTGCAACAATAGTTCTAGTTCTACCTTCTGTCGTATCTGTTGGTCAACCTTAGCCTAGCACAGCCACCCAGCCTGACCAGAAACCTTTCCTAACCCATTCTGAAGAATCCAGAGCAAAACTAAGACCTTCCAGACCCATAACAGATGTTCTACCATGGAGCTGCAGCTGGCTTTGGGCAAGAAAGAAGGATTCCATTGTCACCCCACTGAAGAAGGCACATGCATCCAATTTTCAACCACAGAATAACATGGAATTGCGATAGAATCCTTAAAAAAAAACACACACACACACACACCCCACAACACTCCTTTCACAACAATGGCCTGGAGCACCCTCGCTTCTCGCGAGACGTCGAGAGGCCCACGTGAATTATCAAAATAAGAGTTTTGTTTTTAAAGTTGAAAAAAAAAAAGTGAGGGCAGGGAGGGAACCTTATCTGGACCTTGCAGAGGGAGCAACAGTAGCCGGGGTGAAAGAGTTTCTAAACTCTTATTCATATGGAAGGGTCAGCAAAGGGTCGCCGTGGTTTCCTAGAGATCTTTAAATTTGCTTTCTTTGGAGGTAGCTTGGCAGCTCTAGAGGGACCATGAAAAGAAACCCAACTCTTTCATCCAGAGGGGGCCTCAGGTGCTAAATTCAAGTTCAAAGCCTTAAGGTTTCTTCTCTCTCTCTCTCTCTCTCTCTCTTTTATGTTGCCGTGAGCAGTTTGGTCGATCATTCCCAGATACAGACTCCCCTTCACTTCAGCCCACCCAAACCCTGATTCTAACCCTCTTTGAGGAGAACAACAGCTTCTGCTGAAGTGTAGCATCTCTCTCTTTCTCTCTCCCTCCCTCTCATTCACTCCTTCCTCTTTCCCTTCCCCCATCTCTCTCCCTCTCCTTCTCTCCCCACTCTCTTTCCCTCTGTCTCTCTCCCTCTCATTCTCTTTCCTCTCTCCCCCTCTCTTTCCCTCCCTCTCTCTCCCTCCCTCTCCTTTTCTCCTTCCTCTCTCCCCCTCTCCCTCTCCCTTTCTCACTCTCATTCTCTCCTTCCTCTCTCCCTCTTTCCCTTTCTCCCTCTCCCTCTCTCTCCCTTTCTCACTCTCATTCTCTCCTTCCTCTCTCTCTCCCTCTCTCCCTCTCCCTCTCTCCTTCCTCTCTCTCTCTCTCCATCCTATTTTTAGGCCCACCCAGATTAAACTTCACTTCTGATGGCTTGCACAGACAGTGTATGAGAGAAAACGCTTGAAAGTGCTAAAGAATTTTTTTTTTTTAAAAAAAATAGTTGTCTACCCTATTCACTCTGCAAGAAAGGCCCAGAGAAGACAGTTTTCCCCACCCTGCAGAAGGTCCAATGTTTCTTTGCTTCTCAGGACACCAAGAAAGGCTCAAACATGTATTGAGAGAGACACAGACAGAGACAGAGACACACACACACACACACACACACAGAGAAAGACAGAGAGACAGAGAGAGAGAGACAGACAGACAGAGACAGACAGAAAGAGAGAGAAGACAGAGAGAGAGAGAGAGAAGACACACACAGAGAGAGAGACAGAGAGAGACAGAGATAGAGAAAGACAGAAAGAGACAGAGAGAGAGAGACAGAGACAGAGAGAGAAGAGAGAGAGACAGAGACAGAGAGACAGAGACAGAGACAGAGAGAGAGAGACAGAAACAGACAGAGACAGACAGAGAGAGAGAAAAGAGAGAGAGACAGATAGAGACAGAGATAGAGAAAGACAGAAAGAGACAGAGAGAGACAGAGAGAGACAGAAAGGAGAGAGACAGAGAGAGAGAGAGAGAGAGAGACAGAAACAGAGACAGACAGAGACAGACAGAAAGAGAGAGAGACAGATAGACAGAGATAGAGAAAGAGAGAGAAAGAGACAGAGAGAAAGAGAGAGAGACAGAGAGAGAAAGTTGTGATAGCTGAGTGACCAGATGGGAAAGTGTTGGCCATGCTGGGCCATACAAACACACTTCTGTTATGGGATGTTCTTGATAATGATGGATAGCTTGCCCCACCGACATTTTGGACCTACGTTTTTTTTTTTTTTCATCACACCAGATGTTCACGGTTGCCTATTGGTGCTAGGGCATGCAGAGTTTTTACCAGACTTGCAAGTTCCTTTCCTTGTTCCCTTGAGAAGACAAGATCTAAATATTTTCATTCACTACACCCACTTTGGCTTCTTAGTCATGGCTAGCTGTGGTTACACAGAATATTTAACTAGGGTCAAGAAGCAAATGTGTTGTGTAGGCCACTAATTGGGGCAGGAAAGTTCCAGTTTTAACCCAAATGTGTCTTTCCTCCTGGCCGGTGGAGAAGAACCTTCAACATTATGAAGCTTCCCAAGTCGTCTTCTGGTCTAAGGATGGATAGACTAAGAGTTAGTATGGAAAGCAATGCGTGGGAAGACTATGACTCCAAAACGTTGTATCACTATATGCTTTCAGGTCTAGAAAGTCTAGAAGATGTGCCTGGTTTAGGATTAGAGTTATAGTGTGGCCTGGCTTGATCCATTTCAGGAATATCACTAGTTCTCCTGAAGTCATCCCAAACCTTATTCCAGGGGCTGAAGAATACATGACCTTAAGAAGTTCTCGGTGCTCTCTAAGCTTGGTGGTTTGCTTGCAGATGTTTCATCACCCAAACTAGGTAACCTCGTCACTGCTAGAAGGGAGTTGGGTTTACTCTCTCCCCTCTAGCACTGATGAGGTTACCTAGTTTGGGTCATGAAACATCTACAAGAAAACCATCAAGCTCAGAGAGCACCAAGGACAGGGGTGGGCTGCTGTGGGTTTGCAGGGGTTCGAGAGAACCTCTAGTGAAGATTCTGTGCAGTTCAGAGAACCCCCAAATCCGACTCCTGGTTGGCCTCACCCACCCCACCCTACCCCCTCCCTTCCCAGGAGACCCCACATGGGCCATTTTGGATGCAGTAAGTGCAGGGCGCACATGGAGACTCGGGAAGGATGAAAAATGGGCCTACCAGAAGTTCGGGAAGGCCGGAAACAAGGCTGTTTCCAGCCTCCAGAGGGCCTCCAGAGCCTGGGGAAGCTGTTTTTGTCCTCCCGGAGGCTGAAGAAAAGCCTCCAGAGCCCGTGGAGGGCAAACCCCCACCGTGGCCATGGCCATGCCCACCCAGCAACCGGGCAGAGAGCCCCTTGCTAAAATTTTTGAAGCCCACCCCTGACCAAGAACCTCTCATTTCAACCTTAGAGCTACAAATATTCTCCCTTATTGGTCATACATGACCTTTCCTCTTTCCAAACCAAGGCCTGACAACGGGAAGGCTAAGAAGCTGCAGGAGAAATCTCCAAAGCACCACGAGATAAAACATCCCATTCTCTCCGATATCTGTAAAAGAGGCAAGCCATCGACCGCATCTGCTGGCTTCTCCTGTTCCTTACAGCCCAGACAATGGGAGTGGAGAAGAAGGAGATAGCTTTGACTTCCAGAGAGCGCTCCGGATGCTTTCCTCCTCACAAGTCTTTAAATGTTATTTATCAGAGTGTCAAGTGGGCACGAGGCCCAGGTGGAAACGCACCGGCTGTTAAGCTTGCTAAAATGCCAGACGGATCATCATAGTATTAATTAAAGGCGATTGTATTTCACAAGGAGACAAATGCCAAGTTTGGGTTGTGAGCTGCAAGGAGAAGGCTGCCTCGCCAATTCCCACCCTCCCAGCTACACTTTTAAGTTACTTTTTGACTCAGAATATGGGGGGGGGGGTGTTAAGGGATGCGGGGGGGGGTGAGGGGAGAATGTCGGGCTTGCCTAATCCTTGTGACATTTAAAATAGGACCTGTAAAAGAGGCGACCACAAGGTTAACTCACGACATGCCAAAACGCCTGGTGGAACGGATTAATATAAGATGTTGCAATGACTATCAGCAGTAGTGGATTTCTTTAATTTCTCTCCCTCTCTCTCTCCTTCTGGAGGAAAAAAAATCTCTGTTTATTTGGCCCAAGTTCTTCAATGAGGATAATGAATGCGTAAGAGATAAGTTTGCTTTCATCCAGCCAGAACATCAATCCGTTCTGATGTTAACCATTCATGCAGGGGTGAAATCCAGCAGGTTCTGGGGAACCGGTAGCGGAAATTTTGAGTCGTTCAGAGAAGCGGCAAATACCACCTCTGGCTGGCCCCAGAGTGGGGGGGGAGGGGAATGGAAATTTTGCAGTATCCTTCTCCCCATTCCCGGAGGGAATGGAGATTTTGCAATATTCTTCCCCCAGGAGTGCGGAGGGAATGGAGATTTTGCAGTATTCTTCTCCCAGGAGGGGAGGGAATGGAGATTTTGCAATATCCTTCCCCTGGAGTGGGGTGGGGATGGAGATTTTGCAGTATCCTTCCCCCAGGAAGGGGGGGAATGGAGATTTTGCAGTATCATTCCCCAGGAGTGGGGAGGGAATGGAGATTTTGCAATATCCTCCCCCTGCCACGCCCACCAAGCCATGCCCACAGAACCGGTAGGGAAAAAAATTTGGATTTCACCCCTGCATTCATGCAACTTTTAATGGACATTTTGGCGGGGGGGGGGCGGTC
Organism: Arizona elegans; assembly: GCA_022577455.1. Taxonomy (NCBI): domain Eukaryota; kingdom Metazoa; phylum Chordata; class Lepidosauria; order Squamata; family Colubridae; genus Arizona; species Arizona elegans. The sequence continues at coordinate 365,863 of JAKOOJ010000091.1, forward strand.
CATAGATCATGATTTTAAGCAGTGATGCTCGCGAATTGCCCTTCAAGCTGTTCGAAATTATACTTTATTGGTTATTGTCGTTGTTGGGTAAAGTTGCCTTGACAGTCGGAAGGCACGGAAATGTGGGGTGTAAATTCAGGAATAAATTAAATAAAAATAAAGAGGAAACATGCCATCACGGAAAATGAAAAACCCTCAAACCATAGAAAGGCAAATGTGTTTTGGTTAAGTGGCAGAAGCATAGGAAAACAATGGGGAAAACAAAATATTGCAGCATCTAAAATATTGGCCGCGGCCGCTTGTTTATGTATTTGCTAGATTTGGTAGTTGCTGCAGTTTTATGACTTAGTGAATCAGTTGGGGCCAACATTTTCTGAATGAAGAATCTTTGTGAATGAAGAGAAGAAGAGAAGATACCTCCGGGTGCCGTCAGCTAAACAATGTCGACTGGCGGCCCCCAGGGGGAGGGCCTTCTCTGTGGGGGCACCCACTATCTGGAACGAGATCCCCCCAGAGATACAGAGGATCCCGGATCTGCGCATCTTCCGCCGTGCTCTTAAGACTCTCCTATTCCAGCAAGCCGGCCTGGCCTAATTTTCTCCCCTGTTTTAAAATTCTTTTAAATCGAAACTTTAATTTTAATTTTAAATTATTGGGATTTTTAATTGTTCTCGGGCTAAATTATTTAATCTGGTTTTAATTATGTTTTTTAACTTTTGTATCTATGTATTTTATTTTGTGCCTGTTCACCGCCCTGAATCCTTCAGGAATAGGGCGGTATATAAATCTAATAAAACCAACCAACCAAACAAAACAAACCTTCAGAATTCTCGAGGTTGGCATATTTCATATTATGGGGGCTGACCACAGAAAAGTTCTGCTACTTTATGAAGTCCCAGGATGTCCATATCTGTCAGGTAGCAATAAATGGGACAGTGATAATGGATGCAATCCCAGGCCAAGGTTTCACTTTGTGTCAACATATCTCATGTCAAGGAGAGAGTCAGCCTGGAAATAAGGAGAAATTTCCTGACAGGGAGAACAATCCACCGATGGAACAGACATTGCCTTCAGAAGTTGTGGGAGCTTCATCACTGGAAGCTTTCAAGTAGAGACTGGACTGCCATCTGTCAGAAATGGTGTAGAGTCTCCTATTTGGGGTGGGGTGGGGGGTTGGACTAGGTCCCTTCCAACTCTCTTATTCTATTATTCAGATCCATTCGTGAAACATCCAAGTCAAGGGCTTTATTGCTTACTACCTATAATACAAGAATCTCCCTAGATTGCTTACCTTCCCCTGGAAACAATCAGATAAGGTTTCATGGAACTGATTGGGCAAATGTCAGGCTTATGCCTCTTGTGACCACACAAGAACTCAAGGCTAATTCCCTGCTTGACCCCTCCTTCCTGCCTACCTGAGAGTTTCCCAATAGCAATAGACTAATATACGGCTTCACAGTCCTCTACAGCCCTCTATAAGCGGTTTACAGAGTCAGCATATTAGCCCCCAACAATCTGGGTCCTCATTTTACTGACCTCGGAAGTTGGCCTGCAATGATGCATTCTAATCACTGGGCCATCACGGCTCCTAACAACATGGTCTGATGAATAAGCCACATGGCAAATTTTTGCTGAGCATCCTAAGCTCTGAAATGTGTTTTGCAATAGGTTCAGACACCATACTTAACCAAAATGAAACTAAAACTAACCTGTGGCATAGTGCCAAGCCTATAATATACGTGGCTCATAGCCTAAGCTTTAATGGATAGATATGGCTTCACTCTGCAGATTATATACTGGAGTCCGGCAAGGATCCCCTACGCACATTCAGATGAGGAGAGCACATCTTTCTCCTTCTATCCTGGCCACTTTTAGAAGCACAACTGAGAACATTTTAACAAACTGCATCCCTCTTTGGTTTGGTGGCAGCAGTGCCTCAGATAGAAAGTCCATACCGAGAGTGGTGAGGACAGCGGAGAAGATTATAAGAAGCTCGCTTCCTGTTATTCGGGATGCTGCTTATAACCACTATGTGCTTAGAGCTCAAAGCATTGTTGAAGACTCCACACACTCACTTCACGATCTGTTTCTGTTGCTCCCCTCTGGGAGGGGGTTTTAAAGTATCTATAGCATGGCTACTAGATTCTGTAACAGCTTTGTTCCTTACGCCATCCATCTTGTAAACCTGCAGGATTCTTTTTTCTCGCCATGTATATGTATACCTTCGAACTGGACTGTGATGTTTCTCTATGTCATATATGTGTCTGTATGTGGGTATATGCATAATGGTTGCCTTTTGAGAGCTGAATGCAATGAAATTTCATTTTAATGTATGCTGATTAGTGTCCATTTAAAGTGACAGTAAAGTTCTATTCTATTCTATTCTATTCTATTCTATTCTATTCTATTCTATTCTATTCCATTCCATTCCATTCCATTCCATTGTAATTCTATTCTATTCTATTCTATTCTATTCTATTCTATTCTATTCTATTCCATTCCATTCCATTCCATTCTATTCTATTCTATTCTTATTCCATTGCATATTCTATTCTATTCTATTCTATTCTATTCTATTCTATTCTATTCTATTCTATTCTATTCTATTCTATTCCATTCCATTCCATTCCATTCCATTCCATTCCATTGTAATTCTATTCTATTCTATTCTATTCTATTCTATTCTATTCTATTCTATTCTATTCTATTCTATTCTATTCTATTCTATTCCATTCCATTCCATTGTAATTCTATTCTATTCTATTCTATTCTATTCTATTCTATTCTATTCTATTCTATTCTATTCTATTCCATTCCATTCCATTCCATTCCATTCCATTCCATTGTAATTCTATTCTATTCTATTCTATTCTATTCTATTCTATTCTATTCTATTCTATTATTCTATTCTATTCCATTCCATTCCATTCCATTCCATTCCATTCCATTCCATTGTAATTCTATTCTATTCTATTCTATTCTATTCTATTCTATTCTATTCTATTCTATTCTATTCTATTCTATTCTATTCCATTCCATTCCATTCCATTCCATTCCATCCCATCCCATCCCATTCTATTCTATTCTCACCAGTGAAAGGTTTATATCTTCTGTTTTTCAAACAGTGATGCTGATACCAGCAACTGAAAAGGAGGATGGGCATAGCACCATCATTCGGAGTCAGTATTCTCTTGTCCTCTCTCTATTAGCCAAAGCATCTTAATGACCATGGAAACCGTCTTCTTAGCACTGACTTCATAGGAACATACCCTGACAGCATATTTATTTTCAGGCAAGACTAAACATTATTGAAAACCCGCTCCGTTTATTTTGATTGTGCGTCTGGCAATGTTGTCTCAAACAATGCAGTGTGTCTTCCATGCTGTGTGGCACAGATGTGTTCTTGGCTCTTCCTGACACAACGCTTCCTCCCCCCCCCCACCCCGCCCTCTCTCTCTTTCACATACACACACAAAGAGAAAGAAAGAGACAAACACACGCATAAACAGAGGGAATCACAAGTCCTTGGGCTGCCAACAGCTATAAAATCTACGTGCACAAATAACATGCTAGGGTTATTCATGTTAATAACATGAAATCCTCTTTGGATGCCACCAAGAAAAATGGCCAGCGTAATAAAATGCCTTGGGTTCCAAACGAAATAAAATGTGCAAACATTTCAACTGCCTTTCGCGGAAAGCACAAACGTTCCATGGAGTGGATCCAACCGCACAAACAGTCCTTTCGGGGTCACAACGGAGACGCAACGCAAATAGTGGCACCGTCTTCATCTCGTGTTCTATGTTAACTGCTGGCTGACGACTGCCAAACGTTTATGAATGGGAAGTTGCACTTTTATGTATAGACGCGTGCGGGGGACACGATATACGTTAACGGGACAGAATAACAGAGTTGGAAAGGATCGTGGAGGTCATCTAGTCTGACCCCTTACTCAAGCAGGAGATCCTATACCCGTGATGGCAAATCTATGGAGCCATATTGGTGGGCCCGCGAGCTCAGCTCCGTCCCACCGGAAGTCGGCAATCGGGCTGTTTCCGGCCTCCGGAGAACCACCAGGTGGGTGGGGAAAGCTGCTTTTGCCCTCCCCAAGCTCCTAGAAAGGCTCTGGAGGCTGGGGAGAGTGAAAAACGGGCCTTCCGGTTCCACCAGAAGTTGGCAAATGGGCCATTTCCGGCCTCCGGAGGGGTGGGAAAGGCCATTTTTGCCCTTCCCAAGCTCCTAGAAAGGGTCTGAAGCCTGGGGAAGAGAAAAAAACGGGCCCACCGTGCCATCGTGTCCCAGGAGCGGGGGGGGGAGTGCGCGCATGCACGGGTCACATGGAATTATGGGTGTGGGCACGCGTGCGTGCAATATCCCCTTCCCCCGCTCCTGGCACACGATGGCAAAAAGATTAGCCATCACTGTCCTATACCATTCCAGACAAGTGGCTGTCCAGACTGGTCTTGAAAACATCCAACGATGGAGCACCAGGGGTGAAATTCACTTACCTTCCCTACCGGTTTGCAAATGCGTGCGCGCCATCATCTGTGCATGTGTAAAGCATTCTGCGCATGCGCAGAGGCTTAAAATGTCGCCAAAAAGCAACATCATGACGTCCGTGTGGGTGGGCGGTACCTCCCACAGCCGTTGCTACCAGTTCACCCAAGCCAGATAGAACCAGCTGGATTTCTGGAGGCAAGTTGTTCCACTGATTAATTGTTCTAAATGTTAAGAATTTTATCCTTAGTTCTATGTTGGTTCTCTCCTTGATTTATTTCCATTCATTGCTTCTTGTCCTGCCTTCAGGTGCTTTGGAGAATAGCTTGCCTCCCTCTTCTTTGGGGCAGCCCCTGAGATACTGGAAGGCTGCTATCATGTCTCCCCTGGTCCTTCTCTTCACTAGACTAGCCATGCCCAGTTCCTGCAACTGTTCTTCATATGTTTCAGCCTCCAGTCCTCTAATCATCCTTGTTGCTCTTCTCTGCACTCTTTCTAGAGTCTCAGTATCTGTTTTACACCATGGCGACCAAAACTGTATGCAGTATTATATACATACATGTGCGGGTGCATGTATGACAAATAAATTAAAATAAATAATGCAGCATTATTATATATGAAAGGTGACAGATCTCATGTCCTTGCCACTTTCTCCCAACAAATAAAAACTGTGGAAAATTTCAAAGCGACAAAAGCTATTATATAAAGTACACACATTGTTATATTCCTTTTCCTGACCAAATGCAGAAAAGGAGTGAAAGAGGCCAAAAGTGATCCCCCCGCTTTCCTTTTTCTTCAAAACTAATGGTTGTAACACCATTTGATATTTAAACTGACAAAGTTAATCATCTGCCTGGAAAAGATTCTGGTTTAGTTAGGAATGCAATCAACAAGGGCCAAAGAATTTGATCTCCAGATTTTCAGCTTGGGTGGACCAAGCACAAAAAAAAAAAAAAAAAAAAGGATAAATCTGCCCAGTGATTTTGGAGGGATAGACCTTCTCAGACCTTGGAAGGAAGATATGTGTGTGAAAGAAGGTTGGCCCTACTCACTGTGGAGGTGAGTACCATCCACCCTTTCAATGTCTCCAAGAAAAGGTGATCTCCAGTGGAGAAAAGATTCCAATAGCAGAGAATGCATGTCAACTCAAGCTTGAACTGTTGAGATCTTGGTGTTTGTTGGCTTTTCTCTTGCAGGTCTTTCGTCAACACACCAGGGAACAGAATACCAAGTTTAGTGAATACCAAGAATCCAATCGATGAAAGGTTGCCTTCAATGTTCCAGCTTCTACAGAATAACAGAGTTGGAAGGGACCTTGGAGGTCTTCCAGTCCAACTCCCAGCTCAAGCAAGAGATACTATATCATTTCAGACAAATGGATTCCAGTTTCTTCTTAAAAATCTCCAGTGTTGGAGCAACCACAACTTCTGGAGGCAAGTGATTCCACTGATTAATTGTTAGGAAGTTTCTTCTTCCTTCTAGGTTGCTTCTCTCCTTGGTTAGTTTCCATCTGTTGTTCTTTGCCTTGCCTTCAGGTGCTTTGGAAAATAAGTTGACCCCCTTGTCATTGTGGCAGCCCGTTAGATAATTCTACACAAAGCAGAAGCAGAAAAACAACAACACAGAACATTTTCTCTTTCCTTCATCTTTTTTATTTATTTATTTGATTTATATGCCGCCCTTCTCCGGAGACTCAGGGCAGCTTACAATGCGTTAAGCAATAGCCTTCATCCTTTTGTATATTTATACAAAGTCAGCTTATTGCCCCCACAAACTGGGTCCTCAATTTACCTACCTTAGAAAGGATGGAAGGCTGAGTCAACCTTGAACCTGGTGAGATTTGAACTTACAGTAATTGCAGACAGGTGGTGTTAATCACAATGCTATCAGTCTGCTGAGCCACCAGGCCCATCTTAATCATAATCATAAGTTTATTTGTCAAGCATATATAAGAGAACAGGTAAAAGTATAAACATAATTTGAATACATGATGCATATTGCTTAACGCATTGTAAGCTGCCCTGAGTCTCCGGAGAAGGGCAGCATATAAATTAAAGCAAAAACAAACAAACAAACAAACAAACAAACAAACATGAAAAGAGTAAGTAAAAAGGAATATTAGGACAGGGATGGTAGGCACCCTGGTGCACACCCCTTACAGACCTCTTAGGAATGGGTTGAGGTCAACAGTAGACCATTTAAGGTTAATGTTTTGGGGGTTTGGGGAAGAAACTACAGAGTCAGGTAGTACATTCCAGGCATTGACAATTCTACTCAAGTCATATTTTCTGCAATCGAGCTTGGAATGATTTACCTTGAGTTTACCTCAGTTTACCTTGAGTTTGTATCTATTATTTTTATATTATTATTTATTGATTAATCTTTAGTGAGATTCACAGCCTTTGAGGCTGGTTAATAGCTCAGCAGCTCGAGTCCTAACCAAGGACCTAGGAACTGTTAAGGTATCGTCGGAGGATGAAAGCTGTTCCAAGTAAGGTGGTTTTTTGTAGAGTCAAAATGTTCAAGTCCGGCAAATTTAGAATTTCTAAATAGCCCTTTGGATATTGCTCCAAGGGTTCCAATTATAATCGGGACAACACACGATTTCTTTTTCCACAGTCGCTCAACTTCAATTTGCAAGTCCCGGTACTTTGTGATTTTTTCTTGCTGCTTATCTTCAATCTGTGCATCACCAGGTATTGCAATGTCAATGAACCATACTTTTTTCTTTTCAACTATGGTTATGTCAGGTGCGTTGTGGACCAAGTGCCTGTCAATCTAAATCCTAAAGTCCCACAAGATCTTGAGTTTCTCATTCTCTAAAACTTTCTCAACCTGATGTTCCCAGTGGTTTTTGCTGTACTCAAATCCAAATTTCTGGCACAATTTCCAGTGAATGATTTTAGCAACATGGTCATGGCGTTGTAGGTAGTCAGTTTGTGAAATTTTGCTGCACCCACTGATCAGGTGGTCAACTGTCTCCTCTTTCTCATTGCAGAGGCGGCATTTGCTGTTGGTGGTAACATGTTGAATTTTTGCCTTCATACAGTTTGTGGTTAGGGCTTGTTCTTGAGCTGCCAAAATAAAGCTTTCTGTTTCTTTTTTCAGTACTCCTGATCTTAACCAGTTCCAAGTTAGTTTCTGGTCAGCTTTGCCTTCAATACTTTTCAAGTATTGGCCATGCAGAGCTTTCTGTTTCCAATTTTCAGCTCGCTGCTCAATTACTTCTTTCTTATATTCTGCTTTTGTTTTAGTTGTCTTTAAAAGGCCTCCTTTATTTACTTCCTTAATCATTGGTTCTTCACTTTTCTGGATGTAATCATTCAAGCTGCATTTTTCTTCTTCCACAGTCTGCTTTACTTGTAGGAGTAATATTATTATTATTATTATTATTATTATTATTATTATTATTATTATTATTATTATTACTTATTATTGTTTGTATATATTATTTGGTGTAGGGTAATAGATTGGTTAATGATTGATTCCATGACTTTGCAGGTGACGCAACATAAAGAGATTGGTCTGTAATTTTCAATTAGGTTAGGGTCTTCCTTTTTGAAGATAGGGATGACCCTGGCTTGTGACCATTGGTAGGTACTGGCAAGGTACTGGCACTTATTTACAAGGCCTAGACTTTCAAAAAATAGAAGTTTACCACTGATCTGAGAAGATTCCTATGGTGGCTCCTTAACCAGAGAAAATACCTGTTGACATCCATGCATGAATCACATTGGAACGTGAGGTCATCTCCTTCAAGAGCCAGTTAGGGGAAATGGTTAGAGAAATCCTACCCATCCACTTCCATCCTGCCTGAATCACATCCTAATCCATCACAGAGCAAGGAATCCGGTTGGTGCCCCTTGATCTGGTTTTCTCCTCTTCTTTATTCTTCTGCAAATTACTAAGACACCTTTGGAAGTTCTGGCAAGTTCTCTGTGTGCTTGTGTCCACTTGGCTGTCTCTTAATTCCAAAGTAAACACTTTTGCTTTGAGAAACATAGTAACGTAGTAAACTAATTTGACTTGAGCTTAAGTGAATCTTTGGGACTTTGGGTTGTTTTGATCTGGTCCCAGAAGTGAGAGTCTGGTTTCAGAAACTTTGCGTTTTTGTTTTGGTTCGCTGGGCTCTCTTTTCTGAGATTTCTTCACCATGGAAGCTTGGAAGCTTTCCCCAGACAAGCTCTGCTTTATGCTATTTGTTTTGCCACCTGCATAGCTGAAGTCAGAAAAGCAAGGCTGCTTCTTCTTCTTCTTCTTCTTCTTCTTCTTCTTCTTCTTCTTCTTCTTCTTCTTCTTCTTCTTCTTCTTCTTCTTCTTCTTCTTCTTCTTCTTCTTCTTCTCCTTCTCCTCCTCCTCCTCCTCCTCCTCCCCCCCCCTCCTCCTCATCCTCGGAAACCCCACTCCCACTCTGTTATTATTTCTCCTCCTCCTCCTCGGAAACCCCACTCCCACTCTGTTATTCCTCCTCCTCCTCCTCTTCCTCCTCCTCCTCCTCCTCCTCCTCCTCCTTCTTCTTCTCTTACTTCATGATACAAAAAAACCCCTATGTGGTTGCTAAGAGTTGATGCCAACTTAATGCCAAGACACGAGCAAGACCACACAAGTCATCAATCGAGAAGGAGAAGGAGAAGGAGAAGGAGAAGGTGAAGGAGAAGGTGAAGGAGAAGGAGAAGGAGAAGGAGAAGGAGAAGGAGAAGGAGAAGGAGAAGGAGAAGGAGAATTGGTGAAGGATTCTTGGTGCTCGCAGAACTTGGTTGTTTATTTGCAGACTTTTCATTACCCAAACTAGGTAATGTCATCAGTGCCAAATGAGGGGGGGAGAGGGAGGGAGGGCAGGAGGGAGGGAGGGGGGAAACAGAGAGAGAAAGAGAGAGAGAGATTGAGAGAGAGAGATGGAGCAACTGCCTTAGTTGGGAAGTAGAGAGATGGAAGACACAACAGTGTGATAGCGTTTGAATTGCAGTTACGTTCTCTATGTCTATATCTATTTACCCAGGTAGTAGGTAACTTCTTTACTTCTTTACATCTTATTGGGATGATGATGATGATGATGATGAGGAGGAGGAGGAGGAGGAGGAGGAGGAGGAGGAGGAGGTTCCTTTGCATGAACACCGAGAGCTTCTGCACTGGAGACAAATTTGTTGTGTGTCTAATTACACGGCCAAATAAAGAATTCTGTTCTGTTCTGTTCTGTTCTGTTCTGTTCTGTTCTGTTCTATTCTATTCTATTCTATTCTATTCTATTCTATTCTATTCTATTCCATTCCATTCCATTCCATTCCATTCCATTCCACTCCATATTCTATTCTATTCTATTCGATTCGATTCGATTCGATTCGATTCTAATTACACTACACTACACTACACTACACAATACTAATTACTATCCTATCCTATCCTCTTCTTCCTCCTCCTCCTCTTGCCCTCCAGCCTCTGGCTTTTCCTCCTCCTCCCTCCTCCTTTTCCTCCCCCCTTCTAGCACTGTTGATGTTACCTAGTTGCGTAATGAAACGCCTGCAAGGAAAAAAACCAAGTTCAGAGAGCACCAAGGACCCCTTGTTTCAACCCGGAGCTACAAATATTCTCCTTTATTGGAAGATCAGCCTCGCTGTTTGTTTTCCATGCTATCTGTTTTCCAGCTTCCCCCTTCCAATCAATCTACCTAATATTGCCCTGTCCCAGGAGAATTTTGTTTAGTTTAATTAAGCCCTTCTCCACTCCCACTCCCTCTCTCCGCCCCCAACCCCAGTCTGAGCAGTCAGAAAGATGTAGAACATGCTTTTCACCACACCTGATTCTTCTCCACAAAGGGACGAGAGCCAAAAGGCTGGAACCTGTGCTTGTACAGATTGAAGTTCCCGACTCCAATCTCCCAGCGTTCCAGCTGAAAGAGATTAGGCTAGCGAGGCTGTTAATGATCTTTTACTGAAATTGGGGGTGAAACCCCCTGGGCAGGGGGAACAGATGCTACAAAGCATGATGGATCGCGGTGCCCAGCGATACAGCACATGTTTTGCATACCAAAAGTTCTAGCTTCCATCTCCGGCAAAAGAGGCATGACCGGCATGCCAAAATGGGGCCAGTTGCATCCCTGGTGTGAGTCTGTAGTAGCGGATATGTGTTTGTTTGTTTGTTTGTTTGCATGCAAGCTCCGTTTGCGGCATCCAAAAGTAAAGGGCATATTCTCCTTCTCGAAGGTTTCTCATTAGAAGAAGACAAGGGGAAGGAAGGGTTGACTCTGAAGGTGAAGATCCATAGTCAATTGACTCAAAGGGTCTACTTTTAACGGGCCAATTCTGAATTACCCTGTTTCCCCCCAAATAAGACACTCCCTGATAATAAGCCCAATTGGGCTTTTGAGCACATGGCAATAAGGCCAAGCGCTTATTTCAGGGTTCAGAAAAATATAAGACAGGGTCTTATTTTCGGGGAAACACGGTATCTATCTATCTATCTATCTATCTATCTATCTATCTATCTATCTATCTGCCCTGTTTTCCCCAAAATAAGACATCCCCTGATAATAAGCCCAATTGGGCTTTTGAGCACATGGCAATAAGGCCAAGCGCTTATTTCAGGGTTCAAAAAAAATATAAGACAGGGTCTTATTTTCGGGGAAACATGGTATCTATCTATCTATCTATCTATCTGTCTGTCTGTCTGTCTGCCCTGTTTTCCCCAAAATAAGTCATCCCCTGATAATAAGCCCAATTGGGCTTTTGAGCACATGGCAATAAGGCCAAGCCCTTATTTCAGGGTTCAAAAAAAACACAAGACAGGGTCTTATTTTCAGGGAAACACGGTATCTATCTATCTATCTATCTATCTGTCTGTCTGTCTGTCTGTCTATCTGTCTGTCTGTCTGCCCTGTTTTCCCCAAAATAAGATATCCCCTGATAATAAGCCCAATTGGGCTTTTGAGCACATGGCAATAAGGCCAAGCGCTTATTTCAGGGTTCAAAAAAATATAAGACAGGGTCTTATTTTCGGGGAAACACAGTATCTATCTATCTATCTATCTATCTATCTATCTATCTATCTGCCCTGTTTTCCCCAAAATAAGACATCCCCTGATAATAAGCCCAATTGGGCTTTTGAGCACATGGCAATAAGGCCAAGCGCTTACTTCAGGGTTCAAAAAAATATAAGACAGGGTCTTATTTTTGGGGAAACACGGTATCTATCTATCTATCTATCTATCTATCTATCTATCTATCTATCTGCCCTGTTTCCCCCAAAATAAGACACCCCCTGATAATAAGCCCAATTGGGCTTTTGAGCACATGGCAATAAGGCCAAGCACTTATTTCAGGGCTCAAAAAAATTAAAGACAGGGTCTAATTTTCAGGGAAACATGGTATCTATCTATCTATCTAGCTAGCTAGCTAGCTAGCTAGCTATCTGCCCTGTTTCCCCCAAAATAAGACATCCCCTGATAATAAGCCCAATCGGGCTTTTGAGTGCATGGCAATAAGGCCAAGCGCTTATTTCAGGGTTCAAAAAAATATAAGACAGGGTCTTATTTTTGGGAAAACACAGTAGGTAGGTAGATAGATAGATAGATAAATAGATAGATAGATAGATAGATAGATAGATAGATAGATAGATAGAAAGATAGATAGATAGATACATACATAGATATAGATAAATAGATAGCAGAGAGAGAAAGAGAGAGAGAGAGATAGCAGATAGATAGATAACTGATAGATAGATTGATAGATTAGATAGATAGATACCCTGTTTCCCCGAAAATAAGACATCCCCTGATAATAAGCCCAATTGGGCTTTTGAGCACATGGCAATAAGGCCAAGCACTTATTTCAGGGTTCAAAGAAAATACAAGACAGCCAGGGTCTTATTTTGGGGGAAACACGGTAGATGCCTTCACAAAGTAGTTCCATGTGTCTGTTAATGAATGGCTTCATCTAAGATCTTCTTTGCAAGACAAAGCGGTGGATTACTCACTGATTTCGGCAATCCTAAAATGTGTGTGTGTGTGTGTGTGTGTCAGAAGTGGGATTCACTCACCTTCCTTACTGGTTTGCAAATGTGATCACATGCGCACATGCGCATGGCCTTCTGTGCATGTGCAGTAGTCATGTATTACGTCTGGGGTGGGGTGGGGTGGGCAGAGCTTCCTACAGTCACCGCTACCGGTTTGCGAGATCCGGACAGAACAGGCTGAATCCCACCACTGGTGTATGTGTATATATACGTATGTATTTTTGTACGTATGTATTTATAATTAATAGAGGAACATCCCTGTCAAATGTGGCATCTTCATCTTCTCTTGCCAAATCCGTCATCGGACGTTGGAGATCATGTTGGCGATCCTATTTTTATCAACAGACACACGAAAAATTGCTGTTGAGTCATCTTCATCTAGTCTAATGAAAAGAAGGACTATTTATCTATCCATCCATCCATCCATCAATCCATCCATATCTATCTATCTATCTATCTATCTATCTATCTATCTATCTATCTATCTATCTATCATCTGTAGGAAGTTAGCACCCACCCCTTTCCTAGAAAGAATGAAATATTTTAGGAAATATTAAAAAGGCAGAATATTATGTTTCCCTGGTTGAGAAATGGAGAAACATGTTTTAAAGACAAAGCAATTCCCTCCTTCCTGCCTTCCCAGCTTTGTTAATGGGCCAGAGGCAGAAACTCAAACCTTTGACAGTAGGACCCATCTGCAACACAATAGCAACAGAAACTCACCACATGGCACCTGGGAAGATTACATCAGCCAGCAAGGCTAGCTAAGACCCTCACCCCCTGGGAGTCTGACAACCAATCAGGATACTCTTTCGGGGCCCCAGGAAGTTCAAAGCCAGAGAGAGCATAAAACCCGGGGACTCACTGTATCTCACCCCCTTTATCTGTTCAGGAACTCAAACCATGTGATCCTGTCCACCATTAAACCATCTTTCCAAGCAGTCTCCATGTTTCCAGTGTCTTTTTCCCCACTTGGAGCTGAACCCAGAAGGATATTTCTTCCAACGTATCCATCCATCCATCCATCCATCCATCCATATCTGTCTGTCTATCTATCTATCTATCTATCTATCTATCTATCTATCTATCTATCATCTATCTATCATAAGCATAAGCTCTCTGTGTACATACAAATAACAAACTGATAAGTCAAAGTTCCTAAATCATAAGATACAATCATAAATCATTGAAAGAACAAGTGGTAAATCCTAAAACACCAATAGGAGAAGGTAGTAGGAAAGATGAGAAGATGAGAACCATAATAGCAATACAGCCCTACTATATGGGTAAATATCATTAGGCCTAAGGCAGTGCTGTGGGAATTAGGTGTTAAGCACCTATAGCACTAATGGCACGGGTGGAGGTGGGGGTGGGGAAACTGTCTTTGAGTCCAGTTGTTTTGGCATGCAATGCCCTATAGCAGCGTCCTGATGGGAGAAATGGGAGAAGGCACGAATTCAATCCTTGTGCATCTGGATATACTTCGGGTTACTGCCAAGCCTAGAAGAAATTATGCTTTTGTTCAGTCAATTCCCACTCTAGGTTTCCTTCAGGGTTAACCTCTATTTATAGCTTTTATCCAAATCTGTTTCATTTTGTCTGAGCCATTTATCTTTGACTTGCAGTTAAACTGCTCACACAAACACACACACACACACACACACACACAAGAGACGCACGCTTCCTTTGGGTCAATGTATGTGCAGAAATTGGCTGCCGGCCCAAAGCCATTTATTATGGAGAAATCCCAGGGACCTTAATAGGGCTCCTAATGAGTAAATGGCTGGCGGTAACGTATTTAGATTGGGGAGACAAAGGCCTGATGATCAACCTCCAAGCTTGGTAAACAAGGAAAATGCAACAGGAAGGAAAAGGTTTAGAACATTTGCTTCATCTCTTCCCAGTATGGATTTTTTTTTTCTTTTAAAAGAGGAATGATGTTTGTAGCTGCATTAGCTAGATCAATTAATGAATAATGAATAACACAGTTGGAAAGAACCTTGGAGGTCTTCTAGTCCAACCTCATATCATTTCAGACAAGTAGCTGTCCGGTCTCTTCTCGAAAACCTCCAGTGTTGGAGCACCCACAACTTCTGGTTGTTATTGTTGTTAGTTGCGAAGTTGTGTCTGACCCATTGCGACCCCATGGACAACGTTCCTCCAGGCCTTCCTGTCCTCTACCATCCTCTGGAGTCCATTTAAGCTCACGCCGACTGCTTCAGTGACTCCATCCAGCCACCTCGTTCTCTGCCGTCCCTTTCTTCTTTTGCCCTCCATCGTTCCCAGCATTAGGCTCTTCTCCAAGGAGTCCTTCCTTCTCATTAGGTGGCCAAAGCATTTGAGTTTCCTCTTCAGGATCCGGCCTTCTAAAGAGCAACCAGGGTTGATCTCCTCTAGGACTGACCAGTTGGATCAGTTTGATCAACTTCTGGAGGCAAGCCATTATACTGGTTAATTGTTCTCACTGTCAGGAAATTTCTCTCCTTGATTAGTTTATTGGTTCTCTCCCTTTTTCTTTTTCTTTTTTTAATTTGATTTATATGCTGCCCTTCTCCGGAGACTCAGGGTGACTTACAATGCGTTAAGCATTCCCTGATTAGTTTCTACCTGTTGCTTCTTGTCCTGCCTTCTGATTTTTTGACACCCCCCCCTTCTTTGTGGCAGCCCCTCGGATATTGGAAAACTGCTATCATGTCACCCCAGTCCATCTTTTCATCAGACCAGGAGATCTCTGTGAACCTTTGGGCATCCTGAACAGATTGCCATCGGAGTAATCTCTTTCCAAGTCTGCTGTAGAATAAATTAAAAGGCGTATTTGCAGCTTCCGATTAAACCCATTTTTCATTTCTCTCCTCATGGTGTAAGGTAAAGGTTCCCCTCGCACATGTGTGGTAGTCGTTCCCGACTCTAGGGGGGCGGTGCTCATCTCCGTTTCAAAGCCGAAGAGCCAGCGCTGTCCGAAGATGTCTTCGTGGTCATATGGCCGTAATGACTCAACGCCAAAGGCGCACGGAACACTGTTACCTTCCCACCAAAGGTGGTCCCTATTTTTCTACTTGCATTTTTGACATGCTTTCGAACTGCTAGGTTGGCAGAAGCTGGGACAAGTCACGGGAGCTCACCCCGTTACGCGGCACTAGGGATTCGAACTGCTGATGTTTCGATTTGCAAGCTCAGCGTCTTAGCCACTGAGTTCATGGTTTAGCTAATGAAATTATTGTCTTCCTCATGATGTTTTCTCTTGGATCCGAAAACGTTTAGCTGAGACTTGCTGGTAGGGGGTGAGAAATGTGACCAGGGGAATTATGGATTGCTTGGGATTAAAAATAATAATAAAAATAAAAATAAAACGGTTACCTCATGATGGGTTTGCTCACACGACATCACACGGAGGGTGCCCCATGCTTAGTTTACAACCGATGCGTGGGCCAAATAAGCTTTTGCAAGGATAATTGCTTCTAAAATAAGCAAAGCTGTGGGCTTTTCGGTGCGTTTGGGTAGAAATAACGGTGAGAAACTTTCCCTTGTTCTGTGTTTACATTGTTGGTGAAGCTGAGCATAAGCAGCTTCTCAAAATGTTCTGTCCTGTGTGGCCAGCAGACAAGCTGGAGAACCATTTCAGCTGAGGTCCTCCAAGAGAAAGAAGGAATTCTTCAACCCTTACAGAAGCAACCTGGCCATCGGTTAGTGCAGGGGTCGGCAACCCGTGGCTCTGGAGCTGCATGTGGCTCTTTCATCCCTCTGCTGTGACTCCCTGTCGCCGGTCGGCTCCACAATTGACAGGGCTTTTAGGTTAGGACAGGTAGAGGAAAAAAGGATGCTGCACTAGGAGGAGACTCTATGGTGGGGGGAACCGGACTTCCAGTGGGCAGAGGAAAAAGGACGCCACGCTAGGAGGAAACTCTATGGTGGGGGGAACCGGACTTCCAGTGGGTAGAAGAAAAAGGACGCCACGCTAGGAGGAAACTCTATGGTGGGGGGAACCGGACTTCCGGTCAGCTCCAGAATTAAAAGGAGGACTTCCAGTTAGGACCTTTGTGGCTCTTTGAGTGTTTAAGTTTGCCAACCCCTGAGTTAGTGTCTCTAGAATGTCCTGGATTAGTCTAGAAACCCACGATGCTGTGGAGGACCAAGAGACCCATGTCTGCTTTGTAGAAAGTACGGGTAGTCCTCAACTTAAAACAGTTCATTGAATGACAGTTCAAAGTTACGACGACACTGAAAAAAAGTGACTTGTGACCGTTTTTCACACTTAGGACCTTGGTAGCGTGATCAAAATTCAGACACTTAGCACCCGACTCTTATTTATGATGGTCACAGCGTCCCCTTTTTGCGACCTTCTGGCCAGCCAAGTCGAGGGGGAAGCCAGATTCCCCTTCACCACCCTGTGACTAACTGGACAACTGCAGTGGTTCGCTTAACAGCTGTGGCAAGCAAGGCCGTAGAAGGGGGCAAAAACTCACTTAACCGATATGTCTCTCTTAGCAGCGTACATTTTCAGGCTCAACTGTGGTCGTAAGTCAAGGACTGTCCGTATGGCCAGCAAGTAGAGGCTCCCTATTGTCGAGGGGCATGAGTTGAATATCCATCAGCCAGCAAGGAGTTGGTTGCAAAGAGAAACAGTTTTTTCTGACAGCGAGAACAATTAATCAGTGAAATGGCTTGTCTCTAGAAGTTGTGGGTGCTCCAACACTGGAGATTTTTTTAAGAAGAGATAGGACAGCCATTTGTCTGCAATGGTATATGGCCTCCTGCTTGAGCACGGGGTTGGGCTAGAAGACCTCCAAGGTCCCTTTCAACTCCCTTCTTCTTCTTCTTCTTCTTCTTCTTCTTCTTCTTCTTCTTCTTCTTCTTCTTCTTCTTCTTCTTCCTCTTCCTCTTCCTCTTCCTCTTCCTCCTCTTCTTCTTCCTCCTCCTCCTCCTCCTCTTCTTCTTCTTCTTCCTCCTCCTCCTCCTCCTCCTCTTCTTCTTCTTCTTCTTCTTCTTCTCTTCTTCTTCTTCTTCTTCTTCTTCTTCTTCTTCCTCCTCCTCCTCCTCCTCCTCCTCCTCTTCTTCCTCCTCCTCCTCCTCCTCCTCCTCCTCCTCCTCCTCCTCCTCCTCCTCCTCTTCTTCTTCTTCTTCTTCTTCTTCTTCTTCTTCTTCTTCTTCTTCTTCTTCCTCCTCCTCCTCCTCCTCCTCCTCCTCCTCCTCCTCCTCCTCCTCCTCCTCTTCTTCTTCTTCTTCTCCTTCTCCTTCTCCCTCTCCCCCCCTCCTCCTCCTCTTCTCCAGGATCCATTATTTTGAATGGTATTTCCCGATTAAACCCAGCACTGAAGTACTTTCATCCTAATAAAAAAATGCAGATTTGTTGGGGGGGGGGGTGTTCCCCCTTCTTCACACATCAGAATCTCAGAGTGGTGTGGAAAGATTTAAATTTGTGGCAAACTGTCTGCGCGCACAGCACAATCTTCCGAATGATAAATTTGGAAGTATAGAATTTCTGGCTCATTCTTAGGGAAACCTAATTTTTCCAGGATCCAGACAGCAACGGAAGACAGTTTTCTCCACCACTGTGGCTCAGTTGGAGGAAGAGATGGAGTGGGGAGGGGGATATTCAACTGAATATTCAGTCATGTTTAGAATTTAGAATAACAGAGTTGGAAGGGACCTTGGAGGTCTTCTAGTCCAACCCTCTGCTTAGGCAGGAAACCCTACACCACTTCAGACAAATAGTTATCCAACCTCTTCTTAAAAGCATCCAGTATTGGACCATCTACAACTTCTGGAGGCAAGTAGTTCCACAGATTAATTGTTCTCACTGTCAGGAAATTTCTCCTTAGTTCTAGGTTGCTTCTCTCCTGGATTAGTTTACATCTGTTGCTTCTTGTCCTGCCTTCAGGTGGTTTGGAGAATAGCTTGACTCCCTCTTCTTTGGGGCAGCCCCTGAGATATTGGAACATTGCTATCATGTCTCCCCTAGTCCTTCTTTTCACTAGACTAGACATACTCAGTTCCTGCAACCGTTCTTCCTATGTTTTAGCCTCCAGGTCCAGTCAGCTAATCCTCTTTGTTGCTCTTCTCTGCACTCTTTCCAGATCTTTTTCACATCGTGGCGACCAAAACTGAATGCCATATTCCAAGTGTGGCCTTACCAAGGCCTTATAAAGTGGCATTAACACTTCACATGATCTTGATTCGATCCCTCTGTTAATGCAGCCTAGGACTGTGTTGACTTTTTTTGGCAGCTGCTGCACACTGCATGAAATCACACATCTGGTATGAAAGCTTTATAGAAACCCTCTTAGAAGAATCAAATTCTGTAGCTTAGAAGCTGGGCTACGAACTTGGGCAATTTGCTGTTGCCCGCTAACACCATTTGAGGTTGAACCTTGTTCTCCAAGATGGGATGAGGATCTTAAAAAAAACTAAATAAATAAAAGCTAACTGAAAAACTGCTTAATAGGGATTAGCTATGAGAGATGAACTGAGTAAACGTTTCCAGAGTATTAAAGTATCAGAAGACTATACTGTTTCCAAAGGCAAGCCGAGCAATTATGTTCATACTTTTTCCCTTCGTTTCTAGGAACACTTTAGGCAGTTCAGCCAATTTGTATAACTATGTCCAAGATATCTCAGAGGAGAAATGGAATCAACATGGGTGAGAACAGATCCTGATTTATCTCAATACCCCCCTTCCCATTTGTTACCCAAGAAAGTTGTTTCTTCTTCTTCTTCTTCTTCTTCTTCTTCTTCTTCTTCTTCTTCTTCTTCTTCTTCTTCTTCTTCTTCTTCTTCTTCTTCTTCTTCTTCTTCTTCTTCTTCTTCTTCTTCTCCTTCTTCTTCTCCTTCTCATCATTCTAATTCTCCTCCTCCTCCTTCTAAGTCTAACTCTACTTCTCCTCCTCCTTCTTTTTCTTTTCTTTTCCTTCTCCTCTACTTTTCCTCCTCCTCTTCTTCCTCTTCTTCTTCTCATTCTAATTCTCCTCCTCCTCCTTCTAACTCTAACTCTACTTCTCCTCCTCCTCCTTTTTTTTCCCTCCTCCTCCTCCTCTTCTTCTTCCTCCTCCTCCTCTTCTTTTTCTTTTTCTTCTTTTCCTCTTCTTCTTCTTCCTCTTCCTCTTCTTCTTCTCATTCTAATTCTCCTCCTTTTTCTTTTTTTCTTTTCCTCCTCCTCCTCCTCTTCTTCCTCTTCTTTTTCTTTTTCTCCTCCTCCTCCTCCTCCTCCTCCTCTTCTTCTTCTCATTCTAATTCTCCTCCTCCTCCTCCTCCTCCTTCTAATTCTAACTCTACTTCTCCTCCTCCTCCTTTTTCTTTTCTTTTCCTCCTCCTCCTCTAAACATTTTCCTTTGAACCCCAAAGACAGACTTTAGGAATGGCATTCTCCAGTCATGGGATCGCCTTTGTTCATGTTCCCAGTTGGTTTCCCAAAAGCAAAGTCAATGGGTAACCTAAAAAAATAGATATAGTGTCAATGCTAAAGTTGTGGTACCACCAAAAAACAAAAAAAAAAAATGAAGCCCTAACCCTAAGCCAAAACCTGAAGGAGAACATACTATTCCTTACGGTACTTATTTGACTCTAGAATTGATAATCACAACTTTCTTCCAGAAATTCCAGCAGGCAAACAAAGACAACCGTACCCATGTGCCTCCCATATTGAGGATGATTTTGACCTAGTGTCTCCCAATTCTTATTGCACCGTCTCAAGCAGGGAATAAACTCAGTGTGCTTTCCATGTAGAGGATGGTCTTGGACTGGGGTCTCCCAATTCTTAATGCACCATCTCAACACACTGGGAAAAATGGTCAAAGTGCAGCTTCCAGTATCATTCTTCAAACCGACATGGAGCTTTTTCAAGCTTCCATTAAGATGTTCCCGAAATATTTGTGTTCCTTAAGGACTCCCTTTGAGCCATTGGCAGAGCGCGGAGAACTAGGAACTCCCTTCCAATCCACAAACTAAGCCTCTTTGGAAAGGGCTGAGAAGTCAAAACCTTATTTTTTGGTGGGGAAACAGAGCTTGCTTTCAGAGAGGACTTTGGAAGCGGTGGCCTTCTGATTCCTGTCCTAGACACCTAAGCTGACAGATGTTCCTCTCCCTGCTCCCCTTAAAATAAGGTTTAACCCTGTCTAAAATTTGGTCCAACTCATCCTGCTGGGGGTTGGTGAATTTCTTTGATGGGTTCGAAAGAGAGAAAGGTTAGAACAATAAAGCAAAGGCTGGCATTTTCCAGAGAGTCTCACCTTCAGGCACCTCAGATGTTGAGTCAGTTCCCTCACCAAAACCTCCCCGTTCCTCCTTGTTTACCGACTGTCTGAGGTGACCGTTCAGAAGCGAGAAGCCACGAAGCCACACATCTTTAAACAGAGTTTGCGCCGCTTGTCGCAAAGTTTAAATCAGGGAAGGCGGAGAGAATGAACGGGGTGTTGTGGTGTGTTGGATCGAGAAATGGGTGTGCTCCAGAGGCAACAGGTGATATTTGCAAGGGAAATGTCTGTGGAGATTCTCAGTCATCCAGGTCACAGTTGTCCTTTTTTCTTTTTCTTCCCCAAAAGGCAACTGGATTTTCTTTGGTTTTTAGATTAGAATAGAATTCTTTATTGGCCAAGTGTGAATTGGACACACAAGGAATTTGTCGCATATCCTCTCACTGTACATAAAAAGACAAGATACAATTTGTCAAGAATCATAAGGTGCCACACTTAATGATAGTCATAGGGTACAAATAAGCAGTCAAATCATACTAGGAAACAATCAATAAAAATCGCAAGGAAATTGCAACAAGTTACAGTCATGCAGTCATAAGTGGGAGGAGATGGGTGATAGGAACGATGAGAAGATTAATAGCAATAGTAATGCAAACTTAGTGAATAGTTGGGACAGTGTTGAGGGAATTATTTGTTTAGCAGAGTGATGGTGTTCGGGGGAAAAACTGTCCTTGTGTCTAATTGTTCTGGTGTGTAGTGCTCTATAGCGTCGTTTTGAGGGTAGGAGTTGAAACAGCTTATGTTCAGGATGCGAGGGGTCTGTAAATATTTTCACAGCCCTCTTTTTGACTCGTGCAGTATACAGATCTTCAACGGAAGGCAGGTTGGTAGTAATAAGTTTGTTTGTTTTTCTGCAGTTCTAATTCTCCTCTGAAGTCTGTGTCTGTCTTGTTGGGTTGCAGAGCCAAACCAGACAGTTATAGAGGTGCAGATGACAAGACTCAATCATTCCTCTGTAGAACTGGAACAGCAGCTCCTTTTGGGCAGTTTTGAGTTTCCTGAGTTGGTGCTTTTTCCTTGAAGAGGTTTCACTTCTTCATCCAAAGAGCTTCTTCAGTTCTGTTGACACTGTCTGTTTGCCGGTCAGCAAGCCGGAGAGAGTTGCCAGTAAGGAGAGGGATGGAAGGCTTCACGTTCTCCTCCCCTGCCTTTTTTGACAATGCACAGAGGGGCAATTTACAAACGATCAGCACTCACGGTCCAAGTGTGTTTTTTCCCCCCTCATATACATGTGACTCCTATATGCTTTCTGGATAAATAAAAGAGAGTTTTTGACATCCACATCTGCCAAGAACGTGGAGACCCTTGCCGGAGTCTTCCAGAATCCCACTTTAGCCCCCTCTCTCTCTGTCTTAGTTCTATTATCCCCTTGTCTGGTTGTCTTATGACCTTATGGATGATGCTCAATGCCAATTCCTCCCCCACCCCCATTTTTTCAAGAAATGACATTTCTAAATTTTTCTCCTTTTTTTTTTTTTAAAAAAAAAAATCTGGTTTACAAGTTGAAACAGTCTTTGCCATGTTGTGCACAGCTGCAGCTGCTGGGAGTATCTGGCGCAGGAGACTTGGAATTTCATTTCCTGATATTTATATAGATTGAAACAATTTGATTGCAGGTCTACGGCAACAGACCTTGGGGCGAAAAAAAGCTTTGTGTTCAATTCCTATTTTCCCCTGCTCCCGGCCCCTCCCTCCCTCCCTCCCTCCCATCCTCCCGTTTCTTTCTATTCTTTCCGCCAGTGGGTGAGGGATAAAAGTTCAAAGGCTCGAGAGGCTTTGGGATATTTGAAATGTCTCCGAAGACCTTGATCTACAAGGCTAACTGTGTTAAAAGCTTCTTTCTCTCTCTTTCTCTGCTCTCTCTCCCCTCTTCTTCTTCTTCTTCGGTTCAGTTTTAAGAGAACGTAAAAGGGTCCCGGCCGTTTGAAATATAATTTATTTATAATTTATTTATGTATATATATACATACACCCACCGCCTCCCTTTGGCTGACCTTGACTTTGTTTGAAACGGATCAGCGGGGAATAAAATATGCAGGGGAGGGGGAGAGGCAAGGGAGGTGGTCCCGCAAAGGAGAATGAAGGGGATGATCAATATCAGCTTCTGTAGCCCGCTCTTCATTGTTGCTTTCGCTTGGACATGCCCTTGAGGGAGAACACGTGGGATAGTGAGTTTCTATGTTGTGTTTCTATGGACGTAGAATAATCGAGTGGGAAGGGTTCTCAGAGGCCTTTTAGCGCAACCCCCTGCTCAAGCAGGAGATCCTAAACCATTTTCAGACAAATCGTCGTTTTGAAAGCCTCCAGTGATGGAGCATCCACCACTTCTGAAGGCCAGCTGTTCCTTCTCATCATTAGGACATTTCTCCTTAGTTCTAAGTTGCTTCTCTCCTTGATTAGTTTCCATCCACTCAACTCCAGAGAAGAAGCCATTCTCTTCTGATTTATCTCAGGAGAATAGAATGGAATGGAATGGAATGGAATGGAATGGAATGGAATGGAATAGAATAGAATAGAATAGAATAGAATAGAATAGAATAGAATAGAATAGAATAGAATAGAATAGAATAGAATAACAGAGTTGGAAGGGACCTTGGAGGTCTTCTAGTCCAACCCCCTGCTTAGGCAGAAAACCCTACACCACTTCAGACAAATGGTTATCCAACATCTTCTTAAAAACTTCCAGTCTTGGAGCATTCCCAACTTCTGGAGGCAAGTTGTTCCACTGGTTAATTGTTCTCACTGCCAGGAAATTTCTCCTTAGTTCTAGGTTGCTTCTCTCCTTGATTAGCTTCCATCCGTTGCTTCTTCAGGTGCTTTGGAGAACATGTTGACTCCCCCTTTTTTGTGGCAGACTCTCAAAGGTTGGAACACTGCTATCATGTCACCCCCTGGTCCTTCTTTTCATCAAACTGGACACATTAGTGGGCTTTCCTGTGGGATAAATCTGTTCGCTCCTGTTCAGCATGTCTGACGAATCAATGGAGAGGTGATGCTTTCCTTTAAAGGAAAAAAAAAATCCATCAAAGGCTACCAGCTATATATCAACCCTTGAGGTTTCCAAGAACTTCTACAGATGGAAAATGATACTTGGATGCCCAGAAATAGCACAGGGATGTGAGGGTGGCCCCAAGCAGGATACTCAGGCCCACAAGAGGCTCTGGAAGGGGGGGTGGAGGTGGATTCCAGATGATGGGAGAGAGAAGGGGAAAAAAACGCTGATGAAGCAAGGGAAGGGTGGCCCAAATAATCAGAAGGTCAACTCGTCCATCTCCCAGATGACGGTGGCCCTCCCTCCCTTCTTCTCCTCCCTTGCACAAACTTCTAATAGTGTCCTCACAGCACCCCTGTCAGCTAGAGAGCAATTTCCCTCTCCCCCAGCCTCCCACTCTCCAGCTGGAGAAGGTTGGAAGACATGAGCTGTTGGCTGCCCTCTTCACGAAGGGATGGGAACCTGTCTCTTGGCTTCACCAATCAGGTTGCGGGTGGGGATTCTCTGAAGGTAGACATGGGCCTTTCCACCTACACACAGGGATGCCAGCTCATAGCCAACTGGCATTTGAGGAAGAGTTTACCACAACGGTAATACTATCATTACTACAACAAAATTGGAAAGATCCTTAGAGGTTGTCTAGTCCAACCCCCTGCTTAGGCAGGAAACCCTACACCACTTCAGACAAATGGATGTCCAACCTATTCTTAAAAACTTCCAGTGTTGGAGCATTCACAACTTCTGGAGGCAAGTTGCTCCACTGATTAATTGTTCTAACTGTCAGGAAATTTCTCCTTAGTTCTAAGTTGCTTCTCTCCTTGATGAGTTTCCACCCATTGCTTCTTGTCCTGCCTTCAGGTGCTTTGGAGAATAGCTTGACTCCCTCTTCTTTGGGGCAGCCCCTGAGATACTGGAATGCTGCTACTGCTACTTCTAATTCTTCTAGCAAGATGGAGGCCAGCATGATTCAACACTTTTGTTTAGAACAGGAGGTCTCCAAACTTGGCGACTTTTAAGACTTGGGGACTTTGATTCGCAGAATTTTGCTAGCCAGTGTGGCTAGCGGAGCCCCTCAAATACTGGAATTCTCTTGGGATGAAATGGAGGGGGACCTGCCTCATGTTCTCAAGAGGAAAGAGGGAAACGAAATGCAATGCTTTAAATTTCTCGACAATACCTCTGGGAAACTGTCAAAAAAGATGGCTCCGCTCCTTGGAGAGAAGTCACAAATTGACACACCTTTTTTTGGCTTCTCACCAGTCAGCCTGTCCTTTTTGCCTGAAATGTTGCAAAAAAGAGTGGATTGTGGGGCCGTCCTTGGAAAAAGAAATTGTATATCTTGCCCACTGTTTGCTATCATGCTTCACTCCTTAGTAGGACAAGAAGCCCTTTCGTACTAGCCTGGAACTCTGCCTACGTAATTGGGCTCTCTTTTTGGTGCATCAGTCAGCAAACTGTATCATTTTGATGAACTATGACGTTATCTGGAAGAAAAAAAACCACAACATCAAGCTGGAGTCATAATTCTACAATGGTAGGATTGTCCGACCAGGAGTCTGGCTATAACCATTTGCCCTAGCAACAGCTTCTAGGTCAAAAAGCAGCCCCAGATAGAATATATTGTGCTGGGTGTGGATCTACATGAGAGTTTCTGACTCAGGGATACCGTTTTTTAAGGCAGCCTCAGAAGAGGGACAATCAACTGCCATTTGCTCCTGATCAGAGTTATGGCTTGAACGTCTGGGCATCCAAGTATCATTTTCCATCTGTAGAAGTTCTTGGAAACCTCAAGGGTTGATATATAGCTAGTAGCCTTTGATGGATTTTTTTTTTCCTTTAAAGGAAAGCATCACCTCTCCATTGATTCATCAGGCATGTTCCCTGATATGCTGAAGAGGAGCGAACAGATTAATCCCACAAGAAAAGCTCACTAATATGTCCAGTTTGATGAAAAGAAGGATCAGGGGGTGACATGATAGCAGTGTTCCAATATCTGCCCCAAAGAAGAAGGAGTCAAGCTATTCTCCAAAGCACCTGAGGGCAGGACAAGAAGCAATGGGTGGAAACTAATCAAGGAGAGAAGCAACTGGACTTCCTTTCTTTTTCCTTGAAGATATTTCGCTTCTCCTCCAAGAAGTTTCTTCAGCTCTGACTGGATGGTGGGGGAATGGAAGGATTTGTGTTCAGGTACAACAGAAGAAGCTTCTTGGAGGAGAAGCGAAAGGTCTTCAAGGAAAAACAAGAAAGTCCAGTTGTCTCTTGAAAAAGGACCTTTGGGACAACCATGATCTGGATGACAGAGAATCTCCATAGAGGGTTGGAAAGACTACTTCCAGAAGGTGGAGGCTCAATGGGGAGAAATGAGGTCAGCTCCTAGAACCGTGATGGCGAACCTATGGCACGCGTGCCTTTGGTGACACACGGAGCCATGTCGCCTGGCACGCCAGTTCAGCTAGGGCGTGTATGCACGCGCTGGCAAGCTAATTTTTGGGCCTTCTGGGCCCACCAGAAGTAGGGAAATAGGCTGTTTCCTGCCTCCGGAGGGCCTGGGGATGGGGTGGGGAAGGCTGTTTTTGCCCTCCCCAGATGCATAGAGAGGATCTGGAGCCAGGTGAGATAGAAAAACGGGCCTACCAGGACATCGCGTGCCAGGAGCAGGGGGGGTCGTGCGCGCATGCATGGGGTGGAGCATATAGAATTATGGGTGTGGGCATGCTCACGCGTGAACCTCCCCCCCCACACACCCTTCCTGGCATGCGATGGCAAAAAGGTTAGCCATCACTGTCCTAGAAGGTGTGATTTATGTGCAGATCAAAATATTATCCAGGGCACGAATGTCTTATTTTTCCCTAAGGCTAAAAGAGTTCCCTCTGGAACTCTTGGCTGAATGGGATTTTCTCTTTCAGTGGAGTGATAACATTGTTGGAGTATGGATAGACCACAACCGAACAGCTAATGCTAAGCTGGTTTGTTTCGTTTTGTTTAATTTTGTGGTGCCTGGATCTTTGAGGAACGGAGCCTTCTAAGAAAAGCTCTGCCTTTTTATAAGGAAAAGAGAGTTAGGGAGGCTCACCTATGATGGCCAACAGCCATTTAAAATTGAACGAGACAGAGAAGTATAAGAATAGTAAAAAAAAGGAAAAGAATTCCACTCCTCTGCTCACAATAGAATCTATTATTATTATTATTATTATTATTATTATTATTATTATTATTATTATTATTATTATTATTATTAATCTTTAGTGAGATTCACAGCCTTTGAGGCTGGTTAATAGCTCAGCAGCTCAAATCCTAACCAAGGACCTAGGAACTGTTAAGGTATCGTTGGAGGATGTAAGCTGTTCCGAGTAAGGTGGTTTTTTGTAGAGTTAAAATGTTCAAGTCCGGCAAATTTAGAATTTCTAAATAGCGGGGTAGCCCTTTGGGTATTATTATTATTATTATTATTATTATTATTATTATTATTATTATTAATCATAATTCTATGCCGCCCACTCTCCGAGGACTCTGGGCGGCTCACACCAAAGACAGTATACTAAATAGCATATTGCCCCCAACAATCTGGGTCCTCATTTTATCCACCTCGGAAGGATGGAAGGCTGAGTCAACCTTGAGCCGGTGAGATTTGATCCGCTGATCTGCTGAACTAGCAGTCAGCTGAAGTAGCTGCAGTACTGCACTCTAACCACTGCGCCACCTCGGCTTATGCCACCAGGCTTGAAATTTGGGGCTTGGACAACTAAGAATTATGCCGCCTTCAGTCTGACCTAAGCGTAGTACATAAAATTATCTGCTACAACATCCTACCTGTCAATGACTACTTCAGCTTCAACCGCAACAATACACGAGCACACAATAGATACAAACTTAAGGTGAACCGCTCCAAACTCGATTGCAGAAAATACGACTTCAGCAACAGAGTGGTCAGTGCCTGGAATGCACTACCTGACTTTCATCCCAAAACCCCCAAAATTTTAACTTAGACTGTCTACTGTTGATCTCACCCCATTCCTAAGAGGTCTGTAAGGGGCGTGAATAAATGCACCAGCGTGCCTACCGTCCCTGTCCTACTGTCCCCATTTATTCATACCCATTCCTGTATTCATATTCATGTTTATACTTATATCTGTTATCTTATACATGTTTGACAAACTAAATAAATAAAATAAATAAACCAACTGCACCCATCGTCAGAGACAACCAACCACTGTTTTCAAGACCTACAATTTAGGACACCATGTGTAATATCAGGGGTGAAATCCAGCAGGTTCTGACAGGCTCTGGAGAACCGGTAGCGGAACTTTTTAGCAGTTCGGAGAACCGGTAGTGGAAATTTTGAGTAGTTCAGAGAACCAGTACATAGCATCTCTAGCTGGCCCCAGAGTGGGGTGGGAATGGAGATTTTGCAATATCCTTCCCTTGGAGTGGGGAGGGAATGGAGATTTTGCACTATCCTTCCCCTGGAGTGGGGAGGGAATGGGGATTTTGCAGTATCCTTCCCCTGGAGTGGGTAGGGAATGGGGATTTTGCAGTATCCTTCCCCTGGAGTAGGGAGGGAATGGGGATTTTGCAGTATCCTTCCCCTGGAGTGGGGAGGGAATGGAGATTTTGCAGTATCCTTCCCCTGGAGTGGGGATGGAATGGAGATTTTGCAGTATCCTTCCCCTGGAGTGGGGAGGGAATGGGGATTTTGCAGTATCCTTCCCCTGCCATGCCCACCAAGCTACGCCACCAAGCCACACCATCCCCACCAAGCCACGCCTACAGAACTGGTAGTAAAAAAATTTGGATTTCACCACTGTGTAACATGCACACTTGAGGCCAAGAAGCCTGAGATCAAATCAGCACCACGTTTTGGGATTAAAGAACACGATGCACTGTCCACAACGTAACTGACAGAAAGCAAACCATCATCCGATTAGCAACGCATGCCAATACTTCATGTTCTTTTTTTAAATTATTTTTGTTAAAGTAGAGAAGAATAAACTCCTACGGTGACCCACAAGGCTGTAGGGTACTGCAGAAAGCTTCCTCTCTTGCGACAAATCACTGGGGCCACAACTCGCCTTGAGGAAAGATAATGGGGAGAGGGGATACAATGAGATTCAGCAAATACCAATTAACAGCTGAACTCCCCCCCCTGCGGTCCTCAGAGAACGGTCAGTAATAATTTAGACGGGAGTCTGGTGGGCGCAGCTGTGGCATCAAACCAAGAGGGTTTCCCGCTTTGCGATGCTGAGGGGGAAAAAAAGCTGACGAGAGTAAGGATGGAAATCAATACTCCCAATGGTGTTTTTTTTTTTTTCCCAAGAGGGCAACTGGACTTCCTTTGTTTTTCCTTGAAGAGGTTTCGCTTCTCGTCCAAGAAGCTTCTTCAGTTCTGACTGAATGGTGGAGCATATAAAACCCTCCACCATTCAGTCAGAACTGAAGAAGCTTCTTGGATGAGAAGCGAAACCTCTTCAAGAAAAGGAAGCGCTTTTTCTATTTCTTTTCTTCTTCTTCTTCTTTTATTGCAAAAGTTTTACAATTACATTTTCACCCCTTTTTACCCCCCCCTCAACCCACCCCAAACTTCCCAACCTCCCTAACCCTTCCTAACCCTCCCCTCTTCTTCTTTTTTTTAAATTGATATTTTGATAAGCTAATAAAATGTATTATAAAGGAAAAAAAAATCACCTTTGAGACAACTATAGACCTGGAATGGCTGAGAATCTCATAGATATCAAACCAGAAATATTCTTTGACAAGAGCATTTTTGCTGTCGTGTTTGTCAAGGGAAGGAGGGGCAAGATTGGAGGTTTTCAAAGGCGTAATCTGAATGTTGGGGTACCTTTTGGACAAACAAGACCTCAAACCAGGGGTGAAAAATCCAGCAGGTTCTGACAGGTTCTGGAGAACCGGTAGCGGAAATTTTGAGCAGTTCGGAGAACCGGTAGCGGAAATTTTGAGTAGTTTGGAGAACCGGCAAATACCACCTCTGGCTGGCCCCAGAATGGGGTGGGAATGGAGATTTTGTAATATCCTTCACCTAGGAGTGGAGTGGGAATGGAGGTTTTGCAATATCCTTCCCCTGGAGTGGGGAGGGAATGGAGAATTTGCAGTATCCTTCCCCCAGGAGTGGGGAGGGGATGCAGATTTTGCAGTATCCTTCCCCTTCCACTTGGTGGGTGTGGCTTCCACCAAGCCACACCCACCAAGCCACACCACGCCCACCAAGCCACGCCCACAGAACTGGTAGTAAAAAAAAAAAGGATTTCACCACTGCCTCAATCGCTCATCTCCCAGGAGATCCAAAATGCTGTTTTGATGGACGTTACAGGACAAAAGCTTTTGCTCAGAAGGCCAGAAGGAATTTGCTATTTTTGAAAACTTTAAGATCACGGGGTGTGTAGATTTTTTTCCCCAAGCTAAGAACAGCCCATGAGCTGCACTGCAGTGCCTCTATGATGGACAGCCCTCTATTGACCTCATCTGCCTGTTCTCCATCATCCCTTCGTGGCTCATGGCAAGGAAAACCGTCTCCCAGCAAGGTCTTCTCATTTCATTTTTCATTTTTCATTTTATTAAATTTGTATACCGCCCTACTCCCGAAGGGCTCAGGGCGGTGAACAGGCACAAAATAAAACACATAAATACAAAAGTTAAAAAACATAATTAAAACCAAATTAAATAATTTTTTAAATAATTTTTTAAATAATTACATGATTTATCAGAGGGGAAGCTGCAAAGCGATGATAGTAAGAGGAAGTATCTAAAGCAGGATGGTTGAACGTCTCACAACAGAACAGCTGAAGAAGAGAAGCAGAAGGAGATAGACGAGGAGGAGGAGGAGAAGGAGATAGACGAGGAGGAGGAGGAGAAGGAGAGAGACGAGGAGGAGGAGGAGAAGGAGATAGACGAGGAGGAGGAGGAGAAGGAGATAGACGAGGAGGAGGAGGAGAATGGGAAGGGAGCTTCTACTTAATGGCTGCAATCCACTTCCAGTTCAGCAGAAAAGCAAACAGATTGTTCACACCAGTTTTTGGTTCAGGCTTGGTTTGAATTCCCCTGACTCAAACCCACAAAAATCTGTTTACAGAATTAGATGTTTGACAAACGCAGACCTAGCTGCATTCCAGAAATATATTGGAAAGCAATATATATTCCAAAATGATGACAAGCTATAATGTTCCATCAAAATGTCCATAATACTACTTTTTTTTTTTTGCAGGCGGGGGGGGGGGAATGAGAGAGAGAGAGGGAGGGAGGGAGAGGGAGAGGGAAAGAGAGAGGGAGAGATGGCGAGAGAGAAAGGAAGAGGGAAAGGGAGAGAGAAAGAGAGTGGGAGACGGAGGGAGAAAGAGAAAAAGGGGGGAAGAGTGAGAGAGGGAGAAAGAGAGAGAGAAAGGGAAAGGGAGCGAGAAAGAGAGAGGGAAAGGGAGCGAGAAAGAGAGAGGAAGAGGGAGGGAGATGGGAGAGAGGAAGAAAAAGAGAGAGGAAGAGGGAGGGACAGAGGGAGAGGGAGAGAGAAAGAGTGAGTGAGGGAGAGAGAAAGAGGGAGGGAGAGGGAGAAGGAGCGAGGAAGAGGAAGAGGGAGGAAGAGGGAGGGAGAAAGACAGGGGGAGAGAGAGAGAGGGAACGAGAAAGAGAGGGAGAGATATGGAGAGAGAGAGAAAGAGAGAGGGAGGGGGAGAGAGGGGGGGAGAGGGAGCGAGAAAGAGAAAGAGAGAGGAAGAAGGAGGGAGGGAGAGAGTGAGAGAGAGTGAGAGAGTGAGAGAGAGAAAGAGAAAAGGAGGGAGAGAGAGGGAGAGGGAGCGAGAAAGAGGAAGAAAGAGGAAGAGAGAGAGAATAAGAGAGAGGGAGGAGGAGAGAGAGAGATGGGAGAAAGGAAGAGGGAGAGGGAGCGAGAAAGAGAAAGAGAGAGGAAGAGTGAGGGAGGGAGAGAGGGAGAGAGAGGGAGAGAGAGAGGGAGAAAGAGAAAGGGAGCGAGAAAGAGGAAGAAAGAGGAAGAGAGAGAGAATAAGAGAGAGGGAGGAGGAGAGAGAGAGATGGGAGAAAGGAAGAGGGAGAGGGAGCGAGAAAGAGAAAGAGAGAGAAAGAGTGAGGGAGAGAGAGATGAAGATAAGATCTGAAACACAACTGCGCCTAACCATATTTGTCAAACAGGGGATGGATAAATTATATGGCATCCTCAGGGGACGTGACACTTTCAGAAGCAAATAATGGTAAATTCTTTGTGGGCAAGATACCAATCAATCTAGGATCAATACACAGGAAGAGAAACAGAGGGAGGCGAGCAAAGGAAACCGATTCATCATCCCACGTGTTTAAAACCTTCCTTGTAGCCAGGTTTGTGGGTAGGTTGAAGTTATCCAGATACCTTCAGATTCCAGTTCTTATCATGGTTAAGGCTGATCGCGGCAACCGAGTCTGTTGGAGGGGCTAACGTAAGTTCCTCATCCCTGGGATAAACAAATAAAACTCGTGGTTTGAAAAGGGGGATTTTTTTTTTTTTTCAATTTAGATACTGATCTGGATCGGCTGGCAGAGGGGAGCCATTTCACAGGGAGCTTGCTTTGAGCGAAGGGGCCAATTTTTTTTTTTTATTTCATTTGCATTTGATTCATTCGTACCCCCCCCAACCAGCCCTGGGAGAGAGAGAGAGAGAGATGCTTGTGAAATTGTTTGTATCGGATGTCAAAATAACATCCTGGGGAGGTCCACGAGCCGTTCCAAGAATGTTGTGGGCCAGTTTTGCCATTGGTGATTTTTTTAAAAAATTTTTTTACACAGAACAGTGCCATGCTACACTCGCCAGCTAGCTGAACGCCAAGAAGACTTGAGAAACTTTGAACTAGTTTGCTTGTGTATCACATCTGCAGCCTTCTTTGTTTTCTCTCCTTTTATGGACCCGACTCATTATTATGTGTTTGGTTTAAAGATGATGGAAGTATCTATCTATGTACCTATGTACTTATGGACCTATGTTTCTATCTATCTATCTATCTATTTATCTATCTATCTATCTATCTATCTATCTATCTATCTATCTATCTATCTATCTATCTATTTATCTATCTATCTATCTATCTATCTGTTATTTATCATCCATCTATCAATCAATCAATCATCTATCTACATCCATCCATCTAGCTATCATCATCTATCATTTTTTATCTACAGTATCTCTCTCTCTCTCTCTCTCTCTCTCTCTATATATATATATATATATATATATCAATCTTTCTATCTACAGTATCTCTCTCATCTATTTACCATTTATCGCTTTCTTTCTTTTTTTCTTTCTATCCATCTATCTATCGCTATCTATCTCTAGCTGTTATTTATCATCCATCCATCAATCAATCATCTATCTACATCCAGCCATCTAGCTATCATCTATCAATTTTTCTATCTACAGTATATATCTCTCTCATCTATCTATCCATCCATCCATCCATCCATCCATCTTTCTATCTACAGTATTTCTCTCTCTCATCTATTTATCATCTCTCATCTTTCTTTCCTTCTTTCTGTCCATCTATCCTTCTATCTATCTATCTATCTATCTATCTATCTATCTATCTATCTCTATCTAGCTGTTATCATCCATCCATCTATCCATCAATCAATCATCTATCTACATCCATCCATCATCATCTATCAATCTTTCTATCTACAGTATCTCTCTCTCAGCTATTTATCATCTATCATCTATCTATCTATTTTTCTTTCTGTCTGTCTATCTATCTATCTATCTATCTATCTATCTATCTATCTATCATCTATCTATCTATCTATCTATCTATCTATCTCTATCTATCTATCTATCTATCTATCTATCTATCTATCTCTATCTAGCTGTTATCATCCATCCATCTATCCATCAATCAATCATCTATCTACATCCATCCATCATCATCTATCAATCTTTCTATCTACAGTATCTCTCTCTCAGCTATTTATCATCTATCATCTATCTATCTATTTTTCTTTCTGTCTGTCTATCTATCTATCTATCTATCTATCATCTATCTATCTATCTATCTATCTATCTATCTCTATCTATCTATCTATCTATCTATCTATCTATCTATCTCTATCTAGCTGTTATCATCCATCCATCTATCCATCAATCAATCATCTATCTACATCCATCCATCATCATCTATCAATCTTTCTATCTACAGTATCTCTCTCTCAGCTATTTATCATCTATCATCTATCTATCTATTTTTCTTTCTGTCTGTCTGTCTATCTATCTATCTATCTATCTATCTATCTATCTATCATCTATCTGACATGGCTTGAAATCTATTATGGCTAACAGGAAAAACTTGGTGTCTCTTGGACTCATTCAAATTGCTGCTGAAGAGGTCTTATTTATGTGTGTGTGTGTGTGTGTGAGAGAGAGAGAGAGAGAGAGAGAGAGAAAGGGAGAGAATGAGAGAGAGTGTATTGCCAAGTGAGCCTCAGGAGTTTTCCCAAATCGTTGAGGTCCAGAAAAGGGGTCCATTTTGCAGGGCTGGCCAGCCTCCACGTGGATGGAAGGGGAACTCTTTTGGACCCCACCCTCTTTGCTCGGCACATCTGTCCAAGCTTTGCACTTTTCTGGACTTTTGCTTCAGCCCATGTGCTGCAAAGCATTCTTTGGCCAGAGCTTTGCCCCAGAGGCCTCTCCTTGCTTTTCTAAAAGTTCCCTCCCCTCTCTCTCTGCCCTCATGTAGGAAGAGGATCAGCCATAAAGTAGAACCAAAATAAAATAAATGGACGAGAAATCCCACATCTTTCATTAGTTTAGGCTTCTCTGCAAGAGAGTGGATTAAATCAAAGGGTACCAAAGAAGAAGAGAGGGGATAGCAATGATGTATGGCTCTTAACCTCTCCTATCCCTGCTGGAAGAGCCCAAAGGAGAAGTGTGAATTATCCAGGCTGCACATCTAAACCCCCTTGGTCCAAATTATTTCTGTCTCTAGTTAGGGAAGCATTTTTGCAACCTGGAGGCAGCTGCAGAGAAGACAAACAGCCCAACAAAACAAAAGAACTCCTTTCTATTGCAAGATCTGGTCCAAATTTGGAAGCTGGAATTTGGGAGATGATTTCTGCAGCTGCTCAAGGGCCTGCCTTGTTTGCCTCACAATAAGTCAGCTCAACTTGGCGCCGGTGGGCCAGGTGAAGTAGTAATGGAGAGGTATCTGTGGGTTCCTTGGGGTTCTCTAAGATTGCAGATCTTTCATTACCAAATTACAGGGGGGAGGAGGAAGGGGAGGAGAAGAAGGAGAAGGAGAAGGAGAAGGAGAAGGAGAAGGAGAAGGAGAAGGAGAAGGAGAAGGAGAAGAAGAAGAAGAAGAAGAAGAAGAAGAAGAAGAAGAAGAAGAAGAAGAAGAAGAAGAAGAAGAAGAAGAAGAAGAAGAAGAAGAAAGAGGAGGAGAAGGAGAAGAAGAAGGAGAAGGAGGAGGAGGAGGAGAAGAAGAAAAGGAGGAGGAGGAGGAGGAGGAGGGGAGGACTGATTTAACATGGATCATGGGATCTTCATAAGACTGCTTTTGAAGGCTTCACCCACATAAATCCACATGGCTTCCCTTGATAGGTCAAAAACTGCACATTCATTTAACATCTGGTATAACACTCTTCCCCAAACTCTTGTTTTCTCTTGAACTGTACATAATAAAATGGTAGTACCGATGAACATTTATCCCTAGAAAACAGGATTCCACCTTTGTGATGGCCTGAATGGTAAGGCTATGAGTTGGAAGCATGTAGAAGATGACCCTAGCTGAGCTTGCAAAAGTGAACAGATACTTTTGTACTTCAAAGGTGGACCGAAGACAACCACGGAATAGGCTAACTTGGGACGTGAAAGAGTTAAGAAGACGGATACAAGTTGTCTCTATGAAAACAGAAAGATTCAAGCTTGGTTCAGGAGCGTCTTTACTGGTGTTGCCTTCTACTAGTATCATTGCAAGAGTGCAGAGAAGAGCAACCGAGATGATTAGGGGACTGGGGGCTAAAACACATGAAAAACAATTGAGGAAACTAGGTATGTCTAGTTTGATGAAAAGAAGGACTAGGGGAGACATGATAGCAGTCTTCCAATATCTCAGAGGCTGCCCCAAAGAAGAGGGAGTCAAGCTATTCTCCAAAGCACCTGAGGGCAGGACAAGAAGCAATGGATGGAAACTAACCAAGGAGAGAAGCAACTTAGAACTAAGGAGAAATTTCCTGACAGTTAGAAGAATTAACCAGTGGAACAACTTGCCTCCAGAAGTTGTGAATGCTCCAACACTGGAAGTTTTTAAGAAGAGGTTGGATAACCATTGGTCTGAAGTGGTGTAGGGTTTCCTGCCTAAGCAGGGTGTTGGACTAGAAGACCTCCAAGGTCCCTTCCTACTCTGTTATTCTATTCTATTCTATTCTATTCTATTCTATTCTATTCTATTCTATTCTATTCTATTCTATTCTATTCTACTCTACTCTACTCTACTCTACTCTACATTCTATTCTACTCTACTCTACTCTACTCTACTCTACTCTACTCTATTCATTTGAACAGCAAGAAAAGGTCTGTCAGCACCATCTCAAGAACATGGTTGCCCATGCGGAGGGGTCATGCATGATCCTAATCCAGATTAGCGAAACAAATGCCTTGAGGTTAATCCTGGCTAACAAGAAAGATGAGTATCCAGCTTTTCACACATGAGCAGTAATCACATCTCTGCAAGAAACATCCTGCATCTCACTAAATCTTCCAAGAATTCCCTGGGCGATTTCTTGGAAGGAGTTCTGCCTTGCTAATAACCTAATTTTGCCTGTGTGCCTTGGGATTGAAGGGAAGGGAACAGCAACAATTTATAGGAAACTTTTTTGGACAAAAAGTACAAATTGGTTAAGGAAGGGGAAAAAAAAAACACCGCTCGGGCCCCCTGATTTCTTTCTCATTTTCCCCCACCCCCTGAATTTTGAATTTGAGATGATAAATGTCACCAGCTGCAGTACCATCACCATCAAAGTCCTCATCTATAAAGATGAATTAAAGTCAAACTTTCCTGTACATCGGAGATGTTGAGGTGGGAAAAAGAAGATGGTTGTTATATATATATATATATATATATGGAAATCCAAGACTCTAAAAATATTCAGAGGCATGTTTCGACATGCCTGGGCTTGTCAGCATGGTTATTAAGCCATGAAAACAGCTGTTTTTTGCTTGCCTGCCTTTTCTTCTGCCGAGCAAAAATTGGCTCCGGTTTGTAAACCAAAATGTGACGCTAGTAGAGGAATTGAAGGATTAAGTTGCAAGGTGCAGGGACAGCAGTTCTAAACATGATTTATATTGGCTGCATATGATGCAATCCAGATTGGCCTCCAACTGTTGGTTAAATGGCCTTTTACATAGAGGGAGAGAAAGAGAGGGAGGGAGAGAGAGAGAGAAAGAGAGGGAGAAGGAGCGAGGAAGAGGAAGAGGGAGGAACAGGGAGGGAGAAAGAGAGTATGAGAGAGGGAGAGGAGGAGGAGAGAGGGGGAGGAAGAAAGGAAGAGGGAAAGAGAGAAAGAGAAAGAGAAAGAGGGAGAGGGAGGGAGATGGAGAGAAAGAGAGGGAGAGGGAGGGAGAGAGAGAGGGAGACAGTGAGAGGGAGGGAGAGAGAGAGGAAGGGAGGGAGTGAGAGGGAGGAAGAGAGAGAGGGAGGTAGGGAGAGAGAGGGAGGGAGGGGGGAGAGAGGGAGAGAGGGAGGGAGGGAGAGAGAGAGGGAGAGGGAGAGAGAGAGGGAGACAGCGAGAGGGAGGGATAGAGAGAGGGAGACAGCGAGAGGGAGGGAGAGAGAGAGGGAGGGAGGGGGAGAGAGGGAGAGAGGGAGGGAGGGAGAGAGAGAGGGAGAGGGAGAGAGAGAGGGAGACAGCGAGAGGGAGGGATAGAGAGAGGGAGACAGCGAGAGGGAGGGAGAGAGAGAGGGAGGAAGAGAGGGAGGGAGGGAGAGAGAGGGAGGGAAAGTGAGAGAGAGAGGGAGGGAGAGAGGGAGGGGGAGGAAGGGAGGAAAGGAGAGAGAGAAGGAGGGAGAGAGAGAGGGAGAAGCGAGAGAGGGAGGGAGGGGGAGGGAGGGAGATAGAGAGGGAGGGAGAGAGAGAGGGAGACAGCGAGAGGGAGGGATAGAGAGAGGGAGGAAGAGAGGGAGGGAGGGGGAGGGAGTGAGAGAGAGGGAGGGAAAGTGAGAGAGAGAGGGAGGGAGAGAGAGGGAGGGGGAGGGAGGGAGGGAGGAAAGGAGAGAGAGGAGGGAGAGAGAGGGAGAAGCGAGAGAGGGAGGGAGGAGGAGGGAGGGAGATAGAGAGGGAGGGAAAGAGTGAGAGAGGGAGGGAGGGAGGGAGAGGGAGGGGGAGGGATGGAGGAAAGGAGAGAGAGAGAAGGAGGGAGAGAGAGGGAGGAAGCGAGAGAGGGAGGGAGGGAGGGGAGGGAGATAGAGAGGGAGGGAAAGAGTGAGAGAGGGAGGGAGGGAGAGAGAGAGGGAGGAAAGGAGAGAGAGAGAGAAGGAGGGAGAGAGAGAGGGAGGAAAGGAGAGAGAGAGAAGGCAGGAGAGAGAGAGGGAGGGAGCCTCCTGGGCCCAAAAACGGGGTGTGGGGGGCACGCCGCATCCCTGTGCTCCACCCCGCCCCTGCTCATGGGCGCATGACACCCCCCCCCCGTGCATGCACACACATCTCCGGCATGCCCCCTGCCCCCCCGCATATCCCAAAAATCAGCTGGCCAGCGGGAGGCAGACACATGCACAAGCGCAGTGAAGCTGAGCTGGGTGACAGCTCGGGTGCCCACAGAGAGAGCTCTGCAGGCCAACCGTGGCACGTGTGCCATTGGTTCGCCATCACGGTTCTATGAAATATCAAAAATATTTCCTAGAATATTAGGCACCTTCCTGGATGAGAAAAGGAGGAACATTTTCTCTTGGCAAGCGGCCCCCCACCTTTGTTAATAGCCCCAGAAAGACAAAAAAAAAAAAAACAACCCAAACATCTTATCTACAACACAAAAGGCCATCAGCTTCCAGGGTGATGGGATTAAGACATGGCCCTCAGGACTTGATAGGATTAGCCCTCTACCCAGAATCTCACCACGTGGCGCCTGGGAAGATTAATCACCCAGCAAGGCTCAACCAAGCTTGAGACCAGGGATGAAATTAAAAAAAAAAAAATTCTACCGGTTCAGTGGGCATGGCTTGGTGGGTGTGGCAGGGGAAGGATACTGCAAAATCTCCATTTCCTCCCCACTCTGGGGCCAGCCAGAGGTGATATTTGCCGGTTCTCTGAACTACTCAAAATTTCCGCTACTGGTTCTCCGAACTACTCAAAATTTCCACTACCGGTTCTCCGAACTACTTAAAATTTCTGCTACCGGTTCTCCAAACTACTCAAAATTTCTGCTACTGGTTCTCCGAACTACTCAAAATTTCTGCTACCAGTTCTCCGAACTACTCAAAATTTCTGCTACCAGTTCTCCAAACTACTCAAAATTTCTGCTACCGGTTCTCCGAACTACTCAAAATTTCCGCTACCGGTTCTCCAAACTACTCAAAATTTCTGCTACCGGTTCTCCGAACTACTTAAAATTTCCACTACCGGTTCTCCAAACTACTCAAAATTTCCGCTACTGGTTCTCCGAACTACTTAAAATTTCCACTACCGGTTCTCCAAACTACTCAAAATTTCCGCTACTGGTTCTCCGAACTACTTAAAATTTCCACTACCAGTTCTCCAGAACCTGTTAGAACCTGCTGGATTTTTCACCCCTGCTTAGGGCTCAAAACTACAAAGTTACCCCTGCATGGCTCCATGGGACTCTGACAACCAATCCGAATACAAGTTCAAATTCAAAAGTCCAGAGAGGGTATATAAAACTCAGGCACGCTCAGCATCTCTTCCCTTTTTTTTTTTTCTTCTTCTTCACCCAACATCTTCAAGGCACGTGATTCTGTCCACCATTAAAAACCATCTTTCCAAGCAGTCACCAGAGTCTTTCTCCCCGCTTGGAACTGAAGGACATTTCTTCCAACAGGAAAATGCATAATTGACAGGACTGAACAAAAATAAAGATTTCCCTCTCGCATTAAGGAACGGATCTATACCTGAACACAGGAGCTTTAGATCTGAAGGCAGAACCAAGAAACAATGGATAGAAAATGTCTATGGAGATTCAAGTCATGGTTGTCCCAAAGGTGTTTTTCTGGTTTTTCTTTTGAAGACGTTTCCCTTCTCATCCAAGAAGCTTCTTCAGCTCTGACAGGATAGTGGGAAAAGAAAGGATTTATCTTCCTTGGTCCTTTGCATCCTTTGAGAGGGTCGCTGAAGCACTTGGAGGTTTATTTGTGTCCACATCTGTGTCCTTTAGCTATACAATTTGGGATGAACACAATTTGGGAGTAGGAATGGATTTCCAGAGGGGGAAGAAACGGCAGACTACAGGAACCATTTGCACTACTCAGGTGACCCTAAGGACACAGATAAATCTCCAAGTCCCAAAGGTGCTTTTTTTCAAGAGGCAACTGGATTTTCTGTTTGTTTGTTTTTTCTTTGAAGACGTCTCGCTTCTCATCCAAAAAGCTTCTTCAACTCTTCTTGGATGAGAAGCGAAACGTCTTCAAAGAAAAAACCAGAAAGTCCAGTTGCCTCTTGAAAAAAAATCACCTTTGGGACAATGGATGGAAACTCATCAAGGAGAGATGCAACTTAGAACTAAAGAGGAATTTCCTGACAGTGAGAACAATTCATCCGTGGATCGGCTTGCCTCCAGAATTTGTGAATGCTCCAACACTGGAGGTTTTTATGAAGAGATTGGACAACCATTTGTCTGGAACGATATAAGGTCTCCTGCTTGAGCAGGGGGGTTGGGATAGAAGACCTCCAAGGTCCCTCCTAACTCTGTTATTCTGTTCGAATGCTAAATAATCATGAGATTTCCTTCAAACTAAGCTCAACCAAATTTGGTGTCTTAATAAAGAAGAGTCTGTAGCAGGATAATAGAGAAGTGATTTTCCACTGCATTTTTCCAGCATGATTTTGAGCCTTGGCTTGCCTAGCTTCTGTTACTCTGTCTCCCCTCCAAGTCTTAACCAGAGTGGACCCTCCTTAGCTTTCAAGTGGAGAAAAACTCAGCCCAGTGCTGCCATCTGCTGCAATTTTGGTGCTCAAGAAATCTCAACGGTCGTCCCAAGGTACCTGACTTCCAGTTGGCTTATGAGTCACAGATATTCCAGTTAGAGGGGTGAAATCACCATCCTCATCCTCTTCTGCAAACGGAGGAAATGGGTGACGCAGAGTCTTGTCACGATGTAACAAGGTTACGTCTTGAGCATTTGCACGCAAAAGGCCGGTCTCCTTTGCAGAGCAGATGCTTTAAGCTGAAGAAAACTGACATGAAAGAAAAGAAAAGAAAAGAAAAGAAAAGAAAAGAAAAGAAAAGAAAAGAAAAGAAAAGAAAAGAAAAGAAAAGAAAAGGAAGGAAGGAAAGAAGAAGAAAGAAAGAATACTGACATGAAAGAAAAGAAAAGAAAAAGGAAGGAAGGAAGAATAAAGAAAGAAAGAAAATTGATATGAAAGAAAAGAAAAGAAAGAGAAAGGAAGGAAGAAGAAAGAAAGAAAGAAAATTGACATGAAAGAAAAGAAAAGAAAGAGGAAGGAAGGAAGAAGAAAGAAAGAAAGAAAATTGACATGAAAGAAAAGAAAAGAAAGAGGAAGGAAGGAAGAATATTGACATGAAAGAAAAGAAAGAGGAAGGAAGGAAGAAGAAAGAAAGAAAGAAAATTGACATGAAAGAAAAGAAAAGAAAAAG
Organism: Arizona elegans; assembly: GCA_022577455.1. Lineage (NCBI taxonomy): Eukaryota > Metazoa > Chordata > Lepidosauria > Squamata > Colubridae > Arizona > Arizona elegans. The sequence goes on from JAKOOJ010000091.1 coordinate 407,402, forward strand.
GAAGGAAGGAAGAAGAAAGAAAGAATATTGACATGAAAGAAAAGAAAAGAAAGGAAGGAAAGTAAGAAGAAGAAAGAAAGAAAGAAAATTGACATGAAAGAAAAGAAAAGAAAGAGGAAGGAAGGATGAAAAAAGAAAGAAAGAAAATTGACATGAAAGAAAAGAAAGAGGAAGGAAGGAAGAAAAAAGAAAGAAAGAATATTGACATGAAAGAAAAGAAAGAGGAAGGAAGGAAGAATATTGACATGAAAGGAAAGAAAGAGGAAGGAAGGAAGGAAGGAAGGAAGAATATCGACAGGAAAGAAAAGAAAGAGGAAGGAAGGAAGCATATTGATATGAAAGAAAAGAAAGAAGGAGGAAGGAAGGAAGAATATTGACATGAAAGAAAAGAAAGAGGAAGGAAGGAAGAAGAAAGAAAGAAAGAAAATTGACATGAAAGAAAAGAAAAGAAAAAGGAAGGAAGGAAGAAGAAAGAAAGAATATTGACATGAAAGAAAAGAAAAGAAAGGAAGGAAAGTAAGAAGAAGAAAGAAAGAAAGAAAATTGACATGAAAGAAAAGAAAAGAAAGAGGAAGGAAGGATGAAAAAAGAAAGAAAGAAAATTGACATGAAAGAAAAGAAAGAGGAAGGAAGGAAGAAAAAAGAAAGAAAGAATATTGACATGAAAGAAAAGAAAGAGGAAGGAAGGAAGAATATTGACATGAAAGGAAAGAAAGAGGAAGGAAGGAAGGAAGGAAGAATATCGACAGGAAAGAAAAGAAAGAGGAAGGAAGGAAGCATATTGATATGAAAGAAAAGAAAGAAGGAGGGAGGGAGGGAGGGAGGGAGGGAGGAAGGAAGGAAGGAAGGAAGGAAGGAAGGAAGGAAGGAAGGAAGGAAGGAAGGATTCAGTAGTGTAGAAACGAATTAACACTATTGTAAATGAGGGACTAAATCCATCACCCTCAAGCCAGTTACTCTGGAGCTATCCCTCTGATTCAACAATTAAGCCATCTGCCTTAAATGGTTTTAGGGCTCTTGCCAAACCTGGATTCAAAAACTTCCAAAGGAAGATGAAGAACAGAGAAGTTTAAAACGCAGAGGCCTGATGGCAGGGGCTGCCAAAAGACTTATTTATTTGTTTATATGGGGAACTGTTTTAGATAAAGTTGCCTAAATTATCTCTATAAACAAGCCATTTGTATGGTAATTATATAAGCGGCGTTTTTTGTTTTTTTTCTTAGCAAACTTTGACTCTATTACTGCTCGCCTGGGTTCCCATCACTCTGGACAGCAAAACGAGCTGGTGGTGAACCAAGGGACCAGTAGGCCTTAGCTCATGGTACAGTTCCTGCTGTGTTCTTGTGGTTTTGTTTTTTTGTTTTTAAATTGGGGATAGTTGTATTTAAGGACAAGCTGAAACTTATTTGGCTTGTGTTTTACAACAAGAGCAACTTAGTCCAAATTTCCTGAACTAATATACGAACTGGAATGCAATGATCCTTGAGTTTCTGTATATATATTTGAGAATCTACATATATACATTGGGAAGGAAGGAAGGAGGGAGAGAGGGAGGGAAAGGAGGGAGGAAAGAAGGGAGGGAGGGACCGAGGGAAGGAAGGGAGGAGGGAGGGAGGAAAGAAGGAAGGAAGGGAGGGACGAGGGAGAGAGGGAAGAAAGAATAAAAGGAAAGGAGGGAGGAAACAATAAAGGAAGGAAGGAGGGAAGGAAGGAAGGAGGGAGAGAGGGAGGGAAAGGAGGGAGGAAAGAAGGGAGGGAGGGACCGAGGGAAGGAAGGGAGGAGGGAGGGAGGAAAGAAGGAAGGAAGGGAGGGACGAGGGAGAGAGGGAAGAAAGAATAAAAGGAAAGGAGGGAGGAAACAATAAAGGAAGGAAGGAGGGAAGGAAGGAAGGGAGGGAGGGAGGGAGGGAGAGAGGGGAGGGAGGGAAAGAAGGGAGGGAGGGGGAGGGAGGGAAAGGAGGGAGGGAGGCAAAAGGGAGGGAGGAAAGAAGGGAGGGAGGGAAAAAGCGAGGGAAAGGGGAAGGAGGAAAGAAGGGAGGGAAAAGGGAGGGAGGAAAGAAGAGAGGCAGGGAGGGAAGAAAGAATAAAAGGGAGGGAGGGAAAAGGGAAGAAGGAAAGAATAAAAGAAAGAAGAGAGGGGGAAACAAAGGGAGGGAGGGAGGGAGGAAAGGAAGGGAGGAGGGAGGGAAAGGGAGGGAGGAAACAATAAAGGAAGGAAGGAGGTAAGGAAGGAAGGAAAGAAGGGAGGGAGAGAGGGAAGAAGGGAGGGAGGAAAGAAGGGAGGAAAAAGGGAGGGAGGAAAAAAGGGAGGGGGAGGGAGGGAGGGAGGGAAGAAGGGAGGGAAAAGGGAGGGAGGAAAGAAGGGAGGCAGGGAGGGAGGGAAAAGGGAAGAAGGAAAGAATAAAAGAAAGAAGGGAGAGGGAAACAAAGGAAGGAAGGGAGGGAGGAAAGGAGGAAAAAGGAAGGGAGGAAAGAATCAAGAAAGCCAGGAAAGGGAGAGAGGATGGAAGGACGAAAGAAAGGAGAAATATACTTCTGTTTGCAATCTTTACAAAATCTTTGCCCCTTCAAATACAGTTTGTACCTTTTATTTCGGGTAAGGAAGCTAGAGTTTTGCTACCACTTCAGTGCCTATAATCCTCTATTCGGGGAAGTCGACCTGGAAAAAAAAAAAACCGAACCCCATTGAGCAACTCTCAACCTGAGATGGAGAAGATGTGCCCTGGGACTTCACCAAAATCTGTGACTTTGCTTGGCGTGCTTGCGATGATACTCGATGAGAACAGCACGGAACAACTCAAATTAATGAGGTACACTTTATTAATCTTCTTTATGTCTATCCCGGTCACATTTTATATATATATATATAATTTGGAAAAGCTCATTAGATTTTATTTAGGGACGGTCTGCTGTTCATTGCATTTCAGGAGAACACAATGAAAATGTCCTGGGAAGGAACAGCTCCAGATAGGAACTAATGAAACCTCTGCTTACAACAAATGAGTATGTTCATCTCTGGGCCTTCAGTGTCAAGGTCCTTTATCTAGGGCAGACCCTTCACTAAAATGATATTTTAGCAGCCCGGTGGGATGGGGAGAGGGGTCAAAATGTTGCAGCAAAAAGAGACTGCCTGTCCTCAAGCCTGATCGGAGAGAACATGTATGAAGATAAATGCCAGGGAAGTGCAGACAGGCTGGAAACGAAGATCAGGAGGAGGGAGGAGGAGGAGGAGGAGGAGAGAAACAAACAAACAAAAAAACAAACAAAAAAATGAAAACCATATTCGAATCTTGACCAAGCGATATTGCATGGATGAAGGAAGGTAGGACAAAGTTTCCTGGTTCCGTTATGAAGACGATGAATCATCCTTTGGGTATAAATTACTTTTCGGTAGATACAACAGGAAAGGGAAAGAAAGAACATTGACATGAAAGAAAAGGAAAAGGAGGGAGGGAGGGAGGGAGGGAGGGAGGGAGGATGGAAGAAAGGGAGGGAGGGAGGAAAAGAGAAAGAGACAGAAACAGAGGAAGAAAAAGAGAGAAAGAAAAAGAAAAAAAAGAAAAAGAAAAAGGAAGGAAGGAAGGAAGGAAGGAAGGAAGGAAGGAAGGAAGGAAGGAAGGAAGGAAGGAAGGGATAAACAAATTCTGGATAAACACCAGTATGAAGATAAATGCCAGGGAAGTGCAGAAAGGCAGGAAACTAAGATCAGCAGGAGGAGGAAAAACAAAAACCATATTCAAATCTTGACAAAGCACTGTTGCATTGATGAAGGCAGGACAAAATTTCCTTGTTCATTACGAAGGCGATTAATCATCATTTCCAAAGTGCTAGAGGTGAACTCTTAAGAAGGAGGGAGCATTTTTTTTTTTAAAAAAAAAAGGAGTCTAATTGTTCATGGAGAACATCTAGCTTTGTGGCGAAGACGTAGCAGCTTGTGTCTACCAAGGTTCTCAATGATCTAGGATGTCAATAATGCAGGTCAACTGGAACTTCTTGGTTACTTCTTTGAAAATGTTTCGCTTCTCATCCAAGAAGCTAGTTCAGTTTAGAACCAAGAAAGTTCTATTGCCTTTTGGAAAAAGCATCTTTGGGACATAGGCTGTGAGTTCGATCCTTACAGGAAGAGGCAGATATTTCTCTCTCTGGGCACAATGAGAAAATATCTGCTGAACAAAACTCCACATTGGCAACAGGCCAGTAAACATTCAGCTCCATTCAGCTGCCCAGCCTCCACACCACAAGGGTTTATGGGGTCGTTAAGAGAAGATGATGAGTTTATCCATGAGGAACATCCTACCATTTTACCATACCTTTCTACCATTGGAGGTGAGATCTGCTCCTCCCACTCTTCTGGCCTTCAGGAAGAGCCTTTCAATCCTGTTTTGACAGTTGGCTTGGGACCCTGATGAGGGTCCTCTTGACTGGAGATGGTTGATGGGTTAAGAAGAAGACATTACCCCAGGCCGTCCATCCTCTTAGATCTAGTTCTAGGCTGCATAAACAGAGGGATAGAATCAAGATCACATGAAGTGTTAAGACCACTTTATAATGCCTTGGTAAGGCCACACTTGGAATACAGCATTCAGTTTTGTTCGCCACGATGTAAAAAAGATATTGAGACTTTAGAAAGAGTGCAGAGAAGAGCAACAAAGAGGATTAGGGGACTGGAGGCTAAAACATACGAAGAACTGTTGCAGGAACTGGTCTAGTCTGATGAAAAGAAGGGCTAGGGGAGACATGATAGCAATGTCCCAATATTTGAGGGTCTGCCACAAAGAAGAGGGAGTCAAGCTATTCTCCAAAGCCCCTGAGGGCAGGACAAGAAGCAATGGGTGGAAAGTCATCAAGGAGAGAAGCAACCTAGAACTAAGGAGAAATTTCCTGACAGTGAGAACAATTAACCAGTGGAACAACTGGACTCCAGCAGTTGTGAATGCTCCAACACTGGAAGTTTTTAAGAAGATGTTGGATAACCATTTATCTGAAATGATGTAGGGTTTCCTGCCTAAGCAGGGAGTTGGACTAGAAGACCTCCAAGGTCCCTTCCAACTCTGCTATTCTATTCTATTCTATTCTATTCTATTCTATTCTATTCTATTCTATTCTAGTTTTTAATGTAACTCTCCTTAATTTTCATGGTCTTTAGGTTTATCTTTCCATCGTTCATAACAGAGCTGCCTTATCGGTGAGATGGGCAGCATATCAATTTAATAACTAAATAATAAATGAGAGCTCTTAAACCTCATTGGCTGTTTTATGGTCCTTCGGGGGGTGTTTCTTCTCCACTTTCAGGAGCCATTCTGTGCATATTTTTTTTAAAAAAATGTTCCTGTTTGTGAACAGTTGTGAAAGAGAATGCTGGAGCGATGTAAAATGAAGAAGAATGGGTTATTTTTTTGGGGGGGTAGGTGGGTTTATTCTCTGCAAAGGATCCCATAAAAAACCAACACCATCCTAGGTTGCATTAACAGAGGGACAGAATTAAGATCACGTGAAGTATTAATACAACTGTCAATTTCAAACTGAATCTGTCTCGGAGTTCTGATTTGCTTGAGTTCGATAGTGGGAGCTTTATAAGGCCTTGGCAAGGCCACACTTGGAATCCTGCATCCAGTTTTGGTCACCATGATGTAAAAAAGATGTGGAGACTCTAGAAAGAGTGCAGAGAAGAGCAAGAAAGATGATTAGGGGACTGGAGGCTAAAATATATGAAGAACGGTTGCAGGAACTGGGTATGTCTAGTTTAATGAAGAGAAGGACTAGGGGAGACAGGATAGCAATCTTCCAATATCTCAGGGGCTGCCCCAAAGAAGAGGGAGTCAACTCCAAAGCACCTGAAGGCAGGACAAGAAACAACGGGTGGAAACTCATCAAGGAGACAAGCAACCCAGAACTAAGGAGAAATTTCCTGACAGTCAGAACAATTAACCAGTGGAACAATGGCTTCAGAAGTTGTGGGTACTCCATCACTGGAGGTTTTTAAGAAAAGATCGGACAACCATTCATCTGGAATTGTATCGGGTCTCCTGTCTGAGCAGGGGTTGGACTCGAAGATCTCCAAGGTTCCTTCCAACTCTATTATTCTGTTATTTTTGGGATTTACTGCCTGCAAAGGAGTCCATGATTTGAAGACTTGTGGAACAGAAGCCCTCCTTCAGAATGTAACCTTCTGCCTTTTTCCTAAAAGCCTCTCGACTTCCTCCGTTCTTACTCCACCTTAAGGTCTCGGAGAGGGACATGCATTTAAGGTCTCGGAGAGGGACATGCAGATCAATGCTGCACCTTCTTGGACCAAGCCAAGTTTTGTGTGTGTGTGTGTGTGTGTTGTTTTTTTTTTTACAACAGCTACCTCCGAGAAGGTAGCAAGCTCTCCGAGACAAAAATAGAAGCTGATGGTTAAAGCATCTATACTCCTTTCTCCCTTATTTCCTTTGGGCTTTTTTTTCCTCTCTCTCTCTCTCCCTTTTGATCCTCCTTCGGTTTCGTAAAGGAGGCCCTTTCGATGTCTGCTGAGGTGCTACGGGTGATGTCATGGAGTGACCTTCTCTGAAACCTTGGAAGCTTAATGGAGGGTGTGGAGAAGGGAAAAGGGAGGAGGAAAAAAAAAGAGAGAGAAAGAGATTCTTGTCTGTTGAAAAGAACAGTCTGTTTCTCTGCTGGCGGGAGAAGGGCAGACTGTGCAATGGTGAAGCACTTAAGTGCCCATCCATTAAATTTTGTAATCGTCTCCCTATGGCTCTGGCGATCCAAAAAACGAGCGAAATTTCAGGCAATACATTCTGTTCCTCACATGTTGTGATAGGTTCAGGAGTGGGGAGGGGGGGAAAGGTAGAAGGGGAGAAGGGAGGAGAGGATTGGATGTACCTCTCTAGTTTGTAAACCTTGGCCCAGAGCCTTGAAATCTTGGGTGAAGCTCAGAACACCCAAGAGAAATTTATGAAATCATATATTTCTTTCTTGGAATGTAGCGTTCAGCATTAGGCCAGTGCGGTTTGTCAAATTCGACTAAGGCAACTAGGGGAAGAGGAAAGACATTGAGGGAGAAAAAACCCTTCCAATTAGGTACAGAATGTTGTGTACGCCTCGTTGCCTTTGATCTGCAAACTCCTGCACAGCATCACACAATTTGCAAAGCTGGGCAGGGACCCACCGTCCATTTCATCCGGGCTCCCAGCCATAGGGGAAACACCCCAATCTCCATTCATTTTATTTGTTTTACAAACGTCAACCGCCCCGGCTTGGTTGCCAGAGGTGATGCCGGGGTGACGGGGCTTAACACAATCGCATCATTTTCACAGAAGCTCCGAAAGGAAAACGGGGAAGGCAGGAAGGGAAGTGCCCGTCGAAACAGCCAACAAAACTGAGGCTCGGTCTAAAATCAGCGCCTTTGGGAGCCAGACGATGGTTCTTGAAGAAGGCCATGCATCTGTAAAAACACCGGGCAATGCAGACAAGTATTTCCAACAACAACCTAATAGACAAACTCCCCCAAATAACCTTGTAAGGACTGAGGATATCTAGAAGCTGTAGCCATAGTCAGATGGAAAAAAAAAATGAGGAAAGAAAAAACAAGAGAGAGAAAAGAAAGGGCTAACTTGAAGAAGAGAGTATTTAAGACTGATTACGAGCATTCAATGCAATCTCTCTCTTTCTCTCTCACTTTTCTCTCTCTTGCTCTTTCTCTCTTTTTCTCTTTCTCTCTTGCTCTTTCTTTCTCTTTCTTTTTTTTCTTTCTCACTTTTCTCTCTTGCTCTCTCTTGCTCTTTCTCTCTCTTTTGTTCTTTCTCTTTCTCTCTCTTTTCTCTTTCTCTTTCTCTCTTTCCCCCTTCTCTCCCCTTCTCTCTCTTTTGCTTTTCTCTCTTTCTCTCTCACTTTCTCTTTCTTTCTCTCCTCCCTCTCTTTTTCTCTTTCTATCTCACTTTCTCCTTTTCTTTCTTTTTCTTTCTTCTCTCTTTTTCTCTCTCTCTTTCTCTTTCTCTCTTTCTCCCCCTCATCTCTCCCTCCTTCCCAGTTTGGCAGTTTTTACTTTAGTTCACTAGTAAGGGTAGCTTTGATTACAACATCCTCCCCATCAAGGATTTTCAAGCCTTGTGTTATCAAAGATTGCATGCTTGATGATTCCCAGATCAAGGCAGATTGCTGCACATGTGCAAACGATCACTGTTATCCATTCATACCTCTCCCCCTCCCCCCTCCTCTGTTGATTCATGTATGTTAGAATTAACACTGGGATGCTGTCTGCACAGTCATTTAATCAGTGCACAGTTCAATTCAGTGTTGTGTAATCTGTCATCCACCAGAAACAGAGGCTGACAGAGATTAGAAGAAAAGAGAGAGAGAGAGAGAGAAGAGAAGAGAAGAGAAGAGAAGAGAAGAGAAGAGAAGAGAAAGGAAGGAAGGAAGGAAGGAAGGAAGGAAGGAAGGAAGGAAGAAAAGGAGGGACGAGGAAGGAGGGAGGGAGGGAGGGAGGAGGAAAGAAGGAAGGAAGGAAGGAAGGGGAACGGAAAGGGGGAGGGAGGAGGAAAGAAGAAGGGAAAGGGGAGGGAGGAGGAAGGAAGGAAGGGAAGGAGGGAGAGTGGGAGGAGGAAAGAAGGGAGGAAGGAGAGGAGGGAGGAGGGAGGAAGGAAGAAAGGGAAAGGCAGAGGGAGGAGGAAGGAAGGATTCAGTAGTCTGAATCCTTAACACTATTGTAAATGAGGGACTAAATCCATCACTCTCAAGCCAGTTACTCTTGAGCCATCCGTTCGACTCAAAAAGAAAAAAAAAACAATTGTATGCTCATAATTATATTGCAAATTTTTCATTGTGGCCTTAAAAAAAAATTTTTTTTATCCTTTATGCACAAATTACCCTTACCAAAAGCCGTGCTGAATACAATGTACCTCATGAAATGTAAAGGATGATACAGAACACCGTGATGTCGTAACAGTCCTGTAATTCCAGTGCAGTTTCTGATGAGACTGAATCATTATGAATCAGTAAATGGATGGACAAAGCCTTACTCAAAGCTAAAGAAGATAAGGCTGTTCCAGGAAGGGTATGTTGCTTTCCAGAATTTTGGTTTATAACATTGGACTGGATGGTCAACATTTAAGGCTGTGGTTGGTGATTAGTGACCTTGAGGCTAAAACGTATGAAGAATGGTTGAAGGAATTGGGTATGTCTAGACTGGAGAAAAGAAGGACTGGGGGGTGAGGGGACATGATAGCAGTATTCCAATATTTGTAGGGCTGCCCCAAAGAAGAAGGGGGTCAACCTATTCTCCAAAGCACCTGAGAGCAGAACAAGAAGCAATGAATAGAATAGAATAACAAAGGGACCTTGGAGGTCTTCTAGTCCAACCCCCTGCTTAGGCAGGAAACCCTGCACCACTTCAGACCAATGGTTATCCAACCTCTTCTTAAAAACATCCAGTGTTGGAGCTTTCACAACTTCTGGAGGCAAGTTGTCACACGGATTAATTGTTCTCACTGTCAGGAAATTTCTCCTTAGTTCTAAGTTGCTTCTCTCCTTGATTAGTTTCCACCCATTGCTTCTTGTCCTGCCCTCAGGACAAGAAGCTTTGGAAAATAGCTTGACTCCCTTTTCTTTGGGGCAGCCCCTGAGACATTGGAAGACTGCTATCATGTCTCCCCTGGTCGTTCTTTTCATCAAAATAGACATACCCAGTTCTTGCAACCGTTCTTCATATGTTTTAGCCTCCAGTCCCCTAATCCTCTTTGTTGTTCTTCTCTGCACTCTTTCTAGAGTCTCTAGATTAGTTTCCATTCCAATAGATGGAAACTAATCAAGGAGAGAAGCAACCTAGAACTAAAGAGAAGTGGGAACAATTAATCAGTGGAATGGCTTCCCTCCAGAAGATCATGGGTGCTCCATAACTGGAAGTCTTCAAGAAGGAACTGGACAACCATTTGTCGGAAATAGGGTCTCCTGCTTGAGCAGGGATTGGACTAGAAGACCTCCAAGGTCCCTTCCAACTCTGTTATTTTAACTCCAGAAGGCAAGACGAGAAACACTGGATGGAAAGGAATCAAGGAGGGAACCAACCTGGAACTAAGGAGAAATTTCCTGACAGTGAGGACAATTAATTTGCCTTCAGA
>JAKOOJ010000091.1:420001-422501 GCA_022577455.1 Arizona elegans
GTTATTTAAACAAAAAAAAACACGAAAGAAAGGCTGTTTTTTGGGACATTGCAAACCTTTGCTATGTATATTGAGAAGAGGAGAGGCGTAGAACGGCAAAGTGAAGGAGACAATTTATTTAGAGCTGAATTGGGTCCCGGCCATCTTCAAGACACCTGAAGGACATTTGAAAGGAGGCAGCCTCCTCCAACTTCTCCAGCTGGCCACTTCATGCCAGGGAGATGTTGGGTGGGATGAAGTCTCCTTGTCAGTAACATTGGCGCTGATTAATACAAATGAAGTGTTGGCTGAAATGCCAGAGTGCCCGATGGATTTATTTGCATAATTACTCCCAAAAAAACACCCCCAAAAAACCGTACCCTTCCCTCCCTCTTTCCCCAGGAGAGTTGGTTGTGTGATTCATATTTATTTGTCCAGTGTTGTTTGTACCTGTCAAACTTAATCTATTCTGGCTGCTTCGGAGAAAATAATCCAAGCATTAAAAAGCAGCATCCAGGAACTGGGAAAAGACCCATTGAAGGATCAGATCCAACACTGGTCACTGGCAGAGTTGGGAGTTTTATCAGGAACTGTGTTTGATCAGAGGATGCTTAGCTAAACCACAGCGGGACTTAATTTACAAACTGGATCCAGTTTTGGTCACCACGTTACAAAAAAGATGTCGAGATTTTGGATGGGGGGGAAAAAAAAGGTGCAAAGAAGAGCAGCTAAGATGATTAAAGGCCTGGAGACTAGTAGAATGTATGAAGAACAGTTGCAGGAATCGGGTAGAGAAAAGAAGGACCAGGGGAGACATGGCAGCAGTGTTCCAATATTTGAGAGGCTGCCACAAAGAAAAAGGGGTCAACGAATTTTCCAAAGCACCAGAAGGTAAGACAAGAAACAATGGATGGAAACTACTCAAGGAGACAAGCAACCTGGAATTAAGGAGAAACTTCCTAACAGTGAGAATAATTAACTAGTTAACTAGTGGAATGGCTTCCCTCCAGATGTTTGTAGGAGTTCCATCACTGGAAGTCTTCAAGAAGTGACTGGACAACCGTTCGTCTGAAATGACATATGATCTCCTGCTTGAGCAAGGGATTAGACTAGAAGACCTCTAAGGTCCCTTCCAACTATGTTATTCTGTTACTCTAACTTCAGAAGCCAAGAAGGGATGGAACCCTGGATGGAAACAGATCAAGGAGAGAAGCAACCTGGAATTGAGGAGGAACTTCCTAACAGTGAGGACAATGAACCAGTGGAATGGAAGTTGCCTCCAGAAGTTGTGAGTGCTTCCTCATTGGAGGTTTTTAAGAAAAGACTGGACAGCCAGTTGTCTAAAATGGTATATGGTTGAGTAAGGGGTTGGACCAGAAGACCTCCAAGGTGACTTCCAACTATGTTATTCTGTTACTCTAACTTCAGAAGCCAAGAAGGGATGGAACTCTGGATGGAAACAGATCAAGGAGAGAAGCAACCTGGAATTTGAGGAGGAATTTCCTAACCAGTGAGAACAATGAACCAGTGGAATGGAAGTGGCCTCCAAAAGTTGTGGGTGCTCCCTCATTGGAGGTTTTCAAGAAAAGACTGGACAGCCAGTTGTCTAAAATGGTATACGGTTGAGTAAGGGGTTGGACTAGAAGACCTCCAAGGTCCCTTCCAGGTCTATTTTGATTGCTTGATTGACCCAGCAGAATGGCTTTGACTTCAGAAGTTGTGGGCACTCCTTCCCTGGTGAGTTTTTTTAAGAAAAGACTGGACAGTTCCCTGTCTGGAATGATCTAGGGGTCTCCTCCTTGAGCTGGTGGGTTGGACTAGAAGACCTCCAAGGTACCTTATTCCCATTCCCTTGGATTCTTCTTCAAAGTGGTTGCCAAGAAGAAAGCAGAGGAAGTTATACCCTTCTGTTCCCCCCCACACACACACACTCGTCCTGACCTCCCAACACCCAGTCATACCCCCTAACCCAATTAAATCTCCTAATTGGTGATTCTGGCACCCATGAGTACGTTATCTGGGCTCCTGGCCACTTTCTCCATTTGATGGTGTCCCATGCATCCTTCCACTAGAGATTACTGGCAAAGGTGGAGGACATCGTGAACCCTTTCATCGTTGGCCAGGTGAGGAGAAGTTGACTTTGGCTTGGCCAGGCTGCTACAGACAAGCATTGTTTTGGGAGCATCGAGTTCTGCCACAGACTTACATGATTAAAAACAACAACAACAAAAAAAAAAAAAAAAACCTTCCTCTGTAGCTCTTTCTTGGAAGATTTCTTTGGCAAATCAACAAGTCTCCAAAGTACAGTTGATTGGCTGAAGCAGTGGTGGGATTCATTTTTTTTTTTTTACTACCGGTTCTGTGGGTGTGGCTTGGTAGGCGTGGCATGGCTTGGTGGGCGTGGCTTGGGCGGGCATGGCAGGGGAAGGATTTATTTATTTATTTATTTATTTATTATTTTATTTTATTTTATTCGGTTTATATGCCGCCCTATCTCACAATGGACTCAGGGCGGATCACA